>NC_054769.1:1292551-1798728 GCF_003957565.2 Taeniopygia guttata | reverse complement strand
TGAAAGCAAAATGCAAATACATGTGGAATCTTCCCTTCTCATGAGTTATTGTCTAATGATGCAATAAACATGCACTTTCTAACTTTACACTGTTGGAGAATTTTTGTCCATCTCAGTTGGATATCGATATTAGATCGATATTCATATTTTAGTAAGTCACCACCAGGCTTGCTGCTGCCTCAGGAGCCATCAGGATCCATCCCAAGTCCTGCTGCTCACCTCACGAACGTGGGGGGTGTTGACAGAAACGTTCCCAAGGTTCAGTGTGCGACAGTTCAGTTCAACCAGGGGTCCTCTGCCGTGCCCTCTGAGGCGCAGGGGCAGCCTGCTCTCACAGCCTGGGGAGAGATGTCCGTTTCAGTACAATAATTCCCTCTGTTACACTGCATTTTCCAGGCTGCCTCAGTGAGAGTCCCTGACTCTGAGCTGGATGCCACCAGCTCCTGATGCTGCAGGAGAAGATATGGACCCTTCTGTTCCCTCAGGAGATATCCCTTGGGGCTGACTTGCAATTTCTAACCCATTCCTTGGGCTGGTTTCCAATCTTAGCCACCAGTCTGCTGAGTTTCAAACACCTCTGATGTCCTGTAGTGGCAGGCCAAGCAGTAACGGGTATAAATTGAAAGAAAGGAAGTTTAGGTTCCATATTAGGAAGGAATTTTTTACTGTGAGGGTGGTGAGACACTGGAGCAGGTTCCCCAGGGGCGTTGTGGAGGTTCCAGCCCTGAAAGTGTTCAAAGCCAGGCTGGATGGGCTTGGAGCTCCCTGATCTAGTGGGAGGTGTCCCTGCCCAGAGGCCTTTAAGGTCCATTCCATCCTGACCTTCCTATAATTCTGTGGTGTCCTTCCCATGCACTTAGAGGAGCTCTGAAATCCATTCAGTGCAGGCACAAAGCTCATACAGAGTTTGGCAATTGCCAAACTACCTGGCCCAGTAGCACACGGCTTTGTTGCCAAAATCCTCAACTTCTGGCACTCAGCATTGTGTTCTCCTTCCACAGACTGAGCTGCAAGGTGACAATTCCCACACAGGGACAGAGGCAGGTGCTGGCCAAGGGTGCTCCTTCTACAAACACCCTGGGCTCAGCGGGGCTCAGCCACTCTGGTCTGGTGGTGTCTGGGCAGTGGGAGTGATCCAGGGTCACAGAGATCATTTCTAACTCAGCTCCTACCCCCTGATGATGGATCTGTGTCAAATGGACCCATCCTGGAGGTCAGTGGCCTAGAGGGTTCAGTGCTTGTTCACTAAAGCTGTTGTGCTCTGCAGCTCTTTGGCCTTTGAGGAAATGCTGGCAAAGCCATGGCAGGAAAACCTCTCCCTGCACTGCCTGGATTGTTCTGGGTTCAGGAGCCCAGACACAGGATTCTGAGCCCTGGCCTTGCACAGGAGACTCCCTGGAAGCTGCAGGGCCAGTGGGGATGTGCCAGCACTGCCCTGCTGGCCAGGGACTCTTCCCAGCAGTTACAGGGGAGCCCAGTGGGCTCAGGCTTGCACCATGGCTGCACTGAGGCTGAGAGAAGCAGGGGAAAGGAGCTGGACCTGAGATGTTGCAGTAAGCCACACTTCGGTACTCCAGTGCCTCTGTGGGTTTGAAGGTCACCTTGATTTCAGCCGAACTATTCGGCCCAATTTCTCCCTCCTAAAACAGAAAGAGACAGCAAAACATTTATCTTCAAACTTCACATTTCTTGCTTTCAACCACAGTCCTGCAAGCCTTAGTTTAGAGCATAGTGATGAGTGAACAACACAAGGAGCCCAAGGAAACACTCCAAACCCAGCTCAGCACACTGCTGGAAGCTCTCAGTGCTCAGCTGATCAGCTCCCACTCTCCACAATGTTCCTACTGCTCTGACACAAGCCCTTGGTCACATCATGCTGCTGTCAGCTACAGCGGGATGCAACTGCCACTGTGCACTCATGGCTCTCACAAGAAGAGAACATGATCCCCTTCCTTGGAAATAAAAATATTAATTTAACCTGTGTTGAAAGAAAGCAGCAGTGGGGATTATTCTGGGGTTTACTCCAAGATGAGAAGGGATTTTGCACTGTGCAGACACCAGGCACTCATCATCTCTCACATCTTCAGTACTCAGAACCAGGGCTCTGGCTGATGGGAGGATGTGGGGGTTTGCTTGCACAAACAGAAAAGGAAAAGGGTTTCTGTCCCTGTGTGCAGGAGAACTCAAAAGGCCCATTTAAACCTTCCACCCTTGTGTCCAAGCTCTCAGAGGACACTGGAAGGGACACTCAGAAATAGTGCAAGGCGTGGTTACAGGTGGGGATGGGCATTTCTATGATTAACCATGGCAAGCTTGAGGTCACTATGTGAACTGGCAGAGCTCCAACACCCTCTGCTGAGCCCCTGCCTACAAGAACTGCTCCCTGTGGACACTGCAGGACAGCACAGAGCGCCCTTGAGCTCGAGCCCTGGCAGCAGAGCTCGGCTTTGTCAGGCTCCCAGCCCTGCCCTGAGCCTGCAGGGCAGAAATGCTTCCAGCAGGGAGCTCTGCAGCTGCACCAAAACTCCATGTCCTCCCTCCCAGCACATCGGGCCAGCTGAGGATCTGCCAGTGACCGCATCCCGGTGGGAGGAGGGAGAGGTGGGGGAGGAGGAGGAGGAAGAGGAAGAGGGGAAGGAGGAAAATGAGGTTCTCAGCTATCACTTACCACTGGCTCAATGAAAAAAATGTCATCGGAGAACAGCATGGGGTCTTGTTGCACCTTTGCTATCTCCGCCAGGACCTTGTTGCTCAGGCGGGCAGTGTGATCTTCACAAGAGCCCATCTCTGACTCTGATGTTTCCTCCTCCGTTAAGTTTTCCTGCGACTTCTCTGACCACGGCCGCAGAAAACGACACTGCCTGCAGCCACAGGAGAGACAAGGCCAGCAGATCGTTTAATAAGCCACATATTTGCAGAGGGAAGTGTGAGTGCAGGAGGGCAAAGCACCTGGGGAGGAGCAGCAGCAGCTCCCCAGCAAGGGCTGACCCCAGGCCATGGGGTCCCACATGGATCAGAGGATAACTTGCTGTTCACTGGCACAGCAGGTCGTTTTACTCCACACCTGCAAGCTCAGGACATGTTTCCAAAGCCAGAGAGAACTTCCTGGCTCAAAGCCTCTGCCAAAACTGAGGGAGAACCGACCAGGCACTTCAAGTGGATTTTCCTACCACTGAGCTGCTCAGGGGAGGCAGATAAAGATCATGGAGCAGGACTTCCCTGGGAAGGGGAGACGAAGCTGGGCTGCAGCTACGTGTTACCAGCATCACTCTTTGTTTCTGCCATTTTGGACCTGCCCTGATCCCTACTCTGCCTTTCACAAGAGCATCCCACAGCACTTCCAAAGGAAATTGATAAATTCAGGCACCGCACCCCTTCAGTGACATTCAAGGTTTTATGCATGAAAACAGAAGCTCTGAGAGGTGAGGGGACTTTGTTGTGCAGGAGGGAGACAGCAAACTCCTGGAGAGGCCTTTTCATGACCCAGAGCTTTTTGGGTCCCATCCCAGTGCATGGTAGCAGAATGTCCTGAGAGGGAAAGGATCCTGCACTGTGTCCTCTCATTAAAAAGTCCTCTCAGCTCTGAGATCTCAAAAGCTGCTCTGACAGCAGGACAGTGGCCTTGGAGCTACAACCATGCCTAAGACTGGAAGTAAGGAAGAACAAAATGTCCTGGTGGCAGTCTAGGACACAAACTGGCATGAAAACAAATGTAATTGGAAAAAACCCACAAAACCGCAACCAGGTTGAAGTTTACTTTGGGGAAACCTAGTTGCTTCTGAGGGCAAAGCAGATCACCTGGGGTCCAGGCTGAGGCAGGGAAGTGGGGAAGAAATGGAAATAAAGAGCCCAGGGAAGTAGCCAGAGAAGGTCATGGGGTTTTTGTTAACACACAGAGCTTGTATGGAAGTCAGATGCTGAGTAAGGAGATGGAGAACAGTGGAAAACCAAGAAGCCCAGGGCACTAAAGCCATTCAGGTGGGCAAGGGTCAATCTCCTGGTCCTTTGCAGGCAATTTAAAATTACTCTGGGGACTGCAAGCGACCTGGCCCTCAGCAACCAGGGGCTTGCCACGGCAGTTTTGGCCCAGCAGTTTTGGCTCAGCAGTTTTGGCCCAGCAGTTTTGGCCCAGCAGTTTTGGCTCAGCAGTTTTGGCCTGGTGTTTTTTCAGTTTTTGCGTGGCAGCTCGCACAAGCAGCCTGAGCACAAAAGGTGCAGCCACCCACCTTCCTTGTGCAGAGGGTTGTGTCTTTTTGCTGGTTGTGAGGTGCTTGCCTTTTTTTTTTTTTCTTTCTTCTTTATGTTTTTGGGTTTTTCCCCAGCGATGGTTTAGAAATGCTGAAAAGCCATTGCTGCTGCTGCTAGCAGGAGTGCACTAACTCAAAGAGACCCCCTCAGGAAGGGCACAGCTGTCCAGGCCCCTGGCTGCAGGGAGGGTCTGAGCCTGGTGTTAATGGCAGAGGAAGTGCAGAAGACACCTGCGTGTGGTGTGAGCAGCTGAAGGATCTGCTCTGCCCAGTGGCAGAGCTTAAGGAAGAAGTGGAAAGGCTGAGGAGCATCAGGGAGAGTGACACAGAAATAAACTGGTGGAGTTACACCCCTCCAACCCTGAGAGAAGCTGAGCAGGAGTCAGAGGAGCTCTGCCCTTCTTGGGATCAGGCAGAAGGAGGAGACCTAGGACATGGTGGGGAATGGAAATGGGTCTCTCCTGGGGAGGCAATAAAATTCCATCCTGACTCCCATCACCTACCCAGGTGTCCTGACAGAACAGGTATGAGGCCTGACTCCAGAGGGTCAGGCAGATGACACGAAAGAAAAAATTCTGCCTGGAGAGTCTCCCAGCTGCACTTGGTCTGTCAGACAGATCACAGCCTCAAGAATTAAGAAAAGAAGGGTAGTGGGTAGTGGTAGTAGGTGACTCCCTTCTAAGGGGAGCTGAGGGCCCTGTAGATTGACTGGATCCATTCCACAGGGAAGTCTGTGCCTCGCTGGGGCCCAGGTACAGGATATCACCAGGAAATTCCCTAATAACTAAATGAACTTCATCTCTTCACCACTGTCTGGGGTACAGTGACTGTGAAATAAGAAGAGTTCTCAATATTCAGTGAAACAAGGAGGGGCATGGACAAAACTTTCACTCTGGACTTCTGGAGGGCAGATTTGGCCTGTTCAAGAGGCTGATTTGGCAAGAACCCTGGGAAACAGCCCTTAAAAACAAAGGGGTCCAGGAAGGATGGACACACTTCTAGAAAGAAGTCTTGAAGGCACAGGAACAGACTGTCCTTGTGTGCTGAAAGACAAGCTGGCAGGGAAGACAACCAGCCTGGATGGGCAGGGACCTTCTGAAGGAACTAAGGGAAAAAAAGAGGGTGTATCACCTTTGGAAAGAGGGTGAGCTGTTTAAGGATGTTGCCAGGTCATGTAAGAAGAAGATTAGAGAGGCAAAAGCCCAAGGAGAACTTGAGGAAATCCAGTCATTGCAACCAACCTTTCCTTCCCAAAATGCCACCCTTGGTTGGAGTTTAAGTGGAACTGGAATGCTCAGTGCTGAGCTCCTGAAGCCAGCAGGGACACACACCCTAGTGCCAGGCATGGTTTACTTGGCCCAAACCATTCAAAAGCACCAACACCCCCTGAGGCCACACGTCAGTTTTAGTCTTGGGCCATGTATCTCACTGAAATGAGATATGAAATGTCAGACCAACCTCCTCTTCTCTCGATTCTCTCCTTCCTCGGTAGGAAAAGCCTTCCACTGGAAGTGGGCCGTGACGTTACTCCTGTTCTCAATGAACATGGTTTTGTGGTTTGACATGGAGATGAACGTCGTCTCAACCGCCACGAAATTTGTGCTCAACCCAATGTTGAGCTCTACAGCTTCTGCGTGGAGCTCTGTGAGGCTACTTTCTTCACCTGGAACAAAGCAAGGGGGAGTCTTTGCTCAGCTCACTGGCTGATGGAAGCACGAGGAACAGCTGGCTGATGGAAGCAAACCACAGGTCACAGAAGAAAGTGTCACAGTTTTCAGCTGAGTCAGCAGCTCCATGGATCAGTCCATTTATCACATCCTGACAGCTCTGTGTGTACAGCATGAGGATGTCCTGGGCACCTCCTTAAACACCTTATTTCTGAGAGTGTTTGTGCAGATTTGGCCCCAGGGTGACAGTATGTGCAGTGAGATTTGTCAGATGTGCTCTGGTGACCCACTCAGATCCCCGGGATTTCTGCATCAATGTCCTTCAGGTGACACTGAGGAGCCCTGTTCAGTCCTGGCTTGCCCAGGCTCTCCCTGGGCATCCCACGGGACTCCTGTCTCTCCTGATCCCTTGGATCCCTTGTTGCTGACAAGCAAATTTGCCTGGGGGCATGTGGGCAGCAAAAGGAGGCCCAGAGGAACAAGTGAAGTGACAGCCCACAGCACGAGGGGACACAGGTGAGGAAACACAACCAGCCTGGCTCTGCAATATGACAAACCACTACAAAATGAACACCGTGAAAATCATCATCATCTCCCTGCCCAAACCCACAGCCGCATCAGTCTTGAAATATTTTATATTATTCTGATCTCAAAAACCAAGCTGGAGCATTTCAGATTAAATAAAAAAGGGACAAAGGGAAGATTAATAAGTACAGAGCAGCTTCTAGATGAAGACTGACTGGGATTCCTCAGTCTAGAAATCACATGGGAGATAGATGTGAGAGGTTTGCAACAGCATGAATGGCCTGGGAAATGGGGACGAGGAAAAATTTGTCTTGATTTGTCACCAAACAGGAACTCGAGGGCCTGGAAATGTTATCAGACAGAAACTAATAGATGTGTAAGGGCAGTATAGAAAAAGGGTCTGTGACAAGCCAGTGGAGAAGCAGCATACGGGACAGAGGTGTGCAAGAAACACATTGCATTGGAGAGAGTCTGATGGAAACCTCACACCTCACATACAGCACTGCCCAGGAATAAAACAAAACTTCACCCAGGCATAGCCACACGGTAGTGGAGAATCGGGGATCCTCCTTCCTCCACTCAGCAACTCCCAGCAAAACGGGAGTCCAAAAATCTTAGTCCCGTTAGAGGGGATCCACTTTCTCAACCCCCTAAACACCAAGGAGTTCTCTGTTTTCTTTGGGGTAAAGCTGAACAGGGGAGGGACCTCTAGAGGGAATGGAGGGGGATGGGACAACAGGGAGCCATGGTGCAGAACTGTCCTGTGCCCGTGCAGGGCCCAGCACTCACCTGTGTTGCAGCACAGAGACCCCGAATAGTCACCGGTCATCAGCGCGTGGAATCCCACTGTCACCTGCACGGTGTCACCAGCGCCCACAGTTCCCGTGGCTGGAACCACGGAGAAAGGACTGCAACACAAAGAGAGGGCAGCAGCTGCAATGCTCTGGCTCCTTCTGTTGCTCATTCCCGGCCCTGGTACCACCCAAAGGGGTTTTGCACAAGGACAGAGCCTCACCTCTGGGTGCTCAGCTGGTAACGAGCTGCCCGCTTACTGACATTACGAACCAGCAGAGTCTTCTGGCTGCTGTGCTTGACCGGACACTCCGAGAAGTCCAGCTGGTCAGGGAACTCCAGGATAGCTGGGGCACCAATGGCCTGAATTGGCACGACTATCCTTTCCCTTGCAGTGGTGCAGATGAGCTTGTGGGAATAATCCTGCAGGAAAGGAACCTAGCTCAGCACAGGACATTTAGTGCCATCCCCATGGCAGAAGAAAAACCATTTCCTATAACCCTTCAAGGGCATCGATTTACCTATTCCACCCTAAAATGAATGCTAAGTTCTACTAATATGTCACATTTTAAGGGCACCAGTACGCTTTGCAAAACCTATCTCAGTGGCATTAAGCTCTTGTGTCACTTGGGTCATCCAAAGAACTGCCTTAGGCCACCATAATTTCTACTCTAAATTTTAATGATGCTAAATAATTCCTAAGTCCCCTCTAAGGAGCATGGAGCTAGGGAACACAGGACATTCCTGTTTGTGTTTCTGTATTCCCACTGTCTGAGAAGAGAACAAAGTGTTAAACTGACTCTAAGCAGCAAAAAGAAGATGAGAAACCAGCTGCACCCAAAGAGCTCCTGCACCTCTGGCCTGGTGCAGAAACATGGGTTGGCTCAGACCTGCCCTCTAACTTTGCCTGTCCAACCAAGTCAGGAGAAGAACAGCACTAAGAGGTGGCAGCATGCTGTTGGAAAGAGCCTCCCTTTGTTTGCCGGCAAGGCTTCCCCCTTCCATGCCACGTCCCAAACCCTTCTGTATGAACAAGCCTCCAAATCACAGCACTGAGATCCGACTTGCCAGGGCCCCAGCACCAGTGTTCAAACCTCCCCAAAAAAGCAGGTTTGGCATGGAATGGGTGCCAGCTGACAGAGCCACCACAGTGACAGGCATGAAGGCAGAGGCACAGCAGTGTCACTGCTGTGGAGTCACAGCTCTGCCTGCAGGTCGTGCCTGCCCTACACGAGCTCTTTCAGGCAGGTGGCCAAGTCCCCTGCAGCTCACCAACCTCCTGCTGGCTAAGGGCACCTAGAGCCCAGTGTGCCCGTGCCAGGCCGGGCTCACGGGCACAGCACATCCTCTGCCCTGGCCCTGCAGCTGTATCATGGTCAGCTGTGCTCTGGGACAGCACAGCTGCAAGGCTGGAGAACAGAGGGTGTGAAAAAGCACCGTCTTTGCTCCAGCCCAGGGTGAGGCAGGGAAGCTGTTGCCAGTCAGGAAGGAGGAAAGCTCTCAGACCTCTTTGTTCCTCTAGTGTTTTCCATAACAATGAAATCCCTTCCACTGTACCTAGAGATGGCCAAAGATCTATCAACACCCCTCTGTCATTTTCCCTGTTCCCCTGCATCTTGCCTCGGGGATGCTCAGGAATGTGCAGGGAGGGAAGCAGAGCCTGTCAGGCCTGGGCGCAGTGCCTGACAGCATGAGCCAAGCTGTGACTGGCTGCAGGCTGCCTGCCCACGGCCTGGAGCCAGGCTCACAGCATGGAATGGGGCTGCACGGAGAGCAGGGAAAACAACGGCTTTGGAGGTAATTCTGTTCTGGCTCCTCCAGTCTCACCTTGCCCTTGCCAGGGGTGAAGCGGATGCGCACATGGGCAGGCACACCCGGCATCACAACACGGTATGCGTTGTTGGAGCACGCCAGCTGGAAGTAAGGCGAGCTCTCCATGGAGATCTTCACCACCTCAGGCAACTGCAGGAAAGACATGAAACGATTGTTTTGCCACTCGTGGAAACAGGACAAGAGGAGACCTGTCCATGCCCTGGTGACATCCCTCCTTGACCCCTTTGCCAAAGCACTTTCAGCTGTGGAGCCACAGGCACGTCATTCCTGAAGGTGAACCCAAATCCCTTCTGGGTCCAGCATTTTGGCCAGGGGCAGTAGGGCAGTGCCTGGTGGGAAGGAAGGGCCAAGCAGGTCATCACCAGCAGGATGGAGACAGAGCACTTGAACCAAGTCATCTGCATATTCAGCCAGACCAAAAAACCTGCTGGCTCCTGCCTGCACACAGCCACGCAGTAGCCGTGTTCCAGAGGGGGAATGTGCTGTCTGAAAGCAAAACAGCACATTATCCTGGGGGAAGGAAGAAATTCTCTTCTAGCAGATGAGGTTTGGGTGGGGCAGTTCTGGGGATACAGTCATGCAGGCAGACCAGCAAGAGAGGAGACCAAACACTTTGGCCTTACTGGGAATAAAAGCAAACCTGAAAAGCAAAAGGAACACAGCAAGACAACCCCTAAAACAAGGAGATGGCAAAGAGAATTTAAATGGGCAGTAAAGCAGTGAGGAAGAATCATAAAACCATGAGAGCAATCAGCTGGCCAAAAGTGACAGAAACACAGACAGGCTGTGCCTACTGACTATGGGCTTCGAAGGCATTTTCTGCCTGGAGAAACATGACCAGCACTGACTCACAGTGTGGTTCCAGAATTAAAGGCCAGTCTTGGCTCTCCAGGGGTTCTTGCTGCCTGTGCAGGCAAGCTGGGCTGCTGGGCATTCCTGCCTGCAGCCAGCAGGCCAGGTTCTGTCCTCTGGGATACACAGACACAGCAAACATGCATTTTCTAGCACAGAGGTATCAACCCCCGAGCACCAAAATGCTCTCAAGAAGTCTAAAGTAGATGATTTTGACTCCCTCCTGTCTCTTGCCACCAGCCCACTCTTGGCACAAGGCTCATTTGAGAAAATGTTTCCCTGACTGAAATGCAAATGGTCTCCATTTTCCCCTTTACAGTGGAACACAACTGCTGACATTTTTTACCTTTTTGCCTCTCAACTCTCTTGGGAAACTGTAAAACAAACACAATTTCAAGTGAAGGTAAAAACCTCCAGGAGCACATGGCTTTGGATGTGCTGTGGTTCGCCAAAGGGAAAGCAGAGCACCATGCTGCTTTTGGAAAACCTGAGCAGAGCTGGATGAAGCCTCGCAGGAGCCCAAAGTGGCACCTAAAGGCTTCCTGCTGCTTCTGCTACATCAGCCTGATCCCAGGGCTCTTTCAGAACACACTTCCTGCAGTGCCAGTGCCAGTAATGAAAAGTGATTCCAGCATCAAGTGGAGAAGGCTCAGACCCTGAGCTTTGACTGTGAGCTGCACAAAGGGAGCCAAACAGGCTGAGAGAGGCAGAGGAGCCAAGATTAACCTGGGAAACACAGGATGTGGTATACACTCAAGGCAAAGCATGAGAGCAGGTAAGAACTGTACAGCCCTCAACATTCCTATCAATCCAGAGCTTTCAAGAGAAGGCAACTCCTTTGGGATAGATACCATCAACACATGGCCAAAATCAGGGAGAATTCCCAGCACAAGAAGATTTCCACCATCTTGCAGAACAAAGGTGCTGAGACATTTTCTTGTGGATGTGCTGCAGCAGGTAACTTGCTTTGCTGTACACTCTGGCAATTACACCACTCTCCTCTTCCAGCACACTCTTACAGCTCCACCCCCCAGCACTTACCTTGTCCTTATTCACGAGAGACACCACCATTTCAGAGACCTCATGAGCGACAAAGCCCCGAAACACCACCTCTGGTGGGGAAATCTGAAGCAAGTTCTGCTTCGGGGGAACTGACGACAACTGGAGAGGCGAGAGAGAGCAGGGAGAGGTTCAGCTGCTGGGAGGAAGGGGCATGAAGGATCCCTTACACTGATCCCCAGTGAAGTACAGGCTCTGGGTGAGCACGTCTGCCCAGCCCACACTGGGCAAACAGTGGCTCACCCACCTCTGCTCTGAGCTGATCAAGAGCTGCTGGGCCACACAGAGCAGGCTCAAGCCAAGCTGCTCTTTTGGCACGTATTTCTCCAGGTTTCCTTCTCCACAATGCCAGGCAGCACTTACCTTAAGCACAGCCCTGTGCCCGTGTGGTCACAGAGCTCTGGGGCACTGAGTGAGCACTCATGGAGTAAGTAAAACCCACCAATTTACATCAGACTCTATGGGAAATGATTTTAGGATGTCCTTTACTCTGAGACAGGGAAACCAAGGCCCACACAACTGCAAATATCTTTTTTATCTAGAACTTAGACATCAGTAAGAAGAGAACAGTACCAGAGGAGGTGTGAGAGGTGAGGTGATATTTTGCTGAAGCCAAAAGGTTATCTAGCGAAAGAATGGAATTTGCTGGTTCTGTGTGTTGTTTGTGGTTTGGATTTGTTCAGGTTGGTTTGTTGGGTGCTGCTGTGAGAGGGACAGGGTTGAAGAGCTGACCAAAAGGAAGCAGGATGAGAGGGGAGGGACAGAAGAGCTGGCAGCTGGACAGAATGGAAGTTCCCGAGTACCCATCCAAGGGGAAAGGGGACAGGGACCGCCCTGGCGGGGTACAAAGGAGATAGGAAGATTGCCATTTTCTCAGAGGGTGTGTTTGTTCGTCTCTGGGGGGAGGGAGACATGCCCAGCTCAGCTGAATTCTTACTTGTTACAGAATTTCTGAGAGAGAGAGGGCATGATTTATGTCTGGAGTGAGACTTGAGCTACCCCCTCAGACAGGCCCTGATAAGCGGCCTTGGTGGGGCCTCGAAGCCTTTGATGCAGTGAGAATTCAGTTGTGGCGCAGTCAGAAATTATGTTAAGGTAACTACAAAGTAATGAGCTATCCGAGCATGAATTAGAGTAGAGCTGCAGTGTGCAAAGCCTGACCACCTCAAGGCAAAGGTAAACAATGTTAGCTTGCCAATCAGAGTGCCTTTGTAAACTGTAAACTATATGGGAGTGTATATAAACTGCCATCTTATCACGAATAAGGGGAGAATGTTGCATTAATCATATTGGTTGGATGTGCGTTCTGTCCTGTCCAATTTTCCCGTTTTATGAGGTCCCTGGCTTTTGTTACCAATAAATAGTTTTCTTTTGCTTTGATGATTTTGTCCCCTTTAATTGTATTTAAAAGTTAGTGCGTTTCAAACAGAGGTAAAAGCAAAAATAAAGTAACACAGAAGTTAGGAAAAAGACAAATGAGTGCTGAATGAGGAAAAGGTTCAGTTATTTTCTCAGCAACTTGGGTGAAAGTAGAGTTGGTGACTCCTTTTTCCATGAGCTTTAAATGGGTGCTTTCTTGTAATTATTGCCATTTTACATGATACCATTGTAGAGGCACATCTGGGATGACACAACAACAGCAAATGCTTGTGGAGCAGAGACATTGCTTTGAGAAAACTCTCCCCTTTGTCTGCCTTCTCCAGCCACACTGCTGTCACTCCAGAGACACAAGCAGGCCTCCTGTGTGACTCCCCAGGAGACACAGCCTGCTGAAGGGACTGGCTGCAGCACCCTGTCCCTTGGTTGTGCCCTTCCCTGAGGTGCTCCCAACGCCCCTCTCCAGGGCAATCCTTAACCAGCGTCTCTTGCTGCCAATTTCCTGCTCAACAGCCCACCTCGGTCACCTACCCCTTTGGACTGTGCTTTATACTGAGCCAGTCCTGCCACAAAAGCAGCTTTAAACACACCTCTAGGTAGGCACTGATGCAGATAAAGCACATCCATTCCCCTCTGCCCAGGGCGAGTCCCCTGCACATTGGCAGCCTGCAAAATCTAACACCCTGTCAGGGTCCAACACATTGTTCCAACCCAAAGCATTCATGAAATTTGTTTTGTTCCATCTGAAGTAATTACTGCAGCTCCTCGGCCTTCAAAGGCCAGCGCTGCCACTCGGAAGGGAATCCTGTGACCCCGAGCATTTCATGGCGACCACACCACAGCAAGAGGTGGCTACTTCATCAGAATGGCAAATGGCAATTTTGTGCCTTTGTGTCCCCAGCCTTCCCCCCATTGTTTTAGCAATGGCAGCTACACTTAGGCAGCTTCAGCAGAGGTTATTTGTGTTGGCTTAGTGCAGATCAGGATTCCCATCCACCACTACCAGCAGTTTGCACTGACAACAGGACCTGGACACTGAGGTATTTTGCTGGAGGCAAGCCTGTCACAAGCACACACCCTCTTCAAACTTCACATCAAACAGGCGTGGAAAAGGAAAAGAGCAGGAAAAGGCTACCTTTGGACCGGTCTTACTCATGTCTAGAAATGGGCCAGTTCTGGGCGCAATATTCTCCGCAGTGCTGGCCTTCTTCTTCGTGTTGAAAAACTTCTCCCACAGGGACTTAGAGGGAAGCAGCTGAAAGGCAAAAATAAACCAGCTAGAGTCTCAGAGATGTGCTTGTTCACAAAAGCTTTTCTTGAACAAGTGGCACTGGTGAACAATTTGTGATCACATAGTCTAGGACAGTCCTGGAAGCCCTGGAAGTTACTTGCTGAAATACTTAGCACCAATAAATTAATAATACAGAGTGGAATACACATACTCCCACCCCACAGCTGCGTCCCATTAGCTTATCTGTGATGTAATGTGACATCTTTGGGGATTTCTGCTCCTTGGGCATTTGTTTCCTCTTATGTTTCATTGGATTGAGGCATTGACCTTTTCAGAGAGTGGGGAGGAGCTCTCAGAACTCCCCTAACTCCATCCATGGACAACACTGAGAACTCACAGCAGGGAGATATCGCTGCTGGGGGAGTCCAAGAGACGCAAGAAAGGAACATTGTACCAAGAATGAGGAGCACAGGAATGTGTCCAAGTTTTTGTTTTCTCTGTTAATTAGCATTTGTTTTCTCTGTCTGGGCTCACAGACCCCTCCACAGAAGAAAACAGAGGGATCTCCTTGACAGAGCCTCAGCAGTGGGGCATCTTCACTCCAGTGAGCTCCAGACACCAAGGGACCTCTGTGGCCTGACTCCAGTGCTGCCTGCAGGGCTGGATCTGCGCCCACACAGGAGATGAGAGAGAACAGCTGGCTTGGAAGCTCTTCCAGCTGGGACCAGCCATGTCTCTCTAGGCTTTGGGCAGAGTTTGAGCTTTCCCTGCCCCACCACATGCCCAGGTGGCCAAGGGCAGGTTGGTCAGAGCAGCACAGGTGAGTGCCCAGCCTGACAGAAGGAATTGCTGTGGCAAAGGGAAAGGGACAGAACACACGCTCGCAGCTTCAGCTGCACATTGGTTTCACTTGGCTCAGCCAGGCAAGACCCTGAGGCAACACACGGTGTTCCCTACTGCACCAGGACAGCCCCCACCAACAGGAGCACGGCACAAAGAGGTGGGGAGGGCGTCTGCAGCTTCACAGCGCTGCTGGACAACAGGGGCAGGGAGAGGAGGGACACGAGAGGAGTTTCCAGCCTTAACACAGCCCCAGTGGGTACTTACACTGAAAGACTTCAGCGCTTCCCTCGACCACAGACGGGGTTTCAGGATCTTTTCTCGGAATCCGGAATCCATTTTGAAGGGAGGATATCCCAGATAAACGACAATGCCTCAATGAAACTGCAAGGAGCAACAATGGAACTCTGAAAATCCAGAACCCAATTCATGGCAGATTCAAGGCATATACTGGTGCTAAAAATTTATAGTATTTGGAAGTAGCTCAATGCTTGTTTGGTGTAAGTAGCTAGTATTGTTAGGCCTCTAGCTGGACTTGATTCGAACGATATGGCTATGTTGTGCAATTCAAAGATGGATCATACTGAAACCTGGAGGTAAAAATCTGAACATTAATAATAGTTAGAACAGACAAAGATGTAGCTTAAATATTAAATACTTAAAAATAGCTCAAGTGGATCTCCTCTTCTTTAGGCTAAACCAGCCCTGTTCTCTCAGCTCTTCCGCACAGGACTTGTGAGAGACTGCAATTTTATGGCTAATGGCTTAAATATTGTTATAAAGGACTTTCTGCCCATTGGGACTGCATAAAGAAGCTGTGACCACCCAAGCCCACCCTTCCCTGAAAATGCCTCCTGACTGGAACTTTGGACTGTGAGTTAGGCTGCCTAAGGGAACTTGAAACAAGACAAAGGTGACACTATTGCCCACTTATCTCAGGTCTGGGGAGAAGTAAACAAAGCTGAGGAGAAAACCTATCCACAACAAAGCCAAACCCAGCAGCTGTCCTGAAAATCAGCTCTGTCTGGGTTCAGGGCAGGGAATTCATAGCCACAGACTCATCTGCTGAGGCCAGGTTTGCACACAAACCTCCCATCAAAGACCTCCAAAGTGCCCCCAGACCCATCCCTGAGGCCCTGCACCAGATGACTGCAGGCCATGCCAAGTAACACAACAGATCTGAAAATCCAGAACCCAATTCATGGCAGACTCAAAGGATCTACTGGTGCTAAAGATTTGATATTATTTGAAAGTAGCAATAGATGGAGTCAGACTTGCCCCACCCCAGGGAGGTACCTGGGCAGTCCCACCTTGCCCAAATCTGCATTAATCCACTGGAGTCTTACGTTTTGCGAGAGAGACCTCACCACAGAGAAGACCAGAAGAGGATTTTATGGTATGCTGATGGGATCCATGGAATTTTGATATTTTTTACTTAATCAGTCTCTGTCACTCTCTTTCTGCTCCCTCTTCCGAACCCCACCCTCCCTGCCACTTTTTCTTTCTCTCTCTATTCCTCACATTTACTGTTAAATAAAATCCAGACTATTGACTTTGGCAATTCAGAGGCATCTCCCTAATAATTTTAATAACCAGATGATAACAACCCACTGAAACTTGACCAGAACTCATTCACCTTTAAGCAGTTTAAGCAATCACTATAGGGAAAAAAAAAATGCATAGACTAGTACATTTAGAAAATGTTGCATTTCTTCAGTGCAAAAAAGCACAATCAGTAGACCATATGTCATTCATCCACTCAGCTGTCCATGCCGCTGAACTGCTGCACCAGAGGACTGGCATTATCACAGCCTGCATTTCCCTTTGGCATTCTCTTTCCGAGCACAGATGAGACAAAACCAAACAGTTCAGCTTTAGTCAATCTTTACCTTCAAAGGAAATTCAGGACTGTGTAGCAGAGACCAATGCTCTGCATGTTCAGGAATCCTTTGCAGAGACCGATGCTCTGCAAATTCGGGACTCCTTTGCAGAGCCCAATGCTCTGCAAATTCGGGACTCCTTTGCAGAGAGCGATGCTCTGTGAACACTCACTCGGCCAATGGCCCAGTGCAGCCGCCTGCAGGAGCCCAGGCTGGCACACCCAGCCCGGAGCCGCTCTGTGGCTACTGAGCCGTGCCGAGCACATCACCGCCGCACGTCACAGACGCCGCCGCCGCGTTCGCGGTTTCCAGGCACCCACGGCACCCGATGGGCGGGGCCGGGCGGGGCCGGGCCGAGCCGGGCCGAGCCGCAGCGATTTTCAAAGGAGAGTGGCACTTGAGCTACTGACTTCGGTGCTTTCTGTGAAAAACGCCAGTCACTTGGGTTTTAAGATTTTGAAAGTTTAATAATTAGAGTAATAAATTAACAATTACAGTAATAAAAATTTAAGAGTTAGGACAATTACAAGACAATAAAAAGCAAAGAATTACGGACGTCCGGACGCTGTCTGTGAAAAACGCTGCGAGGCCTTTCCCGCCCTGCGCCGCCGGGATCTGCCCGGCGACCGATGACATCATTAAAGACTCGGGCTGCCATTGGCGGGCAGCAAAGAGCGGAGCCAATGGCGGGGCCGGAGGCGGCTCTGGGGGCGGGGCCGCAGCGGAGCGGCGCCATGGCTGCAGCGCTGGGGCTGGGGGCGCTCCTGGGCCCCGGGGCGGCGGCGAGAGGCGAGGGGGACCCCGGCACCGGGAGGGACTCTTTGATCGCCCATTCCGGAGCACCGAGGGGCCCTGAACCCCCATTCCCGGGCGCCGCCATCCCCCCGCACCCCATTCCCGGCATGGGTTCTACCCTGCACCCCCTTATCCGGCACCAGCAACCCCCGCACCCCTTTCCCGGCCATCCCGCCTCTCCCAGCCCCCAGAGCCCCCTTTTCCTTCACCCAGAGATCCCCTGGACCCCTATTCCTGCCTTTCCCAGCGCCCAGCCCCTCCTTTCCTCAACGCCGAGGACACTCGAGACCCCTATTCCCAGCCAGCCCTGGTTTTCCCACCTTTTGCGGGGAATGGGGCACCGGGGAGCCGTGGAGCTCCTTTCCCTGGATACAGGAACCCCCTTAACCCCGCCCATCCCACCTCTACCCACCCCAGCCTTCCCCTTTCTTAATCCTGGAACCCCCAAACCCCGTTCCCAGCTCTCCCGTTCCCCCTTTCCTTCTCCCGTGCCCCTCCAGCCCCCAAATCTCCGTGTGCCCCCAGTTCTCCTGTCCCTGCGTTCCCTGCCCGTGGCGCTGTCGGGGCCCAGCCCGGGAAGGGGCACGAGCCGCGGTTGACAGTCGTGTGCTCAAGTGCTCGCAGCGAGAGGGGAAACGCCGTGCTGCGCTTCAAGAGGCTCCAGCTGTGGGATTCAGAGGTGCTCCCTCTGGTCATCCGTAACGATGGCATCATACCTGTCAAGGTGAGGAGGACCTGCTCGAGGAATGGTCTGGTTTGGGAACAAGTGCTTGTGGCACAGGGGAAGGGTCCCAAAGAACATGGCAAACCTGGAAAGAGGTGTCAGAAATTCTTTTTGAACAAGGACTGACGTCTGTTCTCCAAGAAGGGAGTTCTTGGAAATTTTCTGCCCAGTCTTTCTTCTTTAAGTTGAACACAAGAAAGGTGGTGGAGTATTTTCCCCTGTCTCTCAGGTCACCTTTTGTTCTCATGGGCATGTGTGATTTCCCAGTTCCATTAGATTGTATTTGATCCCAGTTTATTACATTTTAAGTAGACTTAGAGGTGGTTTAAATACATTCTGCTCATTACTTTCTGCCCTGTTTGGTTCTGTGTCACTTCTATCCAGATGCCTCTGGATGCCCTTTTTTCCCTGGCTGGTTTGACTTAACTTTTGTGCTAAGTGCTGTTTGTAGTGGGAGAGGTGCTGGCCTCCCGTGTGGGACCAGCAGCACTGCAGTGTCAGTCCCTGTGCCATCCTGGACTCACAGTATCCTTGTGCTCTGGCTTCTCTTTTCTCAGTTTATGTTACTCCTGGAGGATGAGCATGGAATGTTCTTCTTGAAAGGCAGGACCTCCCCAGTCAAGGTATTCCACACTGGAGATGTGAAAAAGGAACTCATTGGAAAAGGTAAATCCATTAACCATGAAGTGCAATCGTGCACAGAGGGAAAATGTGTGCCCTGCTCTTGGTTCTCTGAGCAGCAGCCAGATGTTAGGCACAGTTTCTTTCCTTGGGCTCTCTGTCCCCCAAGCTTTTCTTGGGGGCTTTTTGCAGGGTCTCCTCCTAGCAAGCTGTAGCAAGTTCTGTTCTTCTAGACGTGGTGGGTTGAGTTGTGGGGGACTGCCACTACCTCAGAGGACCCTCTGAGGTATTTGCTGCACGTGGGAAGGTACCAGCCTGAACAGACACAGCCCTTGAGCACACAGCCAGCCAGCAGAAGCCCAAAGCACTCTTTGGCTCAGCTTTCCATATGGCTGGAGCTGGCTGGAAGCAGATGGAATGAGGGCTGGGCATCAGCCTGAGGTTAAGCTGTGTCTGGAGGTGGCCGTCTTGTGAACAGAGGAAGAGGGTCTGGAACCACTCTGGAACCACAGGGGGTAGAACCTGTGCTTAGAAGGCAGCTGGTTTCAACCTCTTATTCCTCATGTATGCTATGGAAATATTTCCTCTGTACAGCTGTACCACCTAACTCTGATTTCCATTGCTGTGCAGCGAGCAAGCTCCCAAAGAAGCCTTTCTTCCATCTGAGTCCCGGGAAATCAACTGAGTTTGATGTAATTTTCAAACCCACCCTGGCTCAACATCTGGAAGGGAAGATTCATGTGTTAGTGAAGGACAGCTACTCTAACGAGACCCTAATAGAGCTGGTGGGTGAAGGCCACAAGGAGGAATTCACCCTGCTTGGACTAGAGGATGACACACAGGAAAGGAATGTTAAGAGCAGTCTGAAGAAAGACATCACTGATGGTAAGAGAGGAGAGACTGCCAAGGTGGAGCAAGGAAGAGGAAAATATCTGATCATGTGTGTCCTCCCTATAGCCAGGCCTGGGCTGTCTCCCACGGGACTTGGTGGCCTGTGGGCGTGGTAGCCATGCATGCAGAGCAGTGTGTGCTGTGCTGCACGTCACTGGCTCAGGGATGTGTCCCTGGAAGTGGTGAAACTGCCTGGGGAGCTCCCTCTCAGAGGGGGGAAGGCTTGGAGCAAGGAAGCATTGAACATGCAGGTGTCTGTGCACGTCAGGGGGCAGGTGGAGCTCCCTGCATGCTGAGATCCCTTGCTCTCCTCCTTAACAGCTGTCAGAGTGAATCACATCGAGTTTGGGGACTGTCCTGTCGGGAAGCGCTGCTACAGGACCTTCGCCGTCACCAACCGCAGCCTTAAGCAGTTCATGCGCTTTGAGTGGGAGGCAGATGCCCCATTCCTGTTCTCCCCCAAGGTGAGCGTGGACTGCTCTGCCTTTCCCCATTGCTCAGGCCCTGCCCTGGTGTTCCCAGGAGCTGGCAGGGAGTGCTCACATACCACGGATAGCCCATTCCAGTGCCACGTGGGAGATGCAGTCCCTGGCTTGGCTGGGCCAAGGCTGCCAGCCTTGCAGAAAAGGTTTCATGTTACGGGAGGTGGCACCTTCTGTTCATACTTTTGTCTATCAAACTTCACTAAATCCACTCTGAGGTGCAGATTCCCGGCACAGCTGCTCACCACGTCCGTCAGTCCCTTTTGCTGTCAGTCCTGCCCTTGGCAGTGCTTCCAGTTTGGTCTTGACTCCCTGATTCTCCCTAGGTGGGACACCTCCATCCTGGCTGTGCCAAGGACATCACAGTGATCTTGAAATCAGATGTCCCAGCCACCTTCATGAGGCACCTTGTGAAATGTAAGATGACCAAGGTCAACTTTGAGCTGCCACAAAAGAAGGTTCCTGACTGGGATGACCAAATGTGCATTGTCATATGGAAGAATACCACCAGGAAAAACCCGGCAGCCGCCACGCGGCCTAAAATAAAGCAGGTAAGAAGCAAAATGGCAAGAAAAGCCAACCCGGGTTTTACAAAAAGAACCACTAGAACACCATCACTGCTGGCTGAGCAGCTCCTGCTTCCTCTGGACATTGGACAGCCATGAGGTTCACCAGCAGCGCATTTGAACGGAGAGGTGGAGGCACAGTGACCGGATACACTCACAGGAGAGGAGGAAGCCTTTTGATAAGAGACCTTCAGCCACACCCAAAGCCTCAGTCTGGGCCACAAACACAAGTGTTGCAGCCCATGTAGAATGGAAGGCAATGTTTTACGATTTTATCCCATTTTACGGTGTTAGAAATCTCTTCAGCTGATTGGTGCCCTTTTACCAACAAGGAATTTAGTCTGCTGCACTCTGTCTCTTCTTTTGAAGTGGAGAGAAATACACTTCTCCTGCATGTGCTGGTGAACTCCAAGTTTTGTCTGCATGAGAATTTGGTTGTGGTCTCTGTATTTGGTGTGGGATATCTCATCATGGAGTAGCCCAGGCACTGCATGACTCTACGAAGGAGTCTGGAGAAGGATCATCTCCAAAGAGTCTTACTTTCATTGTCATTATTGCCAAACACACTCATCTTGGGTAGAGGTTCTTTCCGAGTTTCTGGACCATTTGAAGGCCTCTAAACCATCCTCTTTTCTATCAGAATATCTGCAGTTGGAGATTTTCCTAGTGAGATCTTTCACATCCCAAAATGCCCATCCCCAGCTCCAAGCAGTTGCTCCAGACAGGAGACCTGGAGAGCACTTTCTTCTAAGACAAGAAGAAAAAGGTGCTTTCTAGAACTCTTCACTCTTGGGGTTCTCCATCCACAGAGCTCCAGCAGGGGAACTTAACCCTAGTTTGGAGACCTGCTGGATTTATAGGAACGAGGAAAAAAGCCAGGCCCTCTGCAAGATTGAAGTACAGGGACTGGAATGCAGCTGTAGTCTCTCTGGGTGTATTAACAGCTGTGGTAGTGACCGCTTGGATCAGTGGGCAGAAACAAGTACTGTAGCAAAGCAGTCCCAGTTTTGTCATCTTTGCAGGGCAGTAAAAGTGAATGGTCCTTTCTAGTGATCTTGGAGGCCAGAAGATTCCCTTCTCAGCCTGACTTTCTGGGCTCTGCTCAGTGATTCTTCCCTCCTCTGTTTGCAGGTGGTCGAGACAGCCCCGGAACCGGCTCACACTGTGGTGGAGGAGAGCAGCCAGGAGTTGGAGGTGTACCTCAGTGCTGTGGTTGCCTACACCCAGTTCAAGCTGAGCACGACCATGATTCAGTTCAAGAGTACCTTGCCCTTCCAGACAGGGACAGCCACGTGAGTGCTGGAGGCTCTGTGAGCAGGAGCTGCCTTTGCCCAAGGCTGACCCAGAACTGCTTCCCAGAACTCTACCCCACCCAAACCAGCACAGGCCCTTTTACGTGCACGCAAAGCCAAGCAGGAGGTGATGCTCAGGAGAGGCTCAATGCTGCCATACCTTTCTGCTGAGAACAGCCATGGGTTTGCTTTCACTGTATGTCACCTGTCCTCATCTGCTCCAGAATAAGTTTGCAGTCAAACCAAGACCTAAAGTCCAGAATAAACCCCTTAGCTTCAATGTCCTGGGCACCATGTTGGCCCTTTTCTCTTAAACTTCCAGACTTTGAAATATTTTCTTGGGCCACCCAGGACAGCAGTCTGAGCATGGCTGGGTTGCCTGGGGAAGATGCTCCTCAGGAGAAAGTGGTATCAGGAGTCCATCAGACAATATTACTGTACTATTTGCTTTATACTTCTTGGACATTTTTTTATTCCTCCTTCTTGCTTTTTAGTTTCACACTGCAAAACACAGGCGAGGTAGCTCTGGAATACTCCTGGGAGAAACCTGCAGGGAGTGAACCAGTGAAGAAGCTGAAGAAGCCATACTCAACCACTCTGATGCGTAAGAGCATTTCACTTGGTAGCTGAGGGCCCGGGGAGAAGACCCTGCCGCTTCAGTTCAAAACATGAATTGCTTTTTCATCTTTGTCCACGCATCCACTTTCATCAGCACCTTCCCAGCTGCAGCTGGAAGGTTTTCTCCTTGTCCCCCTCTGCCTTTCAGCCCCTTCTGTTCTTGCTGAGCCACTTCTGCTCTGCAGAGCAGCTGAGCCAGGCTCTGGGGAGAGCCACGTGCCGGGTCAGGACTAGGAAGGGGGACACCAGGTCATCCCTTTGAGAAGTCTGAGACCGGGAAAAACAGTGGTGTAACGAGTGAGCTGCCCTGCAGCCACTGTCTGTGTGCAGTTCCCCACTCCAGGGCAAACGCAAAGTCACTGTCTGAAACCAACTTTCCTGCTTTGGCGCAGGAGTGTGTGCTCAGGCAGAGACCCTGCTCCCGACACTCTGTCTCCTGCTAGAATAAAGTACTTGACCAGAGATTCTCCAAGTGCATCCCAGCTCTCTTCCACCTACCTGCAGCAGGAGGCAGAGTTGCTGGGAACACAGGATTTTGTCTTTGGAAGGTATCCTCTTCCTCCCTGCAGGTCGGTTCCTCTCCTATGATACTGTAAAGCATCGCAGAAAGCTGCTGCGTCTTTTCTGGTCGGAGCAGGACCATCCTTCGGAGACACATCCTAAAGTGCGGCAGCTGCGGCGGCCTGCTGAGCAGCAGCAGGATTCTGAGCAGCAGCAGGAGCCAGATTCCAAGTGGCAGCAGGATTCTGAGCAGGAGCAGGATTCCGAGCAGGATTCCGAGCAGGAGCTGGATTCCGAGCAGGAGCTGGATTCCGTGCAGGAGCTGGATTCTGTGCAGGAGCTGGATTTCGTGCAGGAGCTGGATTTTGAGCAGCAGCAGTATTCTGAGCAGGACGACTGTGTCAGCACCTCCCTAGAAGTTTTTCCAGATGTTGTCCATGACCTGTTCTCAATCAACCCCTACTGTGGCATCATTGCTCCTGGCCAGAAGGAGACCTTTGACGTGCAGTTCTTCCCAGAGTGCCTGGGCAAGTTTAAGACCACCCTGCTGTGCAGGTGGGAAATATCTCCACGCTTGCCAACTCATGCTACTGATGGGTATCGCTGAATCACAGGGTGGGACAGGGTGGGAAGCACCACGCTAGGTCATCTGGTGCCACTTCCCTGCTGAAGCGGGGTCATCCCAGACTACGTGGCACAGGGTTGTGTCCAGAGGACTCTGGAATAATTCCAGTGAGGGACACTCCACACCCTCTCTGCACAACTTATCACCTGCACAGGAAAGAAGTTCTTCCTCAGGTTCAGGTGGAATTGTCTTGTTCCGGCCCTTGCATCTCTGCAGCCTCCATGCAGCTAGTGCAGCTGTTAAATCTGCTGCTCGCTGCTTGCACAGAGAGAGGATGCAACACTGTGTGCCCTGCAAGGAGACAGAAAAGCGGCGGGCTGGGAATGTTTCTCTGGCTAATACCAGTCCCTCTCTTCCTAGGATTCCTAACCTGCAGCCAGGTGAGAAGATGGGGCAGGTGACTTTGGAAGGCAGAGCCCAGGAGAAGGACAGTCTGGATAAACCATTAGAAGAGACAGAGTAAGGCCAGGGACCCAAGAAGGAGGTGCTCTAAAGACCAACACTTGAGTGACAACATTTGTGTCAGCTGGAGCGTGCGGCAGGAGCTGGTGACATCCTACCTTCTGCTGCTGGTGGTCTCCCACCCTTCACCAGAGACCTCTGCAGCTACCCTCCCACGTTCCAGTGAGCACCTCCCTCTTACCTAAGTTGATTAACTAATTGTTGATTAGATTGATAAGTAATTGATAATTGTCCGTTAACTGTTAATAAACAATTGCTAATAAATTCTTAATTGTCAGCTTGTCTTGGTTTGAAAGACAGGTGTCTGCCAGACCTCTCTGGAATGGAGAATGAGATCCCCTTCCCTACCAATTATTATAACTTTGAAATTAAGGGGCTTTCAGGCAAAGATGTGGGAAAAGGAGTGTCAGTTCTTTACCAGTATGTACAAGGCAAACAACCAACACCACCGGCAGCAAGGACAAACAGAACCAGAGACCCAAGCCCAGCCTTCCCTCGGCTGCAGGCACTTTCCCTTTGGTGTAGTTCCAGTCACAGCCGGGCAGGGAAGGGAGGCAAATAATGAATAAAGCAATTGCTAGAGAAACTTTAATTATTATTGAGGGGCTCAGAAAGGGACACAGCCCTCGAGGTGTGGCTTCACCAATGCCCAGCACAGAAGGACAATCGCTGCCCTGATCCTGATGGCTACACTACTGCTGATACAGGCCCAGTGCTATTGGCCTTTTTGTCCACCTGGGCACACCTGGGCTCAGGTTCAGCTGTTGTCAGTCAGCTTCCCAGCCACTCTTTCCACAGCTGGGCGATGCAGAGGGTGAGTGTGGCCAAAGTGTACGAGCCAGCACTTGCCAGTGGCGTCAGCCCATGGATCCAGCCAGTCCAGGGCCCTCTGCAGCCTTCCTGCCCTCCAGCAGGTCCGCCTCTGACCCAGCTTCTCATCCAAAGAGGGACATGGAGGTGCTGGAGCAAGTCCAGAGAAGAGAAAGGAAGTTGATTAAGGGTCTAGAGAACAAGTCTGATGAGAAATGGCTGAGAGAACAGAGAGCTGGGGAGGGTTCAGCCTTGAGCAAAGGAGGCCCAGGGGGAACTGTCACTATTGGACATGAAATGAGTACACAGAAGCTTGGTAAGTTCAAAAGAGAAAAAGAGCTAATTTAATTTCTGACTTTGCAATATATAGAATTCTAAAAGTGACAGCGGATTGGAGGATGAAATTACCACCTCTCTAACCACACTGGTCAAACCAACAGTCCACCAATTCTCTCCTCCCGCAAAGAAGAATGCAAAACAATCATTATTTACATGAACAGTGTGTGAGAACTCCAGTAGAAATATGTAAGCATCAGAAGGCATAGAAAACTTTTAAAGGAGCTTTAAAGCTTTCAAAAGAACTATAAAGGAAAACTTCACACTTTTAAAAATCAGGGCAACAGAGAATGTCATCACTCTCTACACCAGCCTGACAGGTTGTACTTAGATGGGGACCGGGCTCTCTCACAGTGAAAGGACAAGAGGACACGGTCTTAAGCTGCGCTAGGGAGGTTAAGTTGCACATCAGGAGGAATTTCTTCACAGAAAGGATTGTTAAACATTAGAAGGCCCTGCCCTGGGAGGTGGTGGAGCCACCTTCTCTGAGGGTGTTCAAGGACCAGCTGGACGTGACGCTCAGTGCTCTGGTCTGCTTGACAAGGTGGTGTTTGGTCCAAAGCTTGATGAAATTCTCTCAGAGATCTCTTACAACCTAATTGATTCTGTGATTGTCTGCAATTAACACCTGGTAAAGACAGGGAATCCTTTCAAATTAAGTATGATAAACTGTAATGTTTTGTAAAAGGATTTCACAGGAGCTCACATATTACCCTGACCAATCAATAAGATAGACATAAATCCCTAAAATGGTTAACAGTTCTCTGGTCTTTTTATCCACAAAGCACAAAGTATTCTACAGTTTTAGAGCTATAATGAATCTCTGAAATCATATTAAGCTGGAATCAAATAATAATTTAATTGCTAATAGCAAGAATCCTGTTAAATTATTTGAGCAGGAAGAGCAACTCCACCTGCCTTTGAAAATTTGTAATCAAGTTAATGGTATAAGTTCTTCAGCAGCAATTGTTTGGGTCATCTCTGGGTAAAACATATAGGCAATCGAACCACCATTTTCTTTAATGGGCCCTAAATTGCACTGTGTTTTCTCAATCCTTGTGCATGCTTTCCTTAATTTTCTAGCTTGTGTGGGCAAGGCCAAAATACCCAAGATACAAATTCATTAGGAAGTCAGGAGGTTCTGGATTGTTCACGCATAATCTGTGACCAAAGCCTCATGTCACTCACACAGTGCGGTCTCAACCTCAGCAAAAACATTTTCAGCTTAGAAAAGCACAGTTTTTATAATTAAATCTGTTACCTTTATATATTTAGTGTTTAATTCTATGATGACTTGCTCTTGCATAGTTTAAATGCAAGACACTCAAAATAAATGCCAAAAGAACTCGGTCAGGTGACTCCAGGCTCAAACCAGAGGTTTGAGTCAGGCTCTGGCCAGAATCTGCTTATTGGTTTTCATGTGACTCTCTCATTTGTTACGAGTTGAAAGTGAAGCTTTGTCTTGAATTAGTCCAATAAAACATTGTTCATCTGGAATAGAAAATACCATCATTCCAATCTTTTATGAAAGCCTTACAAATTACCTTGGGAAGAATAAATTTTAAAATCTTTTTATGTATGTCATTGGAAGAGAATTTTGTGTTCTCATGATTTATCCAAATAGTGGCAAATTTATTGAGATGAGAAAGAGAGGAGCAAGGAATCTGCCTGCCTATATGTTTCTCCTTCTTGTCTAAAGGAGCTGCATCACTGGAAAATGTGTTCTAGTGAGAATATTTATTTTCTCAATAGGAGACTATACTGCTTTATAGAGTTCTGGATCAAGCCAAGTGAGTTTTTAAAAATAAACTAAAATTTGAAATGTGTCAGCTTAGATTCTAGCTTTGTTTTCAGCTGTTGCTGACGCAGGTTTTCTCTTTTGGTGTCTGACATACTGGTAAAAATAGGACCACACTCCGGTACTAAAGTAATTTCAGCATTTATTATAAGTTCTAAAGCATAGGGGGCCCGTGGGTAGAGCAGGAGCGTTCCCGTCGAGGATGCTGCAGAGCCAGCACCGGATCTTCTTCCTTTCTTGAGCAGGGATGTTCCTGATGTTCCAGGTCGAGCGGCACAGTCTCACCAACTCAGATTCCCCCTTTTTATACTGTTTGATTTCCCCTTTTTATACTGTTTTTTGTTCCTTTGGCTTGGTTTCTGTTGGGATCCTTCATTTGCATGAAGGTTAAGGCTCTGATTGGGCCTTACAGTTCTGTCCAGGCTGGCTCGTTTCTGCTTTGGGAGGATTGTGGATTACTTTAGGTGTAATCCAGTAACTTGAGTACCATATTTTTAATAACTACCCTTTTTATTTCCTCTACAATATAATAACCAAACTAACAGTACATGCTTAGCAATTATCAACTGTTTTACAGCAGTTTCTAACCTGTTTTTGACAGTAATATTCTTTAGTAAATTGTAACTCCAACCTGCAACTTGAGGCAGCGGAGTGGGATTCATTTCTCCCACCGGTTTACTTTTAAATGTGGCAGACATCAGTAACCCAAAAATCTGGGCAAAATCCCCGGAGAGGCCTCTGATTTTATGGGGAAAAGCAGGAATTCCAACCCTAACACCTCAACTAAACCACAGCACCAAGAGCCACATTCAATCTTATTTTAAAACACATCCACAGATGGTGACTCCACCACCTCCCCGGGCAAACCATTCCAGTACTTTTTCACCCTTTCTGCAAAAAAACCTGTTTCCTAATATCCAATTAATATCTAATTAATATTAGTTACAATATTTAATAATAATTTCCAGGATTCCAGGCCAGTTTTTGAGTACTGATGTTTTTGTTCAATGATTAACCAGAGGGCAAATTCCCTTCTCTGAGAATTCAGATGAACAAAGGAAGAATGAGAATTAAAAGCTCCGGAGCTGTTTCTGTCTTGTTTTTGATTAATTTCTGCTTTATGCTCCTTCAAATAAAGGTAAAA
The DNA here is from genome assembly GCF_003957565.2 of Taeniopygia guttata. NCBI lineage: Eukaryota > Metazoa > Chordata > Aves > Passeriformes > Estrildidae > Taeniopygia > Taeniopygia guttata. Next base: position 1,770,760 of record NC_054769.1, on the reverse strand, counting down.
TCTCTCCAAACTGAACTAAAAGCTAATTCAAGCATGGAACGACAAAATAAATTCCAGGGAAATTACAGCCAACAATTCCATGACTAATTCCCCTTATAAAGGACCAAAATCCCAATTATAAATCGGATTTATGCATGAGCAGATTGTTTAATTCATTCAATTAAGGCAGATAATTTAATGTTAATTTAAAGAACTTAACATTAAATTATCATTAACAACTTCACTTGAAACCACCCACAAATAACAGGAATTTCCATCGAGGCAAAAAATAATTTCAACCTGGAATCATTCCCTGGAGAATATCAATAAAACCCCCCCGGCTCAGTATTCTCCCAAAAATCCTCATCATGGACATTTTTACTCCAGCCAGACTTACCTGAGCAGCCAGATCTGGAATATCCATGTGGAATTCCATGTGGATTAGTGAACTGAGGAATTTTTGTATTCCCCGGACATGGATCTTTTCCACATCTGTGAGGAAATAGACTCCAGGAACCCCTGCACTAAATCCTAAAAAAGCTTTGAAAAGAGACTTTAAAACTTTCAAAATGGATTTTTAAAAAAAGATTTGAAAAGGGACTTTGACCACAAAAGACTTTTTTTTTCCCCTCACGTGCAACATTCCAGCTGATCTTAACAGCCTGTATCTGGAAATTCCAAAGGTTCCATTTGTGGCACACCTAGATCCAAAGGGCAGCAGGAAAAGGTTTGAAACCCTCAGCACCTGATCAGGGCAGCTCCTTTTCCAGCCTGGTTTTCCCACAGTTCAGAAAACCTTGGGAACGGGAGGTGGAGAGCCCCAAATTGGGGGTGGATCACACCACCAGGGTGATTCGGAGTTAAAATTGGGAATGCATAGCACAGAGACCAGGTGGGAATCCACGGATATGGAAAAATTGTGGGATTAGAGCTTTAAAGTTCCAACATTTTCCAGGTTCGGTTATTCCTGCACCAGTTTTGTTTCTGGATTATGGAGAGGGAGGGAGTCAGGTTGGACAGAGAGCTGGAAAATAATTGGATTTGTGAGATTCCCGCCCTTTGGGACTAATGAACAAAATTCCAGGATTTGTGGTGATTCCAGGTGGGATCAAATGTGGCCAGGACCCAAAACCAATGAGGTTTCCAGGGAATCTGGACTGGGTTTCCTTGGATAAATGTCACGGATTTATCACCTCCGGGGTGGATCTCCTGGAATTCCACAGACTCTCCCCATCCAAAGAAAATCAGGATTTCTGATTTCTCCTGAAGATTTTTCTCCCTCTCCATGCCAGGGACCATCCCATAAATCCATGGGATTCATGGAATGCTGAGTTCTGGCTCTGGATGGATGATGGAAACCAGCTTTTTTCTGGTTATTGTGGGGTTTTTCCTCAAAAATTTTTCACACATATTCCAAACGTGTTTCAAAAACTTTTCTGGGAAAACCATGCCTTGGCCTCACTGCCCTCACAGGGAGGAATTTCTTCCAGGTGTAGAAAATTTTCCCCACTTTTTCCCCCTTTCCCCCCCTCTTTTTTCCCCCCTTTCTCCCCACTTTTTTGAGTTAAATCAAGGAACTTTTATTTATTTTATTTTTATTATTTTTGTTGCATTGCATTTTATTGCATTGTATTTTATTACTTCTTAAAATTGATATAGTGATTAGTCAATAAATTCCCATCAATAAATTTTCCATGACAAAAGAAGAAGGAAAAACACCAGGAAAAAATTTCCCCCTGCCCCCTAAAAAAACTCCACCCCCACCCCCCCAAATAAAAAGGAATAATCTCAAACTAAACTTGGAATTTCCATGACAAAAAGGAAGAAAACCAGGATAACCCCGTCCCAACAAACACCCAACACCATTCCCAGGGAAAAAGAAATCCCAAACCGAGCATGGCTTTATCCCACCTCTGAGATTTCCCTTTTTTCCCAGAATTTTTGGTCCATGAAAACTTTTTTCCCACTAAACCCTGGTGGAGCAGAGCATGGTTTCCCACGGGAGGATGAGGAGGAACATCTCGACCTCTCCCAGCTCCAGGCGGTGACCGGGAAGTGGGATGGGATTTTCTGGACCTTTTCCCGAGCTCCAACGCCCTCTGGAAAACGCCAATCTCGGTTTCCATAAATCCAGGGACAAAGGTCGATCCCAGCCCCATCCCGGGAGAGCAGCCGGGTCCTTCCCGCTCAGGTATGGAATTCCCCATTGGAAAAAACCCCTTGGATCACCCGGGATTAATTAATTGAACTGGGATAAATCCGTTCAGCGGGAATTAATTAATTGCTCCCATGGACAGGGAGGAACGCGTGGCGTTCCCGCCCTTTTCCCGTGGGAATTGCTCTCCCATGGGATTTACCTGTGATTTGGGATGTTGGAGGAAATCCCAAGAAATCGGGATTAAATCCCAGTTAAATCCCAGCTCGCTGCTCAGTTTGGTCATTTACCTTCACCCAGAGCAGGAAATCCTGGGAGCCAGAACCGAAAAATCACGGAATTCCCTTTAAAACAGCAGGACCAAGATCCTGCAGCTCCTGGGAATTTGTGTCTCCTTGGAATTGTTTGCCTGAGAAAATTATTGGACTTGGTGATTGGAAAGGCTTTTTCCATGTGGAGCCATTCTGTGATTCTACAGAAAATTTGAGATAATATAAAACTTTAATATCAAAAAATATATTAAAAATATTTATATTTTTAATATCAAAACTTTAATATCAAAAAATATAATTTTTTATATTTTAATATCAAAAATTTAATATATATTATAATATAAATATATTGTTATATATTTGTGTTATATATAAATACATAACAATATATATTATAAATAGAAATAGAAATAGAAATAGAAATAGAAATAGAAATAGAAATAGAAATAGAAATAGAAATAGAAATAGAAATAGAAATAGAAATAGAAATATAGATATAATATGCATAATAAGAAGAATATAATAAACAAGAATACAATAAAAATAAATAACAATATAATAAATTTTTTTAATATCATTATATTTAAATAAATATATAAATATAATTATTACATTATGCCTTATTACACTATAAATTGCAGTTAGTATTCATTATTAAATTATAATCATTATAGTGTATAATCTTTCTTACATAAATAAATATTATTATATCATAATAAATAATAGCTATATGTTATTCATTTATAATAAATATAATCATTATATTAAAATAATTATATATATGTATTATTTATTATTTCTTTTAAGTATGGAATATATTAAACCAACAAAATAAAATGACAAAATAGAATGTTAAATTATATAAAAATATATTCTCAAAATATATTAAAATAGATCAATAGAAAGTCTTAAAATATAATATCAAATGTAATCCCAAAATAAAGTATCAGAATATAATACTAAATATAATATAAAAACATAGTCCTGAAATATAATATTAAAAATAATCTTGAAATAGAATTTTAAAAATAGAGTTTTAAAAATATATGAGAATATATGCCAAAATGACAAAATAATATAAAAAGCTTATAGAAAATATAGTAGCAAAATGTAAGATCAAAATTAATTACTGAAGATATAAAAATATAGTATTAAATAGAATATTAAAATATAATACAAAAATATAATATTAAAATATAATAATATGATATTAAATTATTATTGATATATTAATAATTTAATATATAATATAAATATGGTATCAAAATGCAATATCAAAAATCTAAATATAACATCAAAGTATAATAGTACAATATTAAATTAATATAATAATATTTGGATAGAATGCATAATAAAAATATGGTATTGAACTATGCATCAAAATATAATATCGAAATATAATATCAAAATATAATAACATTAAATTAATGATAAAATATTTATAATTTTTATAGTGTTAATGTATAATATTAAAAATGGTTTCAAAATAACATTAAAATGCACTGTTTATATTTAGTATTAAAATATAATCGCAAAATCCAATATTAAAATCCGATACCGAAATAACATCCTGAGATCAAAATCACCTCCAAATATCCCACAAAACTCTTGGAATTCCTCAGCGAAAGGGGAAAAACAGGAGTGAAGAATCTCAGGAGGGTTTAAGGGATGGGTTTGAAGGATCTGGGGATCCGCAGGACGGAAAATTCCTGGAATCCCGTTCCAGGGGAAGACGCGTCGCCCTTCACGGACATTCCCGGTTTTTCCTCTCCACCACCAGGAAGGGACCGAGGGAACCCCGCGGGATTCCCCATGGAGCGCCGGCTCTGGCGGCTGGCGCTGCTCCCGGTCCTGGCTGCAGGTGAGGGCGATTCCATGTGGGATCTGTTCCCATCAAACGGCCAATTCCTGCTCCGAAACATTAATTAACGCCTAACGAGCACGCGGGAGTGAATTCGGAAAAGGTTCCCTCTCCAGAGGGCGGAGCCGCTCCACAGCGACTCCGAACATTCCGGAGCTTGTGGAGCATTGGAACGACGCTCCTGGGAATTGTTGGGATTGTTTGGGATTGTTTGGGATTGTTAGGATTGTGGGGATTGTTGGGGACTGTTTGGGTTGTTGGAATTGCCAGGATTGTCGGGATTGTCAGGATTCTTGGGATTGTCGGGATTGTGGGGATTGTCGGGACTGTCAGAATTGTTGGAATTGCCAGGATTGTCGGGATTGTTGGGATTGTCGGGATTGTCAGGATTGTTGGGATTGTGGGATTATTAGGATTGTGGGGATTGTTGGGGACTGTTTGGATTGTTGGAATTGCCAGGATTGTTGGGATTGTTTGGGACTGTCCAGATTGTTGGGATTATTGGGACTTTCGGGATTGTTGGGATTTTTTGGCACTGTCCGGATTGTTTGGATTGCTGGGATTGTCGGGACTGTCAGAATTGTTGGGATTGCCAGGATTGTCGGGAATGTTGGGATTGTCGGGATTGTGGGGATTGTCGGGACTGTCAGGACTGTTGGGATTCTTGGAATTGTCAGGATTGTTGGGACTCTCAGGATTGGTTGGGATTGTTGGGATTGTTGGGATTCTTGGGATTCTTGGGACTGTCGGGATTGTTGGGATTGTCGAGATCATCAGAATTGTTAGGATTGTTGGGATTGTTGGAGACTATCAGAATTGTTGGGATTGTTGGGGACTGTGGGGATTGTTGGAGACTGTCAGAATTGTTGGGATTGTTGGGGACTGTCGGGATTGTTGGGATTGTTGGGGACTGTCAGGATTGTTGGGATTGTTGGGATTCTTGGGACTGTCGGGATTGTTGGGATTGTTGAGATCATCAGAATTGTTAGGATTGTTGGGATTGTTGGAGACTGTCAGAATTGTTGGGATTGTTGGGGACTGTCAGAATTGTTGGGATTGTTGGGGACTGTCAGGATTGTTGGGATTGTTGGGATTCTTGGGACTGTCGGGATTGTTGGGATTGTTGAGATCATCAGAATTGTTAGGATTGTTGGGATTTTTGGGATTGTTGGAGACTTTTGGGATTGTCGGGATTGTTGGGGACTGTCGGGATTGTCAGGATTGTCCTATGCAGGGCCAGAGATTGGACTCATCCTCTTCCAGCTCAGAGAATTCCATGATTTTATCACCCACATCCCAATCCCGTGCTGGGAGAACCTCTGGGGATGGGGATATCCAAGGAACACCTCGTGTGTCCTTGGGGATCCGGGCGCTCCCACATCTCCCAGCGCTGTAGGGATGAATTCCAGGCCCTGGCACATTCCAAACCTTCCTGGGAACCTCTGTGGGGGTGGCCAATTCCCACCTGGAATTTTCTGGAGGTAAATTCCAGGTTTGAGAATTCTATTTTGGATGGAATTTGCTGTTTCCATCCGTTTTTCCAGGGTTTCCCAGTGTTTTAACAGCCAAGAAATTGGAGTTGTTCAAAATGCCAAAGGATAAATCCACGAGAACCACATCCCCAGTTTTTTTTGTTTTCCTCTGGATCCCTCTCCTGTTGAGGACAGAATCAATCCCGATGAAAATCCACAGGAAACACGATGTGGAAAACCAGAACTAACCAGAACCAAATCCCGTTTTGCCCTAAAACAGGCGGATTCCTCAGCGCTCCCAAAACCCCCGTCCTTGGGATCATCGGGGACAGGGTGGTCCTGCCCTGCCAGGTGGGACCCGCGCCCGTTCCCGAGGATTTCTCCGTCCGTTGGACGTTCCGTGGGCAATCCCAGCGGATCCCCGTGGGCAGCTACTGCGGGAAGGGCTGGAGGGAGGAGCCGGATCGGCGGTACCGGGGCCGGGCGGAACTTTTCCACGGGGAATTGCGAGCCGGGAACGTGTCCCTGCTCCTGAGGGATGTCCGGAGCTCCGACCAGGGCTCCTACGGCTGCCAGGTCTCCTTCCAGGATGAATCCCGGGAAGTGCTGGTGGAGCTGGAAGTGGCAGGTTGGTGCTGTTCCCTCTTTTTCCTTCACCGCGCAGAACTGGGCACAAATCTGAAATATTGCTCTGCATGTTAATATTGTTTTGCATTTTATAATTATTAAATAATAAAATAATGTTTTTAATATTTATGTTTATTTTTTTTACATTTAGCCATTTCTATGTTTGTATCTTTATTTTATATTTTTATATTTTGGTATTTTATATAGGATTTTTATATTTGACTTCTTATATGTTGTAAAAATCACATGTAAAATATCTTATATGTCATATAATATAAATATGACATTATATAAACATATTAATACATGTGTGTATATATACATATACACAATAATATATATACATTTTTAATATATTACATTATGTATAATACTATATTATAGAAATTATATTCAATTCATTAAATTAATTATTTTTGTTTTTTAGATAGCTACGTATTTATATATTATTATTTACTTTTTAATATCATAAAAATTATATCAAATTAAATATATTAATCATTATGTTATTTAATTATATATATTACATCTTATTGCTGTATTATATTATATTATATTATATTATATTATATTATATTATATTATATTATATTATATTATATTATATTATATTATATTATATTATATTATATTATATTATATTATATTATATTATAGTATAGTATATTATAGTATATTATAGTATATTATAGTATATTATAGTATAGTATAGTATAGTATAGTATAGTATAGTATAGTATAGTATATTATAGTATATTATAGTATATTATATTATAGTATATTATATTATAGTATAGTATAGTATAGTATAGTATAGTATAGTATAGTATAGTATATTATAGTATATTATATTATATTATTGTATTTTAAAAGTATTAATTATACATTATAAATATATTACAATATATGCTATAATATATATATATAATATATAAGAAAATAAATATAAATAGTACATTCTTTTATATTTATACTTATATTTATCTGGGTTTATACTTCTACATAACATAGTTTATATTTTTATCTTTCATAGTTTTACATTCTATATATTTTATATATTTGTTTCTACAACTTTTACATTTCATGCATTCCACAAAATCCTGGCAAAGTCCAGTCCCAAATCCATCCCAGGACCGCCCCCACCCTTCCATACATTTCCACATCCCCCATTAACTGCCTCCTTCCCAAGGACATTCCTGGATCCATCAACCACTGGGAACCTCCAGACCCCATGAAACAAACCCCAAAAATCCTCCAAGACTTTCCAACTCCTGGGCAAAAAAACTGAGTTCCAGAAACCCCAAATTTAATGGGATTGAAATGGAAAATTCCTGGTTTTCCACAGGAAAGCGCCATCCATGATCCTGCAGCAGCAACTCCTCAAGCAACAGAATTGTTGGTTTCCTGAAAATCCAAATTTAATGGGGTTAAAATGGAAAAATTCCTCTGTTTTTCCACAGAGGCTCCATCAGAGATCCTGTGGTGACAACTCCTCAATGAACAGAATCCTTAAGTCCCAAAACCCCTAAATTTAATGGGAATGAAATGGAAAATTCCTCTGTTTTTCCACAACTATTGGGCAGACTCCATCCATCATCCTGTGGCAGCAGCTCCTCCATGAACGGAATCATTGAATTCCAAATAAACCAAATTCAATGGGATTGAAGTGGGAAATTCCTCTGTTTTTCCACAGAGCTTCCATCAGAGATCCTGTGGTGACAACTTCTCAATGAACAGAATCCTTGAGTTCCCAAAAACCCAAATTTAATGGGATTGAAATGGAAAATTTCGCTCTTTTCCCGCAGCCATCAGAGAAGCTCCGTTCCTGATCCTGCAGTGGCAACTCCTGTATGAATGACATGGTCGACTACCAAAAACCCAAATTTAATGGGATTGAGGTGGAAAATTTTGCTCTTTTCCCCCACAGCCATTGGAGAAGCTCCATCCCTGATCCTGCAGTGGCAACTCCTGTATGAATGACATTGTTGACTACCAAAAATCCCAAATTTAATGGGATTGAGGTGGAAAATTTCGCTCTTTTCCCACAGCCCTTGGAGAAGCTCTGTCCCTGATCCTGCAGTGGCAACTCCTGTATGAATGACATTGTTGACTACCAAAAAACCCAAATTTAATGGGATTGACATGGAAAATTTCACTCTTTTCCCACAGCCCTCGGAGAATCTCCGTCCCTGATCCTGCAGTGGCAACTCCTGCATGAATGACATTGTTGACTACCAAAAAACCCAAATTTAATGGGATTTAAATGGAAAATTTTGCTCTTTTCCCCCACAGCCCTCGGAGAAGCTCCATCCCTGATCCTGCAGTGGCAACTCCTCAATGAATCAAATTGTTGACTCCCAAAAAAGCCAAATTCAATGGGATTGAAATGGAAAATTTTGCTCTTTTCCTTGATCCTGCAGTGGCAACTCCTGTATGAATGACATCGTTGACTACCAAAAACCCCAAATTTAATGGGATTGAGGTGGAAAATTTTGCTCTTTTCCCACACAGCCATCGGAGAAGCTCCGTCCTTGATCCTGCAGTGGCAACTCCTGTATGAATGACATTGTTGACTTCCAAAAAACCCAAATTCAATGGGATTGAGATGGAAAATTTTGCTCTTTTCCTTGATCCTGCAGTGGCAGCTCCTGTATGAATGGCATTGTTGACTACCAAAAACCCAAATTCAATGGGATTGAGGTGGAAAATTTTGCTGTATGAATGACATTGTTGACTACCAAAACCCCAAATTTAATGGGATTGAAATGGAAAATTTCGCTCTTTTCCCACAGCCATTGGAGAAGCTCCGTCCCTGATCCTGCAGTGGCAACTCCTGCATGAATGACATTGTTGACTACCAAAAAACCCAAATTTAATGGGATTGAAGTGGGAAATTCCTCTGTTTTCCCAGAGCTATTGGACACGCTTCACCCTTGATCCCACAGTGGCAACTCCTCAATGAATCAAATTGTTGACTCCCAAAAAACCCCAAATTTAATGGGATTAAAATGGAAAATGTCTCTGTTTTCCCATAGAGGCTCAATCAGTGACCCTGTGGTGGCAACTCCTCAATGAACGGAACTGTTGAGTTCCAAAAAACCCAAATTTAATGGGATTAAAATTTAAAAATCCTGGTTTTTTTCCCACAGAGGTTCCATCCTTGATCCCACAGTGGCAACTCCTCAATGCACGGGATCATTGCCTCCCAAAAACCCCAAATTCAGTGGGATTGAAATGGAAATTCCCATTTCTCCACAGCCATTGGAGAAGCTCCATCCCTGATCCTGCAGTGCCAACTCCTGTATGAATGACATTGTTGACTACCAAAACCCCAAATTTAATGGGATTGAAGTGGAAAATTTCACTCTTTTCCCACAGCCCTCGGAGAAGCTCCATCCTTGATCCTGCAGTGGCAACTCCTCAATGAATCAAATTGTTGACTCCCAAAAAACCCAAATTTAATGGGATTGAGGTGGAAAATTTTGCTGTATGAATGACATTGTCGACTACCAAAAAACCCAAATTTAATGGGATTGAAATGGAAAATTTTGCTCTTTTCCCACAGCCATTGGAGAATCTCCGTTCCTGGTCCTGCGGTGGCAACTCCTGTATGAATGACATTGCTGACTACCAAAAACCCAAATTCAATGGGATTGAAATGGAAAATTTTGCTCTTTTCCTTGATCCTGCAGTGGCAACTCCTGCATGAATGACATTGTTGACTCCCAAAACCCCAAATTCAATGGGATTGAGGTGGAAAATTTCACTCTTTTCCCACAGCCCTCGGAGAATCTCCTTTCCTGATCCTGCAGTGGCAACTCCTGTATGAATGACATTGTTGACTACCAAAAAACCCAAATTTAATGGGATTGAAGTGGGAAATTCCTCTGTTTTCCCAGAGCTATTGGACAGGCTTCACCCTTGATCCCGCAGTGGCAAATCCTCAATGAATCAAATTGTTGACTCCCAAAAAAACCCAAATTTAATGGGATTAAAATGGAAAATGTCTCTGTTTTCCCATAGAGGCTCAATCAGTGATCCTGTGGTGACAACTCCTCAATGAACGGAATTGTTCAGTTCCACAAAACCCAAATTTAATGGGATTAAAATTAAAAATTGCTGGTTTTTTCCCACAGAGGTTCCATCCTTGATCCCACAGTGGCAACTCCTCAGTGCACGGGATCATTGCCTCCCAAAAACCCCAAATTCAGTGGGATTGAAATGGAAATTCCCATTTCTCCACAGCCCTTGGAGAATCTCCATTCCAGATCCTGCAGTGGCAGCTCCTGCATGAATGACATTGTTGACTACCAAAAAACCCAAATTCAATGGGATTGAAATGGAAAATTTTGCTCTTTTCCCACAGCCCTCGGAGAAGCTCCGTTCCTGATCCTGCAGTGGCAACTCCTCAATGAATCAAATTGTTGACTCCCAAAAAACCCAAATTCAATGGGATTGAAATGGAAAATTTTCCTCTTTTCCCACAGCCATTGGAGAAGCTCCATCCTTGATCCTGCAGTGGCAACTCCTGTATGAATGACATTGTTGACGACCAAAAATCCCAAATTTAATGGGATTGAAATGGAAAATTTTGCTCTTTTCCTTGATCCTGCAGTGGCAACTCCTGCATGAATGACATTGTTGACTACCAAAAAACCCAAATTCAGTGGGATTGAAATGGAAATTCCCATTTCTCCACAGCCCTCGGAGAATCTCCGTCCCTGATCCTGCAGTGGCAACTCCTGTATGAATGACATTGTTGACTACCAAAAAACCCAAATTTAATGGGATTGAAATGGAAAATTTCGCTCTTTTCCCACAGCCATCGGAGAAGCTCCATCCTTGATCCTGCAGTGGCAACTCCTCAATGAATCAAATTGTTGACTCCCAAAAATCCCAAATTTCATGGGATTGAGGTGGAAAATTTTGCTCTTTTCCCACAGCCCTCGGAGAAGCTCCATTCCTGATCCTGCAGTGGCAACTCCTCAATGAATCAAATTGTTGACTCCCAAAAAACCCAAATTCAATGGGATTGAAATGGAAAATTTTGCTCTTTTCCCACGGACCTCAGAGAAGCTCTGTCCCTGATCCTGCAGTGGCAGCTCCTGTATGAATGACATTGTTGACTACCAAAAACCCCAAATTTAATGGGATTGAAGTGGAAAACTTTGCTGTATTAATGACATTGTTGACTACCAAAAAACCCAAATTTAATGGGATTGAGGTGGAAAATTTTGCTGTATGAATGACATTGTTGACTACCGAAAAACCCAAATTTAATGGGATTGAGGTGGAAAATTTTGCTGTATGAATGACATTGTTGACTACCAAAAACCCAAATTCAATGGGATTGAGGTGGAAAATTTCGCTCTTTTCCCACAGCCCTCGGAGAATCTCCGTCCCTGGTCCTGCGGGGCGGGGAGCCGCGGGGCCTGGGCCTGTCCTGCCGCTCCTCGGGCTGGTTCCCGCGGCCGGAGCTGCTCTGGCTGGACGGACACGGCAACGTCCGGCGGGAACCGACGGTCACCGCGGCCACCGCGGGCCCCGACGGCCTGTTCAGCGTCGAGGGCTCGGTGCGGCTGCGGCCGGGCGCGGAGTCGGAGATCTGCTGCCGCGTGCTCAACCGGCGCCTCAACGCCTCCCGCGCCGCGCGGCTGCGCGTCCACGGTGGGAACAATGGGGGTATGGGAGGGAGATCGGGACAAAGCGTGGGGAGGCTTTGGTTGGATCGGTTCTGGTTTATTGGGTTTAAAGTTTAATTTTAAAAGTTAAATTTAAATTTTAAAATTTTATTTAATTTTAATTTAGTTTAATTAATTTAATTTTAACAATAATTTAAATTTTATTTTATTTTATTTTATTTTATTTTATTTTATTTTGTTTTATTTTGTTTTATTTTGTTTTATTTTATTTTATTTTATTTTATTTTATTTTATTTTATTTTATTTTATTTTATTTTATTTTATTTTATTTTATTTTATATTTGTATTTTATTTCTTATTTTATTTTTTATTTTTTATTTAATTTAATTTCATTGCATTGCATTGCATTGCATTGCATTGTATTGCATTTTTAAATTTATTTTATTTTGGTTTGGTTTGGTTTGGTTTGGTTTGGTTTTTTGTTTTATTTCTTATTTTATTTTTTTTTTATTTCATTTCATTTCATTTCATTTCATTGCATTTTTATTTTATTTTATTTTATTTTATTTTATTTTATTTTATTTTATTTTGTTTAATTTTGTTTTGTTTTATTTTATTTTATTTTATATTTTTATTTTATTTCTTATTTACTTTTTATTTCTTATTTAATTTAATTTCATTTCATTTAATTTCATTTCATTTCTTATTTTATTTTTTATTTTATTTTATTTTGTTTTGTTCTGTTTTGTATTTTTGTTTTATTTCTTATTTTATTTTTTATTTTATTTCATTTCATTTCATTTCATTTTTTATTTTATTTATTTTATTTTATTTCATTTTATTTTGCGTTTAAAATTTAATTTTAATGAAAAATTTTATGGAAAATTAAAATTAATAAAATATTCAATATTTATTTTAATATTTAGGCCTTAACTCTTTATTAACTATTAGTAATTAATAGCTTACTTTGTAATTAAATCATTGACTACATATTTAATTATTAGTGGCAATTAATAGGCTTAAATAGTTAATGAAATAATGAATAATTATTTTAATATTAAATCCTTAAACAATAGGACATAAACATTATTATACTATTTAGCAATTAAGAGAATATTTTAAAATTAACTAATTAGTTTTATGTTTAATAATTAATGGCAAATAATAGCCATAAATAATTCACAAAATAAGGAATAATTATTTTAATACTGAGGCCTTAACTCATTAATAGACTGTTTAATAATTATGAGTATTTTACAATTAAATCATTAATTGTCTATTTAATAATCAATGGCAAATTATAGCCTTTAATAAATAATCAAATAATGAATAATTATTTGAACATTTATGCCTTAAATTATAAGCCTGAAATATTTAGGAAACTAATTAGTAATTAATAGGGTATTTTACAATTAAATAATCTAATTGTATATTTAATAAGTAATGGAAAATTACAGCCTTAAATAATTAATAAAATAATAAATAATCATTTGAATGTTTAGGCCTAAAACAATGGAGTTTTAAATTAAATTTATGCCTTAGATAAACAGAATATTTAGTAATTAATATAATAATCAATCTTTACAGATTAATATAATTAATTTAATTTATTAATTTTTTATTTTTATTTTTATTTTTATTTATTTTTACTTTTGTTTTTGTTTTTGGTTTTTGGTTTTTGATTTTTTGGGTTTAATTAATTATTAATTAATTATTAACTGATTAATTAATATTAATATTTGCTTTCCCAGAGGCTTTCCTGCCCTCGGTGTCGCCGTGGCTGCAGATTTTCCTGGCGCTTTTGTTCCTGACCTTGGCGCTGATTTCCCTCATTTTCTGTCTGCTCCAGAGTGAGTTTTTCCCCAAATTCACCGGAATCCAGGGAAAAATCCCAAATTTTTCAGAATCAGGGAAATCCCAAATCCATCGGAATCAGGGAAAACCCAAATCCTGCTGGAATCGAGGGAAATCCCAAATCCAACAGAATCCAGGGAAATACCAAATGCCGGAATCAGGGAAATCCCAAATCCAACAGAATCCTGGGAAATCCCAAATTCGCCGGAATCAGAGAAATCCCAAATCCCGCTGGAATCAAGGGAAATCCCAAATCTGCCGGAATCCAGGGAAATCCCAAATCTGCCAGAATCGGAGAATACCCCTCACCCACCAGAATCTGGGAAAATCCCAAATGCCGCTGGAATCCAGGGAAATCCCAAATCCCGTCAGAATCTGGGATAATCCCAAATCTGCAGAAATCCATTAAAAAATCCCAAATCCACCAGGATCTCAGGAAATCCCAAATCCACCGGTATCGGGGAAGATCCAAAATCCTGTCGGGATCTGGGCAAATCCAAAATCCCACCGGAATCCAGGAAAAATCCCAAATCCCTCTGGAATCTGGGAAAATCCCAAAACCGCCAGAATCTGGGAAAGTCCCAAATCCACTGGAATCCAGGGAAATCCCAAATCCTGCCGGAATCTGGGAAAATCCCAAATCCCTCACGAATCTGGGGAAATCCCAAATCCCATCAGAATCTGGGAAATATCCAAAATCCCACTGGAATCTGGGAAAAAAATTCCAAATCCTGCACGAATCTGGGGAAATCCCAAATCCTGCTTGATCCAGGGAAATACCAAATCTGCCGGGATCAGGGAAATCCCAAATCCCGCTGGAATCCAGGGAAATCCCAAATCCCACCAGAATCTGGGAAAAATCCCAAATCCCACCGGAATCTGGGGAAAAAAAATCCCAAATCCCACCAGAATGCGGGAAAAAAATCCCAAATCCCTCTGGAATCTGGGAAAATACCAAATCCCGCATGAATTTGGGGAAATTCCAAATCCCACCTGATCCAGGGAATTCCCAAATCTGCCAGGATCGGGGAAATCCCAAATCCCGCTGGGTCCGGGAGCGTCCGGCCCATTCCCGCTCCCGTTCCCTTTCCCATTCCCATTCCCATTCCCATTCCCATTCCCATTCCCATTCCCATTTCCCATTCCCATTCCCATTCCCGTTCCCATTTCCCATTTCCCATTCCCGTTCCCATTTCCCATTCCCTTTCCCGATCCTGTTCCCATTCCCATTCCCATTTCCCGTTGCCGTTCCCATTCCCATTTCCCATTGAGGTTCCCGTTCCCGTTCCCTTTCCTATTCCCATTCCCATTTCCTGTTGCTGTTCCCATTCCCATTCACATTTCCCGTTCCCATTCCCGTTCCCGTTCCCATTCCCGTTCCCATTCCCATTCCCGTTCCCATTCCCATTCCCGTTCCCATTTCCCGTTCCTGTTCCCTTTCCCAATCCCGTTCCCATTCCCATTCCCATTTCCCATTTCCCGTTCCCATTTCCCGTTCCCGTTCCCATTTCCCATTCCCATTTCCCATTCCCTGTTCCCTTTCCCAATCCCATTCCCATTTCCCGTTCCCATTTCCCGTTCCCATTCCCATTCCCATTCCCATTCCCATTCCCATTCCCATTCCCATTCCCATTTCCCATTCGCTTTCCCGATCCCGTTCCTATTTCCCATTCCCATTTCCCATTTCCCGTTCCCATTTCCCATTCCCCGTTCCCTTTCCCGATCCCGTTTCCATTTCCCATTCCCATTTCCCATTCCCCATTCCCTTTCCCGATCCCATTCCCATTTCCCATTCCCGTTCCTGTTTCCCCTTCCCATTTCCTGTTGCTGTCCCTTTCCATTCCCATTTCCCATTCCCATTTCCCGTTCCCATTCCCATTTCCCGTTCCCATTCCTATTTCCCATTCCCATTTCCCGTTCCCATTTCCCGTTCCCATTTCCCATTTCCCGTTCCCGTTCCCATTCCCGTTCCCATTTCCCGTTCCCATTTCCCGTTCCCATTTCCCGTTCCTGTTCCCTTTCCCAATCCTGTTCCCATTTCCCGTTCCCATTCCCGTTCCCATTTCCTGTTCGCGTTCCCATTTCCTGTTCCCATTCCCGTTCCTATTCCTGTTCCCATTTCCCGTTCCCGTTCCCATTTCCCATTTCCCATTCCTGTTCCCATTTCCCGTTCCCTTTCCTGATCCCGTTTCCATTTCCCATTCCCATTTCCCGTTGCCGTTCCTGTTTCTATTTCCCGTTCCCATTCCCATTCCCGTTCCCATTTCCCATTCCCATTCCCATTTCCCGTTCGCTTTCCTGTTCCCGTTTCCATTTCTCATTCCCATTCCCATTTCCCGGTCCCTTTCCCGATCCCATTTCCATTTCCCAATCCCGTTTCCATTTCCCGTTTCCCATTTCCCGTTCCCATTCCCATTCCCATTCCCATTCCCATTTCCATTTCCCTTTCCCGATCCCGTTCCCATTTCCCGTTCCCGTTCCCATTTCCCATTCCCATTCCCATTTCCATTTCCTGTTCCCGTTCCCATTTCCCATTCCCTTTCCCATTCCCATTCCCATTCCCGTTCCCATTTCCCATTCCCGTTCCCATTTCCCGTTCCCTTTTCCAATCCCGTTCCCATTCCCATTTCCCGTTTCCATTTCCCATTCCTGTTCCCATTTCCCATTTCCCATTCCCATTCCCGTTCCCGTTCCCATTCCCATTCCCGTTCCCATTCCCGTTCCCATTTCCCGTTCCCATTTCCCGTTCCCATTCCCGTTCCCATTTCCCGTTCCCATTCCCGTTCCCATTTCCCGTTGCCGTTCCCACTCCCATTCCCGTTGAGGTTCCCGTTCCCGTTCCCTTTCCTGTTCCCGTTTCCATTTCTCATTCCCGTTCCCATTCCCATTCCCATTCCCATTTCCCGTTCCCATTCCCATTCCCATTCCCATTTCCCATTGAGGTTCCCGTTCCCATTTCCCGTTCCCATTTCCCGTTCCCCGTCCTGCTCCCGTCCCCTTTCCCGATCCCATTTCCATTTCCCATTCCCATTCCCATTCCCATTCCCATTCCCATTCCCATTCCCATTTCCCATTCCCATTTCCCGTTCCTATTCCTGTTCCCATTTCCCGTCCCCTTTCCTGATCCCGTTTCCATTTGCCATTCCCGTTTCCATTTCCCGTTCCCATTCCCGTTCTCATTTCCCATTTTCCATTTCCCGTTCCCATTTCCCGTTCCCGTTCCCGTTCCCATTCCCCGTTCCCGTTCCCATTCCCCGTTCCCGTTCCCATTTCCCGTTCCCGTTCCCATTTCCCATTTCCCGTTCCCATTTCCGGTTCCTGTTCCCGTCTGGGAGAAGGAGCCAAATTTCCCATCAAAAAGAGGGAAAAGGAATTTTTTCAAAATTTTTTAATTTTTTTTCTCTTTTTTTTCCCCAGGGAGCCGCAAGAGAACCGTGAGGGCAGGTGAGAGAATTAATTAGCAATTAATTAAAAATTGGATTATTAATTGAGTAATAATGAAATTAATTAATGATCGCTAATGGTATTATTGCTGGGGATTTTTATATTTTAATTATTTATTACTTTTATTCGTTACAATTATATATCATAAAACATAATATTATTATTAATTAATTAATTAGGTTAAAAGATTATTAAATATAAATAATTAATATTTATAATAAATTATTATATATACTTAACTATAAATATATTATAATATCATATAATTATTGCAGTTAAATATTATAAAAATAACATTTTAATAATATTTCATTTCAAAATAAGCTAATAAAAATAAAATAAGCTGTTAGATATTTAATAAAATATTCACTAGAAATACGCAATTTCATGAACTATCTGAATAATATTTTAAAATATAAAATTTAATAAAACGTTAAATATATTCTTACTTTTATTTATTGCCATTAAATAACATAATCATTAATGGTAATAAAGAAAAGTAAGAAATAAAGTAAAAATAAAAATTAATGTAAAAATAATAAACAAAGTAATAATTTATTATGATAAATTATTAAATTTATTATAATAAATTTAATGTCAGTTATTATGACAAATTATTATTAAATATATTATTAAATTATTGTTGTTATTATTATTGTTGTTGTTATTATTATTATTATTTAATATTATATTATTACATATATTATGAAAGTTCTTTATCATAAAATATTTCCTTATAATTTAATAAATTATTTATTACTTCTTATGTTTCCTTTAATTATAATTATTTCTATTTTAATATAATTCTAACAGCGTAAAATCCTGGATTTCAAAATATGACAATTAAATATAAACCATTACACGTATTAATAAAAATATTTACTAAAAATAACAAATTCAGGATTTTATTCAAATAAAATCTTGAAAATAATCAATACAAAAAACAAGTACGAGGTTTTATTAAATATTATTAAACTATAAATTACATGCAATAAAATCCTGAAAATATTCCATATATAAACTTCCAAATTAATTCGAATTAAAGATCTTTAATTAAAGCTCATTAATTAAAGACATGAAATCTATTAATATCTAATAGTCAATAAGACATAGATTGAATTAATGCATTTAGGAATTAATATTAAATAGTCGATAAAAATATTAGATTAAAATATTAGATAGAAATATTAGATTGAATTATATAAATATAAATATAAATATAAATATAAATATAAATATAAATATAAATATAAATATAAATATAAATATAAATATAAATATAAATATAAATACAAACATAAATATAAACATAAACATAAACATAAACATAAACATAAACATAAATATAAATACACATATAAATATAAATATAAATATAAATATAAATATAAATATAAATATAAATATAAATATTTATAAAACAATTTAATAGTTTAAAATTTTATTGATTTTACAGGAAAGGCAAAGCTGCAAATGGAGGAAGGTAAAAATCCCCTGTATTTGAAGCTAAATTATTTTATTTTATTTTATTTTATTTTATTTTATTTTAATTTAATTTAATTTAATTTAATTTAATTTAATTTAATTTAATTTAATTTAATTTTTTTTAATTTTTAATTTAATTTAATTTAATTTAATTTAATGACAAATTCTTTACAATTTAAAACTTCACAATTTAAAAATTCTAAAACTTCCTAATTTTTCTTACATTTCTGATTTTGATCGAGCTGCCGATTTCTTTAATTTGATTTAATTTAATTTTTAAAACTTTTTAATCAATAGAAAACCTACAATTAGAAATATCCTCATTGAAAAAGAATTTTAAATTGACAAAATTTTAACATTCAACTTTTGAAATTGATTTTTAAAAATTATTATTCGATCTATGAGTTATTAAATATATGCATCATTAAATATTTTAATACATTTATTTGTGCATGGATTGATTATTAAATAATTAAATTAAACATACTGATATTTAAATAATTTAATGAAATGTATTGATTATTAAATAATTGAATAATTTTCCTTTCCAAATAATAAAATTGAATTTTCCATCCACAATAGCAAAAATTGAATTTTCCACTCCCAATAACAAAAATGGAATTTTCCATTCCCAATAAAAAAATTTGAATTTTCCATTCCCAATAACGAATTCCCGGTAATAAAAATTGAATTTTCCATTCCAAATAACAAAAATTGAATTTTCCACTCCCAATAACAAAAATGGAATTTTCCATTCCCGATAATGAATTCCCGGTAATAAAAATTGAATTTTCCATTCCCAATAAAAAAATTTGAATTTTCCATTCCCAATAAAAAAATTTGAATTTTCCATTCCCAATAATGAATTCCCGGTAATAAAAATTGAATTTTCTATTCCCAATAACAGAAATTGCATTTTCCATTCCCTGTAACAAAAATTGCATTTTCCACTCCCAATAACAAAAATTGTATTTTCCATCCCAATAACAAAAATTGAATTTTCTATTCCCAATAATGAATTCCCGGTAATAAAAATTGAATTTTCCATTCCCAATAACAAAAATTGAATTTTCCATTCCCGATAAAAAAATTTGAATTTTCCATTCCCAATAATGAATTCCCAGTAATAAAAATTGAATTTTCCATTCCAAATAACAAAAATTGCATTTTCCATTCCCAATAATAAAAATGGAATTTTCCATTCCCAATAACAAAAATTGAATTTTCCATTCCAGTAACAAAAATTGAATTTTCCATTCCCAATAATGAATTCCCGGTAATAAAAATTGAATTTTCCATTCCAAATAACAAAAATGGAATTTTCCACTCCCAATAACAAAAATTGAATTTTCCATTCCCAATAACGAATTCCCGGTAATAAAAATGGAATTTTCCATTCCCAATAACAAAAATTGAATTTTCCATTCCAAATAACAAAAATTGAATTTTCTATCCCCAAAATCTGAATTTTCCATCCCCCATAAAAAATCGGAATTTTCGGTTTTTGGGCCAGATTTTCCCTTTCCCTTGCAGAGAAGCAGAAGGTGAAGGCGCTGCTGGGTGAGTCCCGCCCATTTTTACCTTTTTTATCCTTTTTTTCCCTCATTTTTTTCTTTTTTCCCTTTTCCCCCTTTTTCCTCTTTCTTCTCCTTTCCCCTTTTTTCTCCTTTTTTGCCCTTTTTTCCCTTTTTCTCCTTTTTCACCTTTTCCTTTTTTCCTGTTTTCCCCACACTTCCCCTTTTTTTCCCTTTTTCCCCCTTTTTTCCTCATTTTCATCTTTTTCACCTTTTTCCTTTTTCTTGCCCTTTTCCCTTTTTTTTCTCCTCTTCTCCTTTTTCCCTTTTCCCTTTTTCCTCTTTTCCCAATTTTTCCTTTTCCCACGTTTTTCCTTTCTCCCATTTTTTCCACTTTTCTCCCTTTTTCCCTTTTTGCCCTTTTTCATCTTTCCTCTTTTTGTCCCCTTTTCCCCCATTTTCCTTTTTCCCCTTTTTCCCCCTTTTTTCCCCTTTTTTCCCCTTTTTTCCCCTTTTTTTCCCATTTTTCCCATTTTTTCCCCTTTTTTCCCCTTTTTTCCCATTTTTTCCCATTTTTTCCCTTTTTTCCCCTTTTTTCCCCTTTTTCCCCTTTTTTCCCATTTTTTCCCCTTTTTTCCCATTTTTCCCATTTTTCCCATTTTTTCCCTTTTTTCCCCTTTTTTCCCCTTTTTTCCCCTTTTTTCCCCTTTTTTCCCATTTTTTCCCCTTTTTTCCCCTTTTTTCCCCTTTTTTCCAATTTTTTCCCCTTTTTTCCCATTTTTTCCCTTTTTTCCCATTTTTTCCCTTTCCCCTTCTCTCCTTCCCCCTTTCTTCCTTTCCCCCACTTTTTCTCTTTTCCCCCTTTTTTGCCCTTTTTTTTTTCTTTCCATTTTTCCCCATTTTCCTTTTTTCCCTTTTTTTCCATCTCTTCCTTTTCCCCCCCTTTTTCCCCTTTCCCCCTTTCCTCCCCTATTTCCTTTTTCTTCTTTTTTTCCCCTATTTTCTCCTTTTTACTCTTCCTCCCCTTTTTTCTCTTTTTCCCATTTTTTCCTTTTCCCTTTTTCTCCTTTTTCACCTTTTTCCTTTTTTCCCATTTTCCCCATTCTTCCATTTTTTTTCTTTTTCCCTTTCTTGCCTTTTCTCCCTTTCTTCCCCTTTTCCCCTTTCTTCCCCTTTTCCTCTTTTTCACCTTTTTTTTTCTTTTTCACCCTTTTCTCCCCCTTTCCCCCTTTTTTTCCTTTTTCCCACTTTCTTTCCCTTTTTTCCCGTTTTTTCCCTTTTCCCCCTTCCCTTTTGGAAGAACCTACAAACAACATTAATAAAAAATACTGACGAACATAATATTATTCAATATTGTTAAACATTATTAATTTAATATTTCTCCCTGTTGTTCCTTTGATTCCACATCCGGAATTCCCAGATGGAGAAAAAGCCAAGAAAAAAGAAGGTAAATCCCATTTTAAATCCCATTTCCCAAACATTTTCCCCCTTTCTCCCTCTTTTATCCCCTTTTTTATCCTTTTTTCTCCTGTTTTTCCCGCTGATATTTTCATTTTTCCATGGAATTTTCCCGTCACTCATTCCATGTTTTTCCCTTCCAGCAAAAATCCAATTCAAGAAACGCTTTGGTAAGAAAATGCAAATTCCATAAATCCGCATTTCTCCCAAAAAATAACCCGGGAATTCCGCTTATTTTCCACATTTTCCCTGGAATTTGGGGCTATTTCATCCAGGGAAGGGAATTTCCTGCAATTCCACACTCGGGGCTTGTTCTGATGGGAAAAATGGGGGAAAAACGGGAAAATCCTCCAAAACTGACGGGAATCGCTTTTCCTTTCAGGTCAGCTGAAAGCGGAGCTGGGTAAGCGCGGAAAACCTCGGGAATGCCCAAATTCCCGGGAAAACCTCGGGAATGCCCAAATTCCCGGGAAAACCTCGGGAAAACCAAATTCCCGGGAAAACCTCGGGAATATCAAATTCCTGGGAATGCCCAAATTCCCGGGAAAACCTCGGGAACGCCCAAATTCCCGGGAATGCCCAAATTCCCGGAAAAAACCTCGGGAACGCCTAAATTCCCGGAAAAACCACGGGGAATGCCCAAATTCCTGGGAATGCCCAAATTCCCGGGAAAACCTCGGGAATACCAAATTCCCGGGAAACTTCGGGAACGAATGCCCAAATTCCCGGGAAAACCTCGGGAACGCCCAAATTCCTGGGAATGCCCAAATTCCCGGGAAAACCTCGGGAACGCCCAAATTCCCGGAAAAACCACGGGAATGCCCAAATTCCTGGGATTTGGGGGGCGTTAAATGGGAATTCTGGGGGGAAGGATGGAATTCCTCCATAAAAATGGGAATTCCCGTTTTTTTTTTCTTATTCCCGCAGATTTCTGGGAAGCGCGGAGCCACGCGGGTGAGCTGGAGCTCTGGGATTTTGGGATTGGGAAATTTGGGGATTCGGGAATTTGGGGATTTGGGGATTGGGAAATTTGGGGATTCGGGAATTTGGTAAATTTTGGGATTCGGGAATTTGGGGATTTGGGGATTGTGAAATTTGGGGATTTGGGGATTTGGGAATTCAGAAATTTGGGGATTTAGGGGTTCAGGGGTTCATGAATCTGGGGGTTCGAGGATTCAGGAAATTGGGGATTCAGGGATTTGGGGGTTCAGGGATTCGGGAATTCAGAGATTCAGGAATTCAGGGATTCAGCAATTTGGGGGTTCGAGGATTCAGGAATTTGGGAAATTAAGGGATTTGGGGATTGGGAAATTTGGGGATTCGGGGATTTGGGGATTCAGAAATTTGGGGGTTCAGGGATTCAGGAATTTGGAGGATCGGAGATTCATGAATTTGGGGGTTCAGGGGTTCAGGAATTTGGGGGTTCAGGGATTCAGGAATTTGGAGGATCAGAGATTCATGAATTTGGGGGTTCAGG
Organism: Taeniopygia guttata; assembly: GCF_003957565.2. Lineage (NCBI taxonomy): Eukaryota > Metazoa > Chordata > Aves > Passeriformes > Estrildidae > Taeniopygia > Taeniopygia guttata. The sequence goes on along the minus strand of NC_054769.1, from coordinate 1,747,520 downwards.
GGTTGAGGAATTTGGGGGTTCAGGAATTTGGGGGTTCAGGAATTTGGGAGTTCAGGGATTCAGAAATTTGGGAGTTCAGGGATTCAGGAATTTGGAGGATCGGAGATTCATGAATTTGGGGGTTCAGGGGTTCATGAATTTGGGGGTTTGGGGGTTCAGGAGTTCATGAATTTGGGGGTTCAGGGGTTCATGAATTTGGGGGTTCAGGGATTCATGAAATTGGGGGTTCAGGGATTCAGGAATTTGGGGGGGTTCAGGAATTTGGGGGTTCAGGAATTTGGGGTTCAGGGGTTCAGGAATTTGGGGGTTCATGAATTTGGGGGTTCAGGGGTTCCAGGAATTTGGAGGATCGGAGATTCATGAATTTGGGGATTCAGGGATTCAGGAATTTGGGGGTTCATGAATTTGGGGGTTCAGGAATTTGGGGGTTCAGGGTTTCAGGAATTTGGGGGTTCAGGAATTTGGGGGTTCAGGAATTTGGGGTTCAGGGGTTCAGGAATTTGGGGGTTCAGGAATTTGGGGTTCAGGGGTTCAGGAATTTGGGGGTTCAGGGATTTGGGGGTTCAGGGGTTCAGGAATTTGGGGGTTAGGGGTTCAGGACTTTGGGGGTTCAGGAATTTGGGGGTTCAGGGGTTCAGGAATTTGGGGGTTCAGGGGTTCGGGAATTTGGGGGTTAGGGGTTCAGGAATTTGGGGGTTCAGGAATTTGGGGCTCGTGAATTTGGGGGTTCAGGGGTTCAGGAATTTGGGGATTCAGGGGTTCAGGAATTTGGGGATTCAGGAATTTGGGGATTCAGGGGTTCAGGAATTTGGGGATTCAGGAATTTGGGGATTCAGGGATTCAGGAATTTGGGGGTTCAGGAATTTGGGGGTTCATGAATTTGGGGTTTCAGGGATTCATGAATTTGGGGGTTCAGGAATTTGGTGGTTCAGGGGTTCAGGAATTTGGGGGTTCAGGGATTTGGGGGTTCAGGAATTTGGGGGTTCAGGTATTCAGGAATTTGGGGGTTCAGGGATTCATGAATTTGGGGGTTCAGGGTTCAGGAATTTGGGGGTTCAGGAATTTGGGGGTTCAGGGGTTCAGGAATTCGGGGGTTCAGGGGTTCAGGGGTCCTGCGCCACCTCAGCCCCTCAGGGGCCGCATTGCCTCTCCCGGGAATGCGCCGCTCCCTGACGGGATCCCGTTCCCGCAGCTCCGGTGCCGCTGGATCCCGAGGCGCGGCCGCTGCCCCGCGGGGACACGCGGGACCCGCTCCCGCGGGCGGCGCTGGTGGCGCGGGACGCGCTGGGAGCCGGGAAGGGCTACTGGGAGGTGGAGCTGGGCCAGCAGCGGAGCTGGGCCGTGGGCGTGCTGCGGGACCCACGGCACCCACGGGAGAAACGGGATACACGGGATCCACGGGAACCACGGGACCCACGGGACCCACGGGATACACGGGATACACGGGATACACGGGACACACGGGACCCACGGGATTCACGGGACCCACGGGATACACGGGATACACGGGATACACGGGACCCACGGGACTCACGGGATACACGGGATACACGGGACACACGGGACACACGGGATACACGGGACCCACGGGACACACGGGATACACGGGATACACGGGATACACGGGATACACGGGAGAAACGGGATACACGGGACCCACGGGATACACGGGATACACGGGAACCGCGGGACCCACGGGATACACGGGATACACGGGATACACGGGACCCACGGGAGAAACGGGATACACGGGACCCACGGGACACACGGGATCCACGGGATACACGGGATACACGGGATACACGGGACCCACGGGACCCACGGGATACACGGGACCCACGGGATACACGGGACCCACGGGATACACGGGATCCACGGGACCCACGGGATACACGGGACCCACGGGATCCACGGGACCCACGGGATCCACGGGACCCACGGGACCCACGGGATACACGGGATACACGGGATCCCCGGGATCCTCGTGATCCCCAGGACCCACGGGATCCCCGGGATACACGAGATCCACGGGACCCACGGGTTCCCCGTGACCCACGGGATCCCACCAATCCCCACAATCCCCACAATCCCCACAATCCCCACGATCCCCACGATCCCCGCGATCCACGGGACCCATGGGATCCCCGCCATCCCCGGGATCTCCGCCATCCCCACCATCCTCTGGATCACCACGATTCCCGCGATCCACGGGACCCACGGGACCCACGGGACCCACGGGACCCACGGGACCCACGGGACCCACGGGATCACTACAATCCCCACAATCCCCACGATCCCCGGGACCCACGGGATCCCCGCGATCCCCGGGATCCCCCGCGCCTCTGGGCTCTCTGCGCATCCCAGGGCCGCCTCTTCTCCATCTGCCGCGCCCTCGGGGAGTATCCCCGGGATCTCTCGGTGCTGAGGGAACACCCCCGGGATCTCTCGGTGCTCGGGGAACACCCCCGGGATCTCTCGGTGCTCGGGGAACATTCCCGGGATCTCTCGGTGCTCGGGGAGCATCCCCGGGATCTCTCGGTGCTCGGGGAGCATCCCCGGGATCTCTCGGTGCTCGGGGAGCATCCCCGGGATCTCTCGGTGCTGAGGGAGCATCCCCGGGATCTCTCGGTGCTGAGGGAGCATCCCCGGGATCTCTCGGTGCTGAGGGAGCATCCCCGGGATCTCTCGGTGCTCGGGGAACATCCCCGGGATCTCTCGGTGATCGGGGATTATCCCCGGGGTCTCTCGGTGCTCGGGGTGCTCCTGGACCGGGAGAAGGCGCGGCTGGAATTCTACGACGCGGAGCGGAGGGAGCCGCTGGCCGGGATCGCCCTGGGGGATACCGCGGGAAGTTTCTTCCCGTTCGTGTCCCGCGGGGAGGAGGGAGCGCTGCGGATCCGCCCGGTGCCGCTCCCGGTGCCGCTCCCGGCGCTGGAGCCGGTGCCGGTGCCGGTCCTGGAGCCGGAGCCAGTCCCGGTGTCGGTGCCGGTGTAACTCCCAGTGTAGCGCCCAGTGTAGCTCCCGGTCCCGGTACTGGTGTCACTCCCGGTGTTGGTCCCAGTGTCAGTCCCGCTCCCGGTGCCGCTCTCGGTGTCACTCCCGGTGTCACTCCCGATGTCCCTCCCGATCCCGGTGCCAGTCCCATTCCCAGTCCTGTCCCGGTGTTGGTCCCGGTGTCGGTCCTGGTGTCAGTGCCAGTTCCGGTCCTGCTGTCAGGTCGGTCCCGGTGTCAGGTCGGTCCTGGTGCCAGTCCCGATCCTGGTGTCGGTGCCGGTCCCGGTCCCGGTGTCAGGTCGGTCCCGGTGTCATTGGAGTCCCGGTCCCAGTGCCAGTCCCGGTCCCGGTGTCATTAGAGTCCCGATCCCGGTGTCAGTCCCAGTCCCGGTGTCGGTCCCGATCCTGGTGTCGGTGCCGGTCCTGGTCCCAGTGCCAGTCCCAGTCCCGGTGTCATTGGACTCCCGGTGCCAGTCCCAGTCCCGGTGCCAGTCCCAGTCCCGGTGCCAGTCCCAGTCCCGGTGCCAGGTCGGTCCCGGTGCCAGTCCCGGTCCCGGTGCCGGTCCCGGTCCCGGTGCCAGTCCCGATCCTGGTGTCAGTCCCGGTCCCAGTGTCAGGTCGGTCCCGGTGTCAGGTCGGTCCCGGGGTCATTGGAGTCCCGGTCCCAGTGCCGGTCCCGGTCCCGGGGCCAGCCCCGGTCCCGGTGTCAGTGCCGGTCCCGATGTCAGGTCGGTCCCGGTGTCATTGGAGTCCCGGTGCCAGTCCCGATCCCGGTGCCGGTCCCGGTCCCGGTGTCAGTGCCGGTCCCGGTCCCGGTGCCGGTTCCAGTCCCGGTGTCAGGTTGGTCCCAGTGTCATTGGAGTCCCGGTCCCGGTTTCAGGTCGGTCCCGGTGTCAGTCCCGATCCCGGTGTCAGTCACAGTCCCAGTGCCAGTCCCGGTCCCGGTATCAGGTCGGTCCCGGTGCCAGTCCCGGTGTCGGTGCCAGTCCCGGTCCCGGTGCCAGTCCCGGTCCCGGTGCCGCTCCCGGCACTTCTTTGCGCCCCGGGGATCGGGATCGGGAAGGGCTCCGTCCGTGGGAAGGGAAATTTTGGGTGTCGGGACTGAAAAATGAAACGGGAGCGAAGCTGCCGGGGGGAGTTCAAAAAGTGAAAGTGGGAATAAGCAAAATAAAAATGAAATAACAGCTTTAAAAATTAATTTAATTTTTAAAAATAAATTTAAAGAAAAAATTAAAATTAAATTAAAAAATCTAAAAATAAAATTTAAGGAAATAAAATGAAATTAAATCAAATAAAATCAGATTAAATTCAATTTTAAAACACAACAAAATAAAATAATAAAGTAAAAGAGTAAAGTAAAATAAAATGAGATGAAAAAAAAATAAGGGGAAAGGGAGGAAAAGAAAAAAGGGGAGAAGGTGGAAAAGGAAAAAAGTGGAATAAAAGGGAGAAAAAGGCAGAAAAGGAAAAAAGAAAAGAAAAGAAAAGAAAAGAAAAGAAAAGAAAAGAAAAGAAAAGAAAAGAAAAGAAAGAAAAGAAAAGAAAAGAAAAGAAAAGAAAAGAAAAGAAAAGAAAAGAAAGAAAAGAAAAGAAAAGAAAAGAAAAGAAAAGAAAAGAAAGAAAAGAAAAGAAAAGAAAGAAAAGAAAAGAAAAGAAAAGAAAAGAAAAGAAAGAAAAGAAAAGAAAAGAAAGAAAAGAAAAGAAAAGAAAAGAAAGAAAAGAAAAGAAAAGAAAAGAAAAGAAAAGAAAAGAAAAGAAAAGAAAAGAAAAGAAAAGAAAAGAAAAGAAAAGAAAAGGTGAATTCTCCCAGATGTTTTTTTGTTTGTTTTTTTGGGATTTTAATGAATAAATGAGTTAAATTTGCTTTAAAGGAAAAATTCAAATTGCAGTTTCGAGTCCTTTTCCTTTAACCTTCAGCTCACAGAAGTGGTGCAGGGAAAGGAGTTAAGAGGAATTTTGCCCAAAATTGGAATTTATTTGGGTTTTTTTCCTGCTCTGTGGATTTTTTTTTTCCTCAAATCCCTTGGGACTGGGGGTTCCTGGATGAAACTTAACTTTTCACCGAATTTCCGGGGGAAAAAACCCAATTTTCACCGATTTCCCTGGAAAAAACCCCAATTTTCACAGGAAATAAACACTGATTTTCACTGATTTTCCTGGAAAAAAAAAACCCAATTTTCACTGATTTTCCTATGAAAATCACAATTTTCACCTAATTTCCTAAAAAAAAATCCAAATTTTGCCCATTTTCCTGGAAAAACCCAAGTTTTCACTGATTTTCCTGGGAAAAAAAAAAACAAACAACCAGATTTTCACCAATATTCCGGGAAAAAAAAACCAATTTTTACTCATTTTCCTGGATAACCCCCCGATTTTCACTGATTTTCCTCTAAAAACCCCAATTTTCACCGAAATTCCTGGTAAAACCCCAATTATCACAGATTTTCCTAGAAAAAACCCGATTTTATACTGATTTTCGTGGATAAAAATTCCAATTTTCACCCCCGAACCGCCCACTCCCGCTCAGGCCCCGCCTCCTCACGATTCTCGCGCTCCCATTGGTTTAAAGCTCTGTCAATCATTTTTCAGACCCAGCCCACTTAGGGGCGTGCCCTCCCATTTGTGCCACGCCTCTTTGCCACAACTCGCCCTCCCATTGGCTGATCGCGCTGTCAATCTCAGCCATGTGGGCGTGGCCTCCCCGTAATTGACAGCGCGCTCGCCCAATGAGGGGCGGAGCTTCGCCGCTTCCCCGACGTACGGCGGGGCCGGGGGGGGGAATTTGGGGAGGGGGGGGAAATTTGGGGTCCCCGGGACCCCCCCGGGACCCCCCGAGCCCCACCGGGACCCCTCGGGGGCGGGGCCGGGCCCGGCCGCTCGGGCTCTTTGTGTCGGCGAGCGGCGGGCGAGGGGCCGGGCCCGGCCGGGGGGGCCGCGGGAGGGACCCCCAGGTCTGAACGGGGGGGACCCCCCGGGTTTGGGGGGTGGGGGGCAGCACCCCCAGTCTGGGGGGCTGGAAATGGGAGGGGCTGGGGGGCTGGAAATGGGGGGTCCGGGGGGCTGCGGGATCCCCAGGTTGGGGGGAGGCTTCAGGGCGGGGAGAGAGTCGGGGACCCCCAGGATTTGGGGGTGGGGGCAGCACCCCCAGTCTTGGGGGGCTGGAAATGGGAAGGGCTGGGGGGCTGGAAAATGGGGGGGGCGGGGCAGGATCCCTGGTCTGGGGGGGCTGCGGGACCCCCAGGTTGGGGGGAGGCTTCAGGGCGGGGAGGGAGTTGGGGACCCCCAGGATTTGGGTGTGGGGGCAGCACCCCCAGTCTGGGGGGGCCGCGGGACCCAGGGTTGGGGGGAATGGGAAGGGACGGGGGGGCTGCGGGACCCCCAGGTTGGGGGGGTTTTCAGGGCGGGGAGGGAGTTGGGGACCCCCAGGATTTGGGGGGGTGGGGGCAGCACCCCCAGTCTGGGGGGGCTGCAGGGGTGGGAGGGGCTTGGGGGTGCTGCGGGACCCCCAGGTTTGGGAGGGGTTTCAGGGCGAGGAGGGAGGACTGCGGGACCCCCAGGTTTGGGGGGGCTGCGGGGTCGGGACCCCAATTTCGGCATTATAAAAATCTCTGGTTCTGGGGGGGATTGGAGCCGGGGTGGGGGTTGATTTTGGGGTGAGGGGGGGTCTTTCCTTCAGCAGCCCCTGTCCCCCCTCCCCAGCTCCACGTCTGGGGCAGGATGGAGCCGCCCCCTCCCCGGCCGCGCTGCAGACCCCCGGAGGGGGACGCGGGGGTGGCGGGGGGCTGCCCGCTCCGCCCGGCCCCCGGTGCTCCGGGCGGTGCCGGTACCGAGCTGCGGCGGCTCCGGTTCCGGCAGTTCCGCTACCAGGAGGCGGCGGGGCCGCGGGACGTGTGGCGGAGGCTGCGGGAGCTGTCGCGGCGCTGGCTGCGGCCCGAGGAGCGCAGCAAGGAGCAGATCATGGAGCTGCTGGTGCTCGAGCAGTTCCTCAGCATCCTGCCCGAGGAGATCCAGAGCTGGGTGTGGGTGCGGCACCCCGAGTCCTGCGCGCAGGCCGTGGCCTTGGCCGAGAGCTTCCAGCTGGGACGAGGCGATCCCGACGGGATTTGGGAGCAGCAGGTGCGAGCGGGTCCGGATTGTGGGGTGCTGACCCCTAAAACTGGGAATAATTGGTTCCCCAATTACATCCCTCCCACTCCTGCTCATTCCCAAGAAAAAACCCAACACTGCTGCTGGAAAGGGGGTTTTGGTGCCTAAATCCCCTTGGCAGCTTTTGGGACCTGGGCACCAGGACAGCAGCTGGGAGTGGGTCCGGATTTTGGGGTGCTGAACCCTAAAAATGGGAATAATTGGTTCTCCCCTTACCCACTCCTGCTCATTCCCAAGAAAAAACCCAACGCTGAGGCTGCCAAGGGGCTGGAAATCCCCTTGGCAGATTTTGGGACCTGGGCACCAGGACAGCAGCTGGGAGTGGGTCCAGATTTTGGGGTGCTGATCCCTAAAATTGGGAATAATTGGTTCTCCCTTTACATCCCTCCCACTCCTGCTCATTCCCAAGAAAAAAAAAAAACAACAAAATTGAGGCTGGAAAGGGGGTTTTGGTGCCTAAATCCCCTTGGCAGATTTTGGGGACCTGGGCACCAGGACAGCAGCTGGGAGCCGGTCCGGATTGTGGGGTGCTGACCCCTAAAACTGGGAATAATTGGTTCCCCCCTTACCCACTCCTGCTCATTCCCAAGAAAAAAAACAAAATTGAGACTGAAAAGGGAGATGTGGTGCCTAAATCCCCTTGGCAGATTTTGGGACCTGGGCACCAGGACAGCAGCTGGGAGTGGGTCCGGATTTTGGGGTGCTGACCCTAAAATTGGGAATAATTGGTTCTCCCCTTACATTCCTCCCACTCCTGCTCATTGCCAAGAAAAAACCCAACACTGAGGCTGGAAAGGTGGTTGTGGTGCCTAAATCCCCTTGGCAGCTTTTGGGACCTGGGCACCAGGACAACAGCTGGGAGTGGGTCCAGATTTTGGGGTGCTGATCCCTAAAACTGGGAATAATTGGTTCCCCCCTTACCCACTCCTGCTCATTCCCACGAATAAAAAAACCCAACACTGAGGCTGAAAGGGGGTTTTGGTGCCTAAATCCCCTTGGCAGCTTTTGGGACCTGGGCACCAGGACAGCAGCTGGGAGTGGGTCCGGATTTTGGGGTGCTGACCCCTAAAACTGGGAATAATTGGTTCTCCCCTTACCCACTCCTGCTCATTCCCAAGAAAAAACCCAACACTGAGGCTGGAAAGGGGGTTTTGGTGCCTAAATCCCCTTGGCAGATTTTGGGACCTGGGCACCAGGACAGCAGCTGGGAGCAGGTCTGGATTTTGGGGTGCTGATCCATAAAATTAGGAATAATTGGTTCCCCCCTTACATTCCTCCCTCCTTCTCATTCCCAAGAAAAAAAATTCCAAATTGAGACTGAAAAGGGAGATGTGGTGCCTAAATCCCCTTGACAGCTTTTGGGACCTGGGCACCAGGACAGCAGCTGGGAGTGGGTCCGGATTTTGGGGTGCTGATCCCTAAAATTGGGATTAACTGGTTCCCCCCCCACCCCCAATTACATTCCTCCCACTCCAGCCCATCCCTACTCATTCCCAAGAAAAAAACCCCAAATTGAGACTGAAAAGGGAGATGTGGTGCCTAAATCCCCTTGGCAGATTTTGGGACCTGGGCACCAGGACAGCAGCTGGGAGTGGGTCTGGATTTTGGGGTCCTGACCCCTAAAACTGGGAATAATTGGTTCTCCCCTTACATTCCTCCCACTCCTGCTCATTCCCAAGAAAAAAAAACAAAATTGAGGCTGGAAAGGGGGTTTTGGTGCCTAAATCCCCTTTGCAGATTTTGGGACCGGGGCACCAGGACAGCAGCTGGGAGCAGTTCTGGATTTTGGGGTCCTGACCCTAAAACTGGGAATAATTGGTTCTCCCCTTACATTCCTCCCACTCCTGCTCATTCCCAAGAAAAAACCCAAAACTGAGGCTGGAAAGGGGGTTTTGGTGCCTAAATCCCCTTGGCAGATTTTGGGGACCTGGGCACCAGGACAGCAGCTGGGAGTGGGTCTGGATTGTGGGGTCCTGACCCCTAAAACTGGGAATAATTGGTTCTCCCCTTACCCACTCCTGCTCATTCCCAAGAAAAAAAAAACAAAATTGAGGCTGAAAAGGGAGATGTGGTGCCTAAAACCCCTTGGCAGATTTTGGAGACCTGGGCACCAGGACAGCAGCTGGGAGTGGGTCCAGATTTTGGGGTCCTGACCCCTAAAACTGGGAATAATTGGTTCTCCCCTCACATTTTTCCCACTCCTGCTCATTCCCAAGAAAAAAAAAAAAACAAAATTGAGACTGAAAAGGGAGATGTGGTGCCTAAATCCCCTTCGCAGCTTTTGGGACCTGGGCACCAGGACAGCAGCTGGGAGCAGGTCTGGATTTTGGGGTGCTGATCCCTAAAATTGGGAATAATTGGTTCTCCCCTCACATTCTTCCCACTCCTGCTCATTCCCAAGAAAAAAAACCAAAATTGAGGCTGGAAAGGGGGTTGTGGTGCCTAAATCCCCTTGGCAGCTTTTTGGGGTCCTGGGCACCCAAAACCCTTTTGGGGACTTTGGGGATCTCCAGCACACAAATTCCCCCAGGAGATTTTAGGGTTCCTGGCACCCAAAATCCCCTCTGGGGCTCCCAAACCCCCTCAGCATCTTTTGGGGGTCCCCAGCCCCCAAAACTTGGAGAACCTTTGGGGGTCCCAGGCACCCAAATCCCCCCCACACCTCCAGGGGATCCCCAGCACCCAAATCCCCTCTGCAGCTTTTTAGGGGTTCCCAAAATCTCCTTTTGGGGGTCCTGGGCACCCAAATTCCCCTCTGGGGATCCCCAAAACCGTTTTAGAGCTTCTGAGGGTGCCCAGATCCCCTCGGCAGCTCCGTGTCCCCCCAGGTGACCGTGCGGGTGAAGGTGGAGGATGTGGCCCCCGGGGATGTGGAGGACCCCGGAGCTTTGGGGGTCCCCCCGAGCCCCCCATCGGAGTCCCCCCGGGAGGAGGCGGCCGAGGAGGAGGAGGAGCCACGGGAAGGAGGTACCGGGATGGGGCAGCAGAACCTTCGGCCACCCCAAAAACGGGGTGGGGGTGGTGCCACTGGAGCTGGGGGAGCTTGGAGGTGGTGGGACCCAGAAGTCATCTCAGTGGCCCAGAAATCATCTCCTGGGGGTCCAAAAACCCAAATCCTGGGTCAAAACCCTAAGTCCTGGGGTCAAAAACCATCTTGGTGGACCAAAAACTCAAGTCCTGGGTCAAAACCCCAAATCCTGGGGTCAAAAAACCATCTTGGTGGACCAGAAATGCAAATCCTGGGGTCCAAAATTATCTTGATGGACCAAAAATCCAAATCCTGAGGTCAAAAACAACCTCAGTGGACCAAAAAGCCAAATCCTGGGGTCAAAAACCATATTGATGTACCAAAAATCCAAACCCTGGGGTCAAAATCCCAAATCCTGGGGTCAAAAATCATCTTGATGGACCAAAACCCCAAATCCTCTGGTCAAATTCATCTTGATGGACCAAAAACTCAAATCCTGGGTCAAAAACTGTCCCTTTGGGCATGAAACCATCTCCTTGGGACAAAATCAACTTTTTGGGGTCAAAAACCATTTCCTCGGCTCAAAACCATCTCCCCGGGTCAGAAGCCATCTCCTTGGGTGAAAAACCACCTCTTTAGGCTCCAAACCCACCTTGTTTGGGCTACAAAACATCTCTTTGCATTCAAAACCATCTTCTCGGGATCAGAAACCATTTTGGGCTCCAAAACCATCTCCTTGGGTTCCAAACCCATCTCCATGGGCTCCAAATCATCTCCTTGGGTTCCAAAACCATCTCCATGGGCTCCAAATCATCTCCTTGGGTTCCAAACCCATCTCCTCGGCTCCAAACCCATCTCCTTGGATCAAATCCATCTCCTTGGGCTCCAAACCCATCTCCTTGGGTCAAACCCATCTCCTTGGGCCAAACCCATCTCCTTGGGCCAAACCCATCTCCTTGGCTCCAAACCCATCTCCTTGGGCTCCAAACCCATCTCCTGGGTTCCAAAACCATCTCCTTGGCACCAAACCCATCTCCTTGGGCTCCAAACCCATCTCCTTGGGCACCAAACCCATCTCCTTGGCTCCAAACCCATCTCCTTGGGCCAAACCCATCTCCTGGGCTCCAAACCCATCTCCTTGGGCACCAAACCCATCTCCTTGGGCACCAAACCCATCTCCTTGGCTCCAAACCCATCTCCTTGGCTCCAAACCCATCTCCCTTGGCCAAACCCATCTCCTTGGGCACCAAACCCATCTCCTTGGGCTCCAAACCCATCTCCTTGGTTCCAAACCCATCTCCTTGGGCACCAAACCCATCTCCTTGGTTCCAAACCCATCTCCTTGGCTCCAAACCCATCTCCTTGGTTCCAAACCCATCTCCTTGGCTCCAAACCCATCTCCTTGGCTCCAAACCCATCTCCTTGGGCACCAAACCCATCTCCTTGGGCACCAAACCCATCTCCTTGGGCTCCAAACCCATCTCCTTGGCTCCAAACCCATCTCCTTGGGCTCCAAACCCATCTCCTTGGCTCCAAACCCATCTCCTTGGCTCCAACCCATCTCCTTGGGCCAAACCCATCTCCTTGGTTGAAGCCCCACCTGACTGGAGGTCCAGCCTCACCCTTGCCCTGGTGGCCCCCCATGGGTGGATTTGGGGGTCAGCGGTGGCCGCCGAACCCTCCGTACCCCGTTGGACCTTCTCACCCCCCACAGATCCCACCACGGTCCCGGAGCCGCCTGTTCCCCATCCCCACGACACGCGGCGAGGATCCCCCCGGCGCCAAACCCGGCGAGACCCCGGTGGTGGCATCGCGCCGGACACCGCGAGCGCGGCCGGACCACCGGCACGACCGTTCCCCTGCGGCCAATGCGGCAAAACCTTCGTCCGCCTGACCCACCTGAAGAGCCACGAGCGGACGCACACGGGGGCGAAGCCGTACGGCTGCGGCGCCTGCGGCAAACGCTTCGGCCACCTGTCCACGCTGACCACGCACCGGCGGCTGCACACCGGCGAGCGGCCCTACGGCTGCGGCCACTGCGGCAAGAGCTTCACCAACCCCTCGGACCTCACCAAGCACCGGCGGTCGCACACGGGCGAGCGGCCGTACCCGTGCCCGGCATGCGGCAAACGCTTCAGCCAACGGTCCAACCTGGCCATGCACCGGCGCAGCCACACGCAGGAGCGGCCGTTCCCCTGCGGCGCCTGCGGCAAGAGCTTCAGGTACCTGGCGGACCTGAGGGTGCACGAGCGCTCGCACACGGGCGAACGGCCCTTCCCCTGCGCCCGCTGCGGCAAGAGCTTCAGCAACAAGTCCTCGCTGGCGCGGCACGCCCGCATCCACGCCCGCGCGGCCAACTGGGACAAGTAATGGTGACCGGGGGTGGTGGAGCACCCTGAGGGTGGCCCACGGGGTGGTGGCTCGGCGGGGCTGGAGATGGAGTGAGGTGGTGGGGCCAGGACGGTGCTGAGGTGGGGCAAACATGGATGACGATGGACGTGAGCTGATGTGTGACTCCATAATCCCAATGCCTGCTCCAGGAGATCCAACATGGGTGGTGGAACATCCCCCATCACTGGAGGCTCCATGGTCCCATTCCCTGCTCCTGGAGATCCCATGTGGGTGGTGGGATGTCCCTCATGACCTGGTGGCTCCATGATCCCATTCAGAGTTCCAGAAGGGGTGTTGGGACATCTCCCATGTCCTGGTGGCTCCATGATCCCATTCCCTGCTCCAGGAGATCCCACGTGGGTGGTGGAACATCCCCCATCACTGGTGGCTCCATGATCCCACTCACAGAGTTCCAGAAGGGGTGTTGGGACATCCCCCATGACCTGGTGGCTCCATGATCCCATTCCCTGCTCCCCAAGATCCCACGTGGGTGGTGGGATGTCCCCCATGACCTGCTGGCTCCATGATGCCATTCACAGAGTTCCAGAAGGGGTGTTGGGACATCCCCCATGTCCTGATGGCTCCATGGTCCCATTCCCTGCTCCTGGAGATCCCATGTGGGTGTTGGGACATCCCCCATGTCCTGGTGGCTCCATGATCCCATTCCCTGCTCCCCGAGATCCCACATGGGTGGTGGGATGTCCCCCATGACCTGGTGGCTCCATGATCCTGTTCCCTGCTCCCATGGGTGGGATTGATGTCCCCCTGGAGCTGGTGGCCCCAGGACTGTCCAGAGGTGGATCAAACATGGATGTGGGTGGACGTGAGCTGATGTTTGACTCCACAATCCCGATCCCTGCTCCAGGAGATCCGACATGGGTGGTGGGATGTCCCCCATGACCTGCTGGCTCCATGATCCCACTCCCTGACCCCCGAGATCCCACAGGGCTGGTGGGACCATGACTGACGGGCCCCATGAACTGGTGGCTCCAGGTCTTGGCTCTCTGCTCCTGGAGATGGGAGCGAGGTGGTGGGGCCAGGACGGTGCTGAGGTGGATCAAACATGGATGAGGATGGACGTGAGCTGATGTTTGACTCCATAATCCCGATCCCTGCTCCAGGAGATCCGACATGGGTGGTGGGATGTCCCCCATGACCTGGTGGCTCCATGATCCCATTCACAGAGTTCCAGAAGGGGTGTTGGGACATCTCCCATGACCTGGTGGCTCCATGATCCCACTCCCTGCTCCAGGAGATCCGACATGGGTGATGGGATGTCCCCCATGACCTGGTGGCTCCATGATCCCATTCCCTGCTCCTGGAGATCCCATGTGGGTGGTGGAACATCCCCCATGACCTGGTGGCTCCATGATCCCACTCACAGAGTTCCAGAAGGGGTGTTGGGACATCCCCCATGTCCTGGTGGCTCCGTGATCCCATTACCTGATCCCCCGAGATCCCACAGGGCTGGTGGGACCATGACTGATGGGCCCCATGAGCCTGGTGGCTCCAGGTCTTGGCTCTCTGCTCCCGGAGATGGGAGCGAGGTGGTGGGGCCAGGACGGTGCTGAGGTGGGGCAAACATGGATGAGGATGGACGTGAGCTGATGTTTGATGTCCCCCATGACCTGGTGGCTCCATGGTCCCATTCACAGAGTTCCAGAAGGGGTGTTGGGACATCCCCCATGTCCTGGTGGCTCCAGGTCTTGGCTCTCTGCTCCTGGAGATGGAGCGAGGTGGTGGGGACAGGACGGTGCTGAGGTGGGGCAAACATGGATGAGGATGGACGTGAGTTGATGTTTGACTCCATAATCCCGATCCGTGCTCCAGGAGATCCGACATGGGGGGTGGGACGTCCCCCATGACCGGGTGGCTCCATGATCCCATTTGCTGCTCCCCAAGATCCCACATGGGTGGTGGGACCATGACTGATGGGCCCCATGACCCGGTGGCTCCATGATCCCATTCACAGAGTTCCAGAAGGGGTGTTGGGACATCTCCCATGTCCTGGTGGCTCCATGATCCCATTCCCTGCTCCTGGAGATCCCACGTGGGTGGTGGAACATCCCCCATGACCTGGTGGCTCCATGGTCCCATTCACAGAGTTCCAGAAGGGGTGTTGGGACATCCCCCATGACCTGGTGGCTCCATGATCCCATTCCCTGACCCCCGAGATCCCACAGGGCTGGTGGGACCATGACTGATGGGCCCCGTGAACTGGTGGCTCCATGATCCCATTCCCTGCTCCCCGAGATCCCACGTGGGTGGTGGGAATGTCCCCCATGACCTGGTGGCTCCATGATCCCTTTCCCTGCTCCAGAAGGTCCAACACTGGCTCGGGGGTATCCCCCATGACCTGGTGGCTCCATGATCCTGTTCCCTGCTCCCATGGGTGGGATTGATGTCCCCCCCGGAGCTGGTGGCCCCAGGACTGTCCGGAGGTGGATCAAACATGGATGAGGATGGACGTGAGCTGATGTTTGACTCCATAATCCCGATCTGTGCTCCAGGAGATCCGACATGGGTGGTGGGATGTCCCCCATGACCTGATGGCTCCATGATCCCATTCCCTGCTCCTGGAGATCCCACGTGGGTGGTGGGACATCTCCCATGACCTGGTGGCTCCATGATCCCATTCACAGAGTTCCAGAAGAGGTGTTGGGACATCCCCCATGTCCTGGTGGCTCCATGATCCCATTCCCTGCTCCCCGAGATCCCACATGGGTGGTGGGATGTCCCCCATGACCTGGTGGCTCCATGATCCCATTCCCTGCTCCTGGAGATCCCATGTGGGTGGTGGAACATCCCCCATCACTGGTGGCTCCATGGTCCCATTCACAGAATTCCAGAAGGGGTGTTGGGACATCCCCCATGACCTGGTGGCTCCATGATCCTGTTCCCTGCTCCCATGGGTGGGATTGATGTTCCCCCGGAGCTGATGGCCCCAGGACTGTCCAGAGGTGGATCAAACATGGATGAGGGTGGACGTGAGCTGATGTTTGACTCCACAATCCCGATCCCTGCTCCAGGAGATCCCACATGGGTGGTGGGATGTCCACCATGACCTGGTGGCTCCATGATCCTGTTCCCTGCTCCAGGAGATCCCACATGGGTGGTGGAACATCCCCCATCACTGGTGGCTCCATGATCCCATTCCCTGATCCCCAAGATCCCACGTGGGTGGTGGGATGTCCACCATGACCTGGTGGCTCCATGATCGCATTCCCAGTTCCCCAGGGACACGCCACCCCCAAGATCCATTTGCATCCCTTTTTTTTTTGGGCTTTTTCCCCATTTTCCCTTCACTTCCAAAATCCCTTTTTGGGCAGAAAATGGGAAATTAAGATGGAAAATGCCACTTTTTCCTGCATTTGGATGGGGATGAAGGTTCTGCCAAGAGAACCAAAACTATGGGAGAAAAACCAAAAATATGGGAGGAGAACCAAAATATGGGAGAAAACCCAAAAATATTGGAGAAAACCCAAAAATATTGGAAAAAAACCCAAAAATCTTGGAGAAAAAAAAAACTAAAGTACAGGAGAAAAACCAAAAATATGGGAGAAACCCCAAAAATATTGGCGAAAAACCAAAAATATTGGAGAAAAAAACTTAAAGTACAGGAGAAAAACCAAAAATATGGGAGAAGAAACAAAAATATGGGAGAAAAAATAAAAGGAGAAAAACCATAAAAAAACCACCCAAAACTCAAAGGTTTTCCTGGGTTTCACTAAAAAAGTCCCAAAACCCAAAGGGTTTTCTTGGATTCCAGGAAAAAAAAAATCCCAAAATTCCAAGGGTTTCAGGAAAAACAAAAAAAAATCCCCAAATCTTGAGGGTTTTTGTGGGTTTTATAAAAAAATCCCCAAAATGCAAAGGTTTTCTTGGGTTTCAGAGAAATTATCCCAAAATCCCAAAGGTTTTCCTGGGTTTCAGAGACAAAATCCCCAAATCCCAAAGGTTTTCAGGGAAAAATAATCCCCAAATCCCGAGGGTTTTTCTGGGTTTCAGTAAAAAAAAAATCCCCAAAATCCCGAGGGTTTTCCTGGGTTTCAGTTAAAAAAATCCCCAAATCCCAAAGGTTTTCAGGGAAAAAAATCCCCAAAATCCTGACGGTTTTTCCTGGGTTTGAGACAAAATTCCCAAAATCCTGAGGGTTTTCTTGGGTTTCACTAAAAAAAAAAAAAAATATCCCCAAATCCCGAGGGTTTTCCTGGGTTTCAGGGAAAAAAATCCCCAAATCCCAAAGGTTTTCAGGGAAAAAAGTCCCCAAATCCCAAAGGTTTTCAGGGGAAAAAAAATCCCCAAATCCCGAGGGTTTTCCTGGGTTTCACTAAAATAATCCCGAGGGTTTTCCTGGGTTTTAGAGACAAAATCCCCAAATCCCAAAGGTTTTCAAGGAAAAAAATCCCCAAATCCCGAGGGTTTTTCTGAGTTTCAGAGACAAAATTCCCAAATCCCAAAGGTTTTCAGGGAAAAAAAATCCCCAAATCCCGAAGGTTTTCAGAGACAAAATCCCCAAAATCCTGAGGGTTTTCTTGGGTTTAACAAAAAAAAAAAAAAAATCCCCAAATCCCGCGGGTTTTCCTGTGTTTCGCTAAAATAATCCCAAAATTCCGAGGGTTTTCCTGGGTTTCAGAGACGAAATCCCCAAAATCCCGAGGGTTTTCCTTAGTTTCACTAAAAAAAATTCCCAAATCCCGAGGGTTTTCCTGGGTTTCAGGACAAAAATCCCCAAAACACAAAAGTTTTCTCAGGTTTCACTAAAAAAATCCCCAAATCCCAGAGGTTTTCAGGGAAAAAAATCCCCAAATCCCGAGGGTTTTTCTGGGTTTCACTAAAATAATCCCCAAATCCCGAGGGTTTTCCTGGGTTTCAGAGACAAAATCCCCAAAATTCCAAAGGTTTTCAGGGAAAAAAAATCCCCAAATCCCGAGGGCTTTCCTGGGTTTTAGGGACAAAATCCCCAAAATCCCGAGGGTTTTCCTGGGTTTCACTAAAAAAATCCCCAAATCCCAAAGGTTTTCAGGGAAAAAAATCCCCAAATCCCGAGGGTTTTCTGGGTTTCACTAAAAAAAATCCCCAAATCCCGAGGGTTTTCCTGGGTTTCAGAGACAAAATCCCCAAATCCCAAAGGTTTTTAGGGAAAAAAATCCCCAAATCCCAAAGGTTTTCAAGGAAAAAAATCCCCAAATCCCGAAGGTTTCCAGGGACAAAATCCCCAAAATCCTGAGGGTTTTTCCTGGGTTTCACTAAGAAAAATCCCCAAATCCCAAAGGTTTTCAGTGAAAATAATCCCCAAACCCCGAGGGTTTTCCTGGGTTTCACTAAAAAAAAATCCCCAAAAATCCTGAGGGTTTTCTTGCGTTTCACTAAAAAAAAAAATCCCCAAATCCCGAGGGTTTTCCTGGGTTTCACTAAAAAAAATCCCCAAATCCCAAAGGTTTTCAGGGAAAAAAATCTCCAAAATCCCGAGGGTTTTCTTGGGTTTCACTAAAAGAAAATTCCCAAATCCCGAAGGTTTTCCTGGGTTTCAGTTAAAAAAATCCCCAAATCCCAAAGGTTTTCAGGGAAAAAAATACCCAAATCCCGAGGGTTTTCCTGGGTTATAGGGACAAACTCCCCAAATCCCAAAGGTTTTCAGGGAAAAAAATCCCCAAATCCCGAGGGTTTTCCTGGGTTATAGGGACAAAATTCCCAAATCCCAAAGGTTTTCAGGGAAAAAAATCCCCAAATCCCGAGGGTTTTCAGAGACAAAATCCCCAAAATCCTGACGGTTTTTCCTGGGTTTCACTAAAAGAAAATCCCCAAATCCCGAGGGTTTTCCTGGGTTTCACTAAAAAAAATCCCCAAATCCCAAAGGTTTTTCTGGGTTTCAGTAAAAAAAAAAAAAAGATCCCCAAATCCCAAAGGTTTTCAGGGAAAAAAATCCCCAAATCCCGAGGGTTTTTCTGGGTTTGAGACAAAATTCCCAAATCCCGAGGGTTTTCCTGGGTTTCAGAGACAAAATCCCCAAAATCCTGAGGATTTTCTTGGGTTTCACTAAAAAAAAAAAAAAATCCCCAAATCCCAAAGGTTTTCAGGGAAAAAATCCCCAAAATCCTGAGGGTTTTCCTGGGTTTCACTAAAAAAAAAAAATCCCCAAATCCCGAGGGTTTTCCTGGGTTTAGAGACAAAATCCCCAAAATCCCGAAGGTTTTCCTGGGTTTCACTAAAAAAAAATCCCCAAATCCCGAGGGTTTTCCTGGTTTCAGAGACAAAATCCCCAAATCCCGAAGGTTTTCAGGGGAAAAAACCCCCAAATCCCGAGGATTTTCAGAGACAAAATCCCCAAAATCCTGAGGGTTTTCTTGGGTTTCACTAAAAAAATTCCCCAAACCCCGAGGGTTTTTCTGGGTTTCAGTAAAAAAAAAAAAAAAAAAAGATCCCCAAATCCCAAAGGTTTTCAAGGAAAAAAATCCCCAAATCCCGAGGGTTTTCCTGGGTTTCAGGGGAAAAAAATCCTCAAAATCCTGAGGGTTTTCCTGGGTTTCACTAAAATAATCCCCAAATCCCGAGGGTTTCCCTGGGTTTCAGAGACAAAATCCCAAAAATCCTGAGGGTTTTCTTGCGTTTCACTAAAAAAAAAATCCCCAAATCCCAAAGGTTTTCAGGGAAAAAAATCCCCAAAATCCTGAGGGTTTTCCTGGGTTTCGCTAAAAAAAAGATCCCCAAATCCCAAAGGTTTTCAAGGAAAAAAATCCCCAAATCCCGAGGGTTTTCCTGGTTTCAGAGACAAAATCCCGAAACCCCGAGGGTTTTTTGGGTTCCCCGGTGGTGTTGTTGGATTTTTGGGGAGAAAAGCGGACACTCCTCCATCCAACGCCGTTTTCTGCATTTTGGGGTTCCCTTTATGCCGCAGAAGCCGAACGCGCGGAAAGGCGGAAAAGCCGCGCCGCATCCGAGCGCCTCCGTGGATTTGCGGGTTTTTTTTGGGGGGAAAAGCTGAATTTTGGGGTTCACACTCAGTTCGGGCACGGTGGGAGATCAGCGAGTGGGTGGCAACGCTCCAGACCCGCGCGGGCACCGGTGACCGCGGAGCTCCGCGCCCAACCGGCCACGGCGGCGCGGTGCGGGCGGCCGGAGCGGAACGCGCGGGTCAACCGCGCCGAGAAGGGGACGCGGATCTCCCGCCGGAGCCCGCGGAGAACCGCGGAGCACTCGGAGCGTGCCGGCACCTCCAGCCGCACGCGGTGGCTCCGCGACACGAACTCGGTGAGGCTGGCACCGCCCGCCCAGGGCACGGAGGTGACATTGCCCGGGTGCCACCCGCCCCGCTCGGGCAGCAGCAGCGGGGCAGCGCGGAGCACCCCGCGGGCGGCCGCCAGCGCCGGCAGCTCGGCGCTCCAGCCGTGCTCCACCTCGCTGAGCTCCTCCAAGGTGACGGATCTATCAGCCACCTCGCATCCATCGTTCCTCAGCAGCACCGCGGTCAGCTCCGCCGGCTCCGCGCTCTCCCTCACCGCGCTGCCGTTGTAGGAAACGTCGGAGATGGAGACACCAACCGCGCCCTGCCGCACCACCAGCACCTGGTACCACTTGTACCAAACCTCCTCCCCGTCCACGGCCACGAAAAGCGCCTCCTGCTCCTTGGAGGCTTTGCCCAGCCCGTCCGGGCTGCGGCCCACGAAGAGGTCGGTGAGCGGACAGGCCTCCACGGCGCCCTCGGGGGCGCTGCCGAAGGATGTGTCCACCCAGTCGAGCGCCTCGAAGCCGCCGGGGTTGAGCAGGAGGTGGAAGTCGGAGCCGCGGAGCTCCTGCTCGGCCCAGGCGAAGGAGCAGAAGGAGCCGCGGGCGGGGTCGAAGGCGCCCAACTCGCAGCCGCGGGTGGAGCAGACGAACTCGGTCCGGCCCGTGCGGGGGTTGGGGCTGGACACGGCCTCGGCCGGGATGCGGCCCCGGAACGGAGCCCAGAGCAGCCAGGAGCGGCCGGCCGCGGAGCGAGGGCGGCGGGGAGCGGGGTGGGAGCGAGCTGGAATGGAGTGGGAGGGACTGGGATGGACTGGGATGGACTGGGATGGACTGAGAGGGGATTGGGAGGGACTGGGATGGAGTGGGATGGACTGGGAGGGAGCTGGAATGGAGTGGGAGGGACTGGGATGGACTGGGAGGGGATTGGGATGGACTGGGAGGGACTGGGAGGGGATTGGGATGGATTGGGATGGGATTGGGAGGGGATTGGGATGGACTGGGATGGACTGGGAGGGACTGGGATAGATTGGGAGGGACTGGGAGGGGATTGGGATGGACTGGGATAGGATTGGGAGGGATTGGGATAGATTGGGATGGACTGGGATGGATTGGGAGGGGATTGGGATGGACTGGGATGGACTGGGATGGACTGGGAGGGGATTGGGAGGGACTGGGATGGGATTGGGATGGACTGGGATGGGATTGGGATGGACTGGGATAGATTGGGATGGACTGGGATGGATTGGGAGGGGATTGGAATGGACTGGGATGGACTGGGAGGGGATTGGGATGGATTGGGATGGACTGGGAGGGGATTGGGATGGACTGGGATGGATTGGGATGGACTGGGAGGGGATTGGGATGGACTGGTCCATACTGGGATGGATTGGGATGGACTGGGATGGACTGGCCCATACTGGGATGGACTGGCCCATACTGGCCCATACTGGGATGGACTGGCCCATACTGGGATGGACTGGCCCATACTGGGATGGACTGGCCCATACTGGGCCACACTGGGATGGACTGGTCCATACTGGGATGGACTGGCCCATACTGGGATGGACTGGCCCATACTGGGATGGACTGGCCCATACTGGGATGGACTGGCCCATACTGGGCCATACTGGGATGGACTGGCCCATACTGGGATGGACTGGCCCACACTGGGATGGACTGGCCCATACTGGCCCACACTGGGATGGACTGGCCCATACTGGGATGGACTGGCCCATACTGGGCCATACTGGGACGGGCTCCAGGCCGGGACTCACCGGGGAGCTCCTCGCGGTTCCTTCCAGGAATTCCCAAAATTCCGGAAATCCCCGAAGGCCCCGGAGCCCCAAAAACCCCCGGGATGGCCGCACTGAGCAGCAGCAGCAGCGCCAGGCCCTGGGGAGCCGGGGATGTCACCGACCCCAAAAATGATCCCAAATCTGATCCCAAATCCTGACCCCAAATCCTGATCCCAAATCCTGACCCCGAAACCCGACCCCAAACCCAACCCCGAAACCTGACCCCAAAACCTGATCCCAAACCTGACCCCGAAACCTGACCCCGAAACCTGATCCCGAATCCTGACCCCAAAACTGACCCCAAATCCCGACCCCAAAACCGACCCCAAATCCTGACCCCAAATCCTGACCCCAAACCTGACCCTAAAACCCGACCCCGAAACCTGACCCCAAAACCCAACCCCAAACCCTGACCCCAAACCCAACCCCAAACCCAACCCCAAAACCCAACCCCAAATCCCGACCCCAAATCCTGACCCCAAATCCTGACCCCAAAACCTGACCCCAAAACCCGACCCCAAAACCCAACCCCAAAACCCGACCCCAAATCCTGACCCCAAACCCAACCCCAAATCCTGACCCCAAATCCTGACCCCAAACCTGACCCCAAATCCTGACCCCAAATTCTGACCCCAAATCCCGACCGCAAACCCAACCCCAAAACCCCGACCCCAAATCCGGACCCCAAAACCCGACCCCAAAACCTGATCCCAAATCCTGACCCCAAATCCCGACCCCAAATCCTGACCCCAAACCCTGTCCCCAAATCTGACCCCAAATCCCAACCCCAAAACCCGACCCCAAATCCTGACCCAAAACCCGACCCCAAATCTTGACCCCAAAACCCGACCCCATATCCTGACCCCAAATCCTGACCCCAAACCTGATCCCAAATCCTGACCCCAAATCCTGACCCCAAATCCGATCCCAAACAGGACCCCAAACCCTGACCCCAAACCCAAATCCCGATCCCAAACAAACCCCAAAACCCCGACCCCAAATCCTGACCCCAAACCTGACCCCAAATCCTGACCCCAAATCATGACCCCGAAACCTGACCCCAAATCCTGACCCCAAACCTGACCCCAAATCCCGACCCCAAATCCTGACCCCAAAACCCGACCCCAAATCCTGACCCCAAATCCTGATCCCAAATCCTGACCCCGAAACCTGACCCCAAATCCTGACCCCAAAACCCAACCCCAAAACCTGACCCCAAAACCTGACCCCAAAACCCGACCCTGAAACCCCGACCCCAAAACCCGACCCCAAATCTGATCCCAAATCCCGACCCCAAAACCTGACCCCGAATCCTGACCCCAAACCTGACCCCAAATCCTGACCCTGAAACCTGACCCCAAATCCTGACCCCAAACCTGACCCCAAAACTGACCCCAAATCCTGACCCCAAAACCCGACCCCAAATCCTGACCCCAAATCCTGACCCCAAATCCTGACCCCAAATCCTGACCCCAAATCCCGACCCCAAATCCTGACCCCAAATCCAACCCCAAAACCCGACCCCAAATCCTGACCCCAAAACCCAACCCCAAATCCCAACCCCAAACCCAACCCCAAACCCGACCCCAAATCCGATCCCAAACATGAGCCCAAATCCTGACCCCAAACCCAAATCCCAATCCCAAACACAACCCCAAACCTGACCCCAAAGGTTGACCCAAAACCGAACCCCAAAACCCGACCCCAAATCCCGATCACAAATCCTGACCCCAAACCTGACCCCAAATCCTGACCCCAAATCCCGACCCCAAACCCGACCCCAAATCCCCCCGGGGCTGAAGCCCCGCCCCAATCCTGCCCTGAGCTCACGGAATTTTTGTTTAAAATATTAAAAATAAAATTTAAAATTTAAAATTTAAAATTTAAAATTTAAAATTTAAAATTTAAAATTTAAAATTTTAAATTTTAAATTTTAAAATTTTAAATTAAAAAAATTTTAAAGTTAAAGAATGAAAAAATAAGAATGAAAAAATTAAAAATAAAACATTAAAAAATATTTTAAAATTAAAGAATTTTAAAATGTTTAAAAATTTAAAATTTATAAGTAAAAATTTAAAATTAATAAGGAAAAATTTAAAATGTAAAAATTTGAAAATAAAAAAATTAAATAATTAGAAAATATTTTTTTAATTTAAAATTAAAGATTAAAAACTAAAAATTAAAACCGAAAAATTTAAAATTTAAAATATTAAAAAATTAAAGAATTAAAATATTAAAATTAAAACAATAAAAATTAAAATATGCAATTAAAACATTAAAGTACTTTTTAAATTTTAAATTAAGAATTTAAAAATAAAAATAGAAATTAAAATTTAAAATATTAGTAATTAAAGATTGAAAATTTTAAAACAGAAAATTATATTAAAAATTAAAACATTAAAAATTTTAAAAATTAAAATTAAATTAGTTAAAAATATAAAAACTAAAAATTAAAAATAAAAAAATAGAATGGTAAAAGTTAAAGAATTAAATACTGAAATTTAAAAAATTACACAATTAAAAATTAAACCATTTTTAAAATTCAAAATTCAAAACCTCAAAATCAACAATCACTAATTCAAAATGTAAAAAATTTAAAATTAATGATAACAATTTTAAAATTTAAAAATCTAAAAATTTCAAAATTTTAAAAATTATTTTTTTAAAAAATGAAACATTTAAAAATAAAAAAAATTTAAAATAAATTAAAATTAAAATAAATAAAAAATTAAATTAAAAAAATCAAAATTAGAAATTTAAAAAATAAAAAATTAAAAATTAAATTAAAAAATAAAAATTAGAAATTAAAAAATTTAAAAATTAAAAAATTAAAGAAGTTTTTTAAAAAATAAAATATTTAAAAAATAAAAAATGTCACAAAATTCGAAATAAAATCCACAATTTCGGATCTCTGCGGAAAATCCCTTTTTATTCCTTTTTACCCGCGGCGGCTCCATCGCTCCCGGTGGGGCTGCGAAAAATCCCAAAAATTCCATTTTGGGATCCCCAAATTCCCATTTTGGGGCTCCCCAAATTCCCCTTTTGGGATCCCCAAATTCCCATTTCGGGGCTCCCCAAATTCCCATTTTGGGGCTCCCCAAATTCCCATTTTGGGGTCCCCAAATTCCCATTTTGGGGTCCCCAAATTCCCATTTCGGGGCTCCCCAAATTCCCATTTTGGAATCCCCAAATTCCCATTTTGGAATCCCCAAATTCCCATTTTGGGATTCCCAAATTCCCATTTTGGGGTCCCCAAATTCCCCTTTTGGTCCCCAAATTCCCATTTTGGGGCTCCCCAAATTCCCATTTTGGGGTTCCCCTTCCCCAAATTCCCATTTTGGGGTCCCCAAATTCCCATTTTGGTCTCCCCAAATTCCCATTTTGGGACTCTCTGGCTCCAAATTTTGGGGCTCCCCTTCCCCAAACCCCAATTTTGGGCTTCCCACCCCAAAACTTGGAATTTTAGGGCATTTCCAGATCCAAATTTTGGGGTTCCCCTCCCCAAATTCAGATTTTTTTGGTCTTCCCCATTTAATTTTTGGGGTCCCTGTTCCCAAAATTCCATTTTTTTGTTCCTCCCTTCCAATTTTGGGGTTTCCCCTCCCCAAATTCACAATTTTGGGGCTCTCTGGCTCCAAATTTTGGGCTCCAACAACCCAAAATTCCAAATTTCGGGGCTCCCCCCAACCCACCTCCAATTTTGGGTTTCCCACCCCAATAAATCTGAATTTTGGGGCATTCCCAGATAAAAATTTGGGGTTTTCCCTCCCTAAATTCCCATTTTGGGATTCCTGCGCTCTGAATTTTGGGTCCCTTCTCCAAAAATTCCCATTTTTGGGTCCCTTTTTCCAATTTTGGGGTTCCCCCTCCCCAAATTCCCATTTTGGGGCTCCCCAAATTCCCATTTTGGGACTCTCCGGCTCCAAATTTTGGGGCTCCCCCCACCCCCAGTTCCAATTTTGGGCTTCCCACCCCAAAAATTGGAATTTTGGGGCATTCCCAGATCCAAATTTTGGGGTTCCCCTCCCCAAATTCAGATTTTTTTGGTCTTTTTGGGGTCACTTTTCCCAAAATCCCCATTTTTTGTTCCTCCCTCCCAATTTTGGGGTTTCCCCTCCCCAAATTCACAATTTTGGGGCTCTTTGGCTCCAAATTTTGGGCTCCAACAACCCAAAATTCCAATTTTTGGGGCTCCCCCCAACCCACCTCCAATTTTGGGTTTCCCACCCCAAAAAATCTGAATTTTGGGGCTGTCCCAGATTCAAATTTTGGGGTTTTCCCTCCCCAAATTCCCATTTTGGGATTCCCAAACTCCAAATTTGGGATCCCCTCTCCCCAAATTCACATTTTTGGGGTTCCCCCTTCCAATTTTGGGGTTTTCCTTCCCAAAACCCAAACTCCGAATTTTGGGGTCCCCCCTCACCTGTGCTCCGTTCCCAGGAAAAATCTCTTTTTTTGGGGTTTCTCAGCCGATTTTGGTGTTTTTTGAGTGATTTGAGCCCCAAAAACCTCCCAGGAAAAACGTCAGAAATGCAAAAATGCCCCAAAAGCAGAAATGGGATTTTTTGTGGGATGTTTTTCTGCTTTTTGAGGATTTTTCACTTCACTTTTCAGAGGTTTTTTTTTAAATTTTGAGACTCGAAAAGTTCAAAAAACCGCAAATGGCGCCAAGAAATCAGCGATTTTTGGGGGGAAATTCAGGAATTTCTGCTTTTCCCAGGGTCGGGTTTGAGAAAATCTTTTTGGTTTTTAAGGGTGACCTCCAAAAATGAGCCAAAAATCACAGAGAGACCCTAAAATGTTCCACAAAATCCCACAAAAAAACCCCAAAATCCCACAAAATGAACCCAAAATCCCACAAAAAATACCCCAAAACCCATAAATGGAATCCAGAACCCCCGAAATGAACCCAAACCCCACAAAATGAACCCAAACCCCACAAAATGAACCCAAAACCCACAAAATGAACCCAAAACCCACAAAAAACCCAAAACCCACAAAAAAAAAACCCAAACCCCATAAATTGAATGTAAAACTCCACAAAATGAACCCAAAACCCACAAAAACCCCAAAACCCCACAAAAAAAACCCCCAAACCCCCACAAAAAAAACCCCAAACCCCATAAATTGAATGCAAAACCCCACAAAATTAACCCAAAACCCACAAAATGAACCCAAACCCCACAAAATGAACCCAAAATCCACCAAAAAAACCCAAACCCCACAAAAAAAACCCCAAAACCCCACAAAAAAACCCCAAATCCCCATAAACTGAATGCAAAACTCCACAAAATTAACCAAACCCCATAAAATGAACCCAAAACCCACCAAAAAAACCCAAACCCCACAAAAAAAACCCCAAAACCCCACAAAAAACCCAAAACCCCATAAACTGAATGCAAAACCCCACAAAATGCACCAAAACCCCACAGAATGAACCCAAAACCCACAAAAAACCCCCAAAACCCCATAAATTGAATGTAAAACTCCACAAAATGAACCAAACCCCACAAAATGAACCCAAAACCCACCCAAAAAACCCAAACCCCACAAAAAAAACCCAAACCCCACAAAAAACCCCAAAACCCCACAAAAAAACCCCAAAACCCCATAAACTGAATGCAAAACTCCACAAAATTAACCAAACCCCACAAAATGAACCCAAAACCCACAAAAAACCCAAAACCCCACAGAAAAAACCCAAAACCCCATAAATTGAATGCAAAACCCCACAAAATGCACCAAAACCCACAAAATGAACCCAAAACCCACAAAAAAAACCCCAAAACCCACCAAAAAAACCCAAACCCCACAAAAACCCCAAAACCCCATAAATTGAATGCAAAACCCCACAAAATGAACCCAAAACCCACCAAGAAAACCGAAAACCCGCCAAAAAACCCAAACCCCACAAAAACCCCAAAACCCACAAATTGAATCCAAAACCCCACAAAAACCCCCCAAAGCCCCACAAAATGGACCCAAAATCCTTCAAAATGAACCAAAACCCCATAAAATGATCCCAAACCTCCCAAAATGAACCCAAACCCCACAAAAAGTCCCAAACCCCACAAAAATCAACCCAAACCCCACAAAAATCAACCCGAACCCCACAAAATGACCCCAAAATCGCCCCAGAGACCCCAAAAATCAGCCCCGGGGATTCAGAGAATCCCAAATTTTGGGGTTTTCCCGCTCAAAAGTTCCAGTTTTGGGGTTTGCCCATCCCAGACCCAAAATCGACCCCCAAAAATCCCCAAAATCCCCCAAAATCCCCCAAAATCCCCCAAAATCCCCCATCCCCCCCCCCACCAGTGCTCCCAGTGCCAAACTGGGACGGAGCCGCCGCAGGTCCAGAGAAACTTTATTGGGGGACCCCAAAAACGGGGAAAAAACCCAAAAATGGAGAAAGACCCGAAAAAGGAGGAATTTACCCCAAAAAAAGGGGGGAAGGACCCCGAAAAAGGAGAATTTGCCCCAAAGTAGTGTCAGTGTCCCAAAAAAAGGGGGGAGAGACCCCGGGGGGTCCAAAAGCTCCAAAAAAGGGAAATCCCAAAGAAAAGGAGAAAATCCTAAATAAAGGGGGAAATCCCAAAAAAAGGGGGAAAATCCCAAAAAGGGGGGAAATTTTAAATAAAGGGGGAAAATCCCAAATAAAGAGTGAAAATCCCAAAAAAAAGAGTGAAAATCCCCCCCCAAAAGGGGGGAAATCCTAAATAAAAAGTGAAAATCCCCAAAAAAGGAGGAAATCCCAAAAAAGGGGAGAAATCCTAAAGAAAAAGTGAAAATCCCAAAAAAAGAGTGAAAATCCCCCCCAAAAAAGGTTAAAATCCCCCAAAAAGGGGAGAAAATCCTAAATAAAGGGGGGAAATCGTAAAAATGGGGAAATCCCCCAAAAAGGAGTGAAAATCCCAAAAAAAAGGGGAAATCCTAAATAAAGGGGGAAAATCCCAAAAAAGAGTGAAAATCCCTCCAAAAGGGAGAAAAATCCTAAATAAAGAGGGGAAATCCTAAATAAAGGGGGAAATCCCCCAAAAAAGAGTGAAAATCCCAAAAAAAGGGGGAAATCCTAAATAAAGGGGGAAAATCTCAAAAAAGAGTGAAAATCCCTCCAAAAGGGAGAAAAATCCTAAATAAAGAGGGGAAATCCTAAATAAAGGGGGGAATCCCCCAAAAAAGAGTGAAAATCCCCAAAAAAAAAAAGGGGGAAATCGCAAAAAGGGGGGAAATCCTAAATAAAGAGTGAAAATCCCCAAAAAAAAAAAAAAATAGGGGAAATCCCAAAAAAGGGAGGAAATCTGCCCGGGATGGCCAAAAATCCCCAAAAATCCGAAATAAGGAGGAAAATCCCAAATAAGGAATGAAAGTCCCAAAGAAAAAAGGGAGAAAATCCCAAATAAAAGGGGAGAAATCCCAAAAAAATCCCAAAAAAGGGGGAAAATCCCATTTAGGGGGGTCAGAATCCCAAAAGCACTCCAGAAAATCAGAATAAAGGGGGAAAATCCCCCTTCCAGGAAAGTGAAAAATCCCAAAAAAATCCTAAAAATATCCCACAAAAATCCCACAAAAATCCCACAAAAATCCCACAAAAATCCCACAAAAATCCCAAAAAAATCCCAATAATTGGGGGAAGCCCCAAATAAAGGGGCTCAGATTTTGGGGGGGTTGCAGGAGTGGGGCAGGGACTGGAACATCCCCCCAAAAATCAGAATAAAGGGGAAAAATCCGCCCTCTGAAATGGCGAAAAATCCCAAAAATATCTGAAAATATCCCGAAAAATCAGAAAAAAATCCCAAAAAATCCCAAAAATCGGGGAAATCCCAAATAAAGGGGTTCAGATTCTGGGGGTTCACAGGGTGCTGGAGTGGAGCAAGAACCTCCCCAAAAATCGGAATAAAGGGGCAAAATCCCCCCTTTGGGATGGTGAAAAATCAAAAAAAAATCAGAAAAAATCCCAAAAAATCAGAAAAAAAATCCCCAAAAAATCAGAAAAAAATCCCGAAAAATCAGAAAAAAATCCTAAAACCTGGGGGAATCCCAAATAAAGCGGGTCAGACTTTGTGGGGTGCCAAGAGCAGAAAATCCCCCCCAAAAATTGGAATAAAGGGGCAAAATCCCCCCTTTGGGATGGCGAAAAATCCCGAAAAAATGCAAAAAAAATCCCAAAAAAATCAGAAAAAAATCCTGAAAAATCCCAGAAATTGGGCGAAATCCCAAGTAAAGAGGGTCAGAGTTTGGGGGTTCACAGGGTGCTGGAGTGGAGCAAGGACCTCCCCAAAAATTTGAATTAAGGGGCAAAATCCCCCCTTTGGGATGGCGAAAAATCCCGAAAAAATCAGAAAAAAATCCCGAAAAATCAGAAAAAAATCCCAAAAAAATCAGAAAAAAATCCCGAAAAATCAGAAAACAATCCTACAACCTGGGGAATCCCGAATAAAGCGGGTCAGAGTTTGTGGGGTGCCAGGAGTGGGGCAGAGGGCAGAAAATCCCCCCAAAAATCGGAATAAAGGGGCAAAATCCCCCTTTGGGATGGCGAAAAATCCCAAAAAAATCAGAAAAAATCCTGAAAAATCAGAAAAAAAATACTGAAAACTGGGAGAAATCCCAAGTGAAGCGGGTCAGAGTTTGTGGGGTGCCAAGAGTGGTGCAGGGACCAGAAAATCCCCCCAAAAATCAGAATAAAGGGGCAAAATCCCCCTTTGGGATGGCGAAAAATCCCAAAAAAATCAGAAAAAATCCCAAAAAATCAGAAAAAAATCCTACAAACTGGGGGAAATCCCAAGTGAAGAGGGTCAGAGTTTGTGGGGTGCCAAGAGCAGAAAATCCCCCCTAAAAATCGGAATAAAAGGGCAAAATCCCCCCTTTGGGATGGCGAAAAATCCCAAAAAAATCAGAAAAAAATCCCGAAAAATCAGAAAAAAATCCCGAAAAATCAGAAAAAATCCTACAACCTGGGGGAATCCCAAATAAAGCGAGTCAGAGTTTGTGGGGTGCCAAGAGCAGAAAATCCCCCCAAAAATCGGAATAAAGGGGCAAAATCCCCCCTTTGGGATGGCGAAAAATCCCAAAAACGTCAGAAAAAAATCCCGAAAAATCAGAAAAAAATCCTGAAAAATCCCAGAAATTGGGCGAAATCCCAAGTAAAGAGGGTCAGACTTTGTGGGGTGCAGGAGTGGGGCAGAGAGCAGAAAATCTCCCCAAAAATCGGAATAATGGGGCAAAATCCCCCCTTTGGGATGGCGAAAAATCCCGAAAAAATCAGAAAAAAAATCCCGAAAAATCAGAAAAAAATCCCGAAAAATCCGAAAAAAATCCCAAAAATTGGGGAAATCCCAAATAAAGGGGCTCAGATTTTGGGTGTTCACAGGGTGCTGAAGTGGAGCAAGAACCTCCCCAAAAAATAGAATAAAGGAGCAAAATCCCCCCTTTGGGATGGCGAAAAATCCCAAAAAAATCAGAAAAAAATCCCAAAAAAATCAGAAAAAAATCCCGAAAAAATCAGAAAAAGTCCCGAAAAATCAGAAAAAAATCCCAAAAAATCAGGAAAAAATCCTACAACCTGGGGGATCCCAAATGAAGCGGGTCAGAGTTTTTGGGGTGCAGCAGTGGGGCAGAGAGCAGAAAATCCCCCCAAAAATCGGAATAAAGGGGCAAAATCCCCCCTTTGGGATGGCAAAAAATCCCGAAAAAATCAGAAAAAATCCCGAAAAATCAGAAAAAAAATCCCAAAATTCCCAAAAACTGGGGGAAATCCCAAATAAAGAGGGTCAGACTTTGTGGGGTGCAGGAGTGGAGCAGGAGCAGGAAATCCCTCCCAAAAATCAGAATAAAGGGGCAAAATCCCCACTTTGGGATGGCGAAAAATCCCAAAAAAATGCGAAAAAAAATCCTGAAAAAATGCGAAAAAAATCCCAAAAAATCAGAAAAAAATCCCGAAAAATCCGAAAACAATCCTACAACCTGGGGGATCCCAAATGAAGCGGGTCAGAGTTTTTGGGGTGCAGGAGTGGGGCAGGAGCAGGAATCCCCCTAAAAATCGGAATAAAGGGGCAAAATCCCCCCTTTGGGATGGCGAAAAATCCCGAAAAAATCAGAAAAAAATCCCGAAAAATCCCAAAAAAATCCTACAAACTGAGGGAAATCCCAAGTGAAGAGGGTCAGAGTTTGTGGGGTGCCAAGAGCAGAAAATCCCCCCAAAAATCGGAATAAATGGGCAAAATCCCCCCTTTGGAATGGCGAAAAATCCCGAAAAAATCAGAAAAAAATCCCGAAAAATCAGAAAAAAATCCAAAAAATTGGGTGAAATCCCAAGTGAAGAGGGTCAGAGTTTGTGGGGTGCAGGACTGGGGCAGAGACCAGAAAATCCCCCCAAAAATCAGAATAAAGGGGCAAAATCCCTCCTCCGGGATGGCGAAAAATCCCAAAAATATCTGAAAAAAATCCCGAAAAATCAGAAAAAAATCCTACAACCTGGGGGAATCCCGAATAAAGTGGGTCAGGATTTGTGGGGTGCAGGAGTGGAGCAGGAGCAGAAATCCCCCTAAAAATCAGAATAAAGGGGCAAAATCCCCCCTTTGGGATGGTGAAAAATCCAAAAAAATCAGAAAAAAATCCCGAAAAATCAGAAAAAAATCCCGAAAAATCAGAAAAAAATCCCGAAAAATCCGAAAAAAATCCTACAACCTGGGGAATCCCAAATGAAGCGGGTCAGAGTTTTTGGGGTGCAGGGGTGGAGCAGGAGCAGAAAATCCCCCCAAAAATCAGAATAAGGGGGTGAAATCCCCCTTTGGGATGGCGAAAAATTCTGAAAATACCAAAAAAAAAATCCCAAAAAATCCCAAAAATCGGGGAAATCCCCAAATAAAGGGGCTCAGATTTTGGGTGTTCACAGGGTGCTGAAGTGGAGCAAGAACCTCCCCAAAAAATGGAATAAAGGAGCAAAATCTCCCCTTTGGGATGGTGAAAAATCCCCAAAAAATAAAAAAAAAATCCCGAAAAATCCGAAAAAAATCCCAAAAAATCCGAAAAAAATCCCAAAAATTGGAGGAAATCCCAAGTAAAGAGGGTCAGAGTTTGTGGGGTGCCAAGAGCAGAAAATCCCCCCAAAAATCGGAATAAAGGGGCAAAATCCCCCCTTTGGGATGGAGAAAAATCCCGAAAAATCAGAAAAAAATCCCAAAAAATCAGAAAAAAAATCCCAAAATTCCCAAAAACTGGGGGAAATCCCAAATGAAGAGGGTCAGTGTTTGTGGGGTGCCAGGAGTGGGGCAGAGAGCAGAAAATCCCCCAAAAAATCGGAATAAAGGGGCAAAATCCCCCCTTTGGGGTGGCGAAAAATCAAAAAAAAATCAGAAAAAAATCCCGAAAAATCTGAAAAAATCCCGAAAAATCCGAAAAAAATCCCGAAAAATCAGAAAAAAATCCTAAAAACTGGGAGAAATGCCAAATAAAGCGGGTCAGACTTTGTGGGGTGCAGGAGTGGAGCACAGAGCAGAAAATCCCCCCCAAAAATCAGAATAAAGGGGCAAAATCCCCCCTCCGGGATGGCGAAAAATCCCAAAAAAATCAGAAAAAAATCCCAAAAAAATCAGAAAAAAATCCCGAAAAATCAGAAAAAAATCCCGAAAAATCAGAAGAAAATCCTACAACCTGGGGGAAATCCCAAATGAAGAGGGTCAGAGTTTGTGGGGTGCCAGGAGTGGGGCAGAGAGCAGAAAATCCCCCCAAAAATCGGAATAAAGGGGCAAAATCCTCCCTTTGGGATGGTGAAAAATCCCAAAAAAATCAGAAAAAAATCCCAAAAAATCCCAAAATTTGGAGGAAATCCCCAATAAAGGGGCTCAGATTTTGGGGGTTCGCAGGAGTGCTGGAGTGGAGCAAGGACCTCCCCAAAAATCGGAATAAAGGGGCAAAATCCCCCCTCTGGGATGGCGAAAAATCCCAAAAAAATCAGAAAAAAAATCCCGAAAAATCAGAAAAAAATCCCGAAAAATCAGAAAACAATCCTACAACCTGGGGAATCCCAAATGAAGCGGGTCAGAGTTTGTGGGGTGCAGGAGTGGAGCAGGAGCAGGAATCCCCCCCCAAAAATCGGAATAAAGGGGCAAAATCCCCCCTTTGGGATGGCGAAAAATCCCAAAAAATTAGAAAATAATCCCCAAAATTGGAGGAAATCCCCAATAAAGGGGCTCAGATTTTGGGCGTTCACAGGGTGCTGGAGTGGAGCAAGAACCTCCCCAAAAATTTGAATTAAGGGGCAAAATCCCCCCTCCGGGATGGCGAAAAATCCCGAAAAAATAAGAAAAAAATCCCGAAAAATCAGAAAAAATCCCGAAAAATCAGAAAAAAATCCCGAAAAAATCAGAAAAAAATCCCGAAAAATCAGAAAAAATCCTACAACCTGGGGGATCCCGAATGAAGCGGGTCAGAGTTTTTGGGGTGCAGGAGTGGGGCAGGAGCAGCAATCCCGGCTCAGTCCCGCCGAAGGTTCTTCAGCCGCTCCTCCAGGTCGGCGTCGGCGTCGGCCAAAGCGGCCGCGGCGGCTTCGGCACCTCCGCGACCCTCCCCGGCAGCCAGAGAGCCCCCGGGGGCCGGCAGCGCTGAGGGATGGACAGGGGACACTCAGGGGACATCCCCGACCCCAAAAATCCCCTGAAATCCTTTGAAATTCCCCCAAAATCCCCCCAAATCCTTTGAAATTCCCCCAAACCTCCCCAAAATCCCCCCAAAATCCACTCAAATCCTTTGAAATTCCCCCAAAGCCCTCAAAATCCCCCCAAAATCCCCCCAAAATCCTCCCAAATCCTTTGAAATTCCCCCAAACCCCCCAAAATACCCCCAAAATACCCCCAAAATCCCCCCAAAATCCCCTCAAATCCTTTGAAATTCCCCCAAATCCCCCCAAATTCCCCCCAAAATCCCCCCAAATCCTTTGAAATTCCCCCAAAATCCCCCCAAAATCCACCCAAATCCTCCCAAAACTCCCCAAACTCCCCCCAAACCCCCCCAAAAGTCCCCAAAATCCCCTCAAATCCTTTGAAATTCCCCAAATCCTCCCAAAATCGCCCAGATTCTCCCATACCCCCCAAACTGTCCCCAAAATCCTCCCAAATCCCCCCAAAATTCCTGAAATCCTCCTCGAATCCTCCCAAAAGCCCCCCAAAAAATCCCAACCCTCCCAAAATCCCCCCAAAATCCCCTCAAATCCTTTGAAATTCCCCAAACCCCCCCAAAATCCCCCCAAAATCCCCCAAAATCCCCTCAAATCCTTTGAAATTCCCCCAAACCCCCCAAAATCCCCCCAAAATCCCCTCAAATCCTTTGAAATTCCCCAAATCCCCCCAAAATCCCCTCAAATCCTTTGAAATTCCCCCAGACTCCCCTAAAATCCCCCCAAAATCCCCTCAAATCCTTTGAAATTCCCCCAAACCCCCCAAAATCCCCCCAAATCCTTTGAAATTCCCCAAACTCCCCCCAAACCCCCCAAAAAGTCCCCAAAATCCCCTCAAATCCTTTGAAATTCCCCCAAACTCCCCCAAAATCCCCCCCAAATCCTTTGAAATTCCCCCAAAATCCCACCAAAATCCCTTCAAATCCTTTGAAATTCCCCAAACCCCCCCAAAATCCCCTCAAATCCTTTGAAATTCCCCCAACCCCTCAAAATCCCCCCAAATCCTTTGAAATTCCCCCAAACCCCCCCAAAATCCCCCCAAAATCCCCTCAAATCCTTTGAAATCCCCCAAAATCCCCCCAAAATCCCCTCAAATCTTTTTAAATCCTCCCAAACCCCCCCAAAATCCCCCCAAAAGTCCCTCAAATCCTTTGAAATTCCCCCAAAGCCCTCCAAAATCCCCCCAAAATCCCCCAAAATCCCCCCAAAATCCCCCCAAAATCCCCTCCAAATACCCTCAAATCCTCTGAAATTCCCCCAAACCCCACCAAAAGCCCCCCCAAAATCCCCTCAAATCCTTTGAAATTCCCCCAAAACCCCCCAAAATCCCCCCAAAATCCCGTCAAATCCTTTGAAATTCCCCCAAATCCCCCTAAAATCCCCCCAAAATCCCCTCCAATCCTTTGAAATTCCCCCAAACCCCCCCAAAATCCCCCCCAAATCCCCTCAAATCCTTTTAAATTCCCCCAAATCCCCCCAAAATCCCCCCAAAATCCCCCCAAATCCCCCCAAACCCCGCTCACTGGCCAGCTCCTCGGTCAGGTTCAGCCCCAGCTCGTCCAGGACCTGCGACACCACGGCGTCACTGCGGGGACAGGGACACTGAGGGACACTGGGGGACACTGGGGGACACTGGGGGACACTGGGGGACACTGGGACAGCGCGGTGGCACTGCCAGGGGACACTGGGAGGGGACACACCGGGAGCTGCTTGTCCCCGTGTCCCCTCTGTGTCCCCTCTGTGTCCCCAGGAGTGTCCTCGAGTGTCCCCAGGTGTCCCCAGGTGTCCCCTGTCTGTCCCCAGGTGTCACCCCAGGTGTCCCCAGGTGTCCCCAGGTGTCCCCACCTCTCGTCCTCGTCGTCCTCGTCCCCCAGGGCGTCGTCGATGGCGTCGTTCATCAGCTCCTCCTTCATGTCCATCAGCTCCGACTGCTTCTGGAACTCCTGCAGGATGCGCTGGATCTGCGGCAGCTTCAGCTGGGGACACGGGGGGGACAT
The DNA here is from genome assembly GCF_003957565.2 of Taeniopygia guttata. Taxonomy (NCBI): domain Eukaryota; kingdom Metazoa; phylum Chordata; class Aves; order Passeriformes; family Estrildidae; genus Taeniopygia; species Taeniopygia guttata. Next base: position 1,711,331 of record NC_054769.1, on the reverse strand, counting down.
TGAGGGGACAGTGGGGACACTGAGGGGACACTGAGGGGACAGCGGGGACAGTGGGGACACTGAGGGGACACTGAGGGGACAGTGGGGACACTGAGGGGACACTGAGGGGACACCCAGGGGACAACGGGGTGACCGCAGGGACACCAGCATGGCACAGGGGACACCCAGGTGACACACATAGTGACACACACAGTGACACACACAGTGACACACACAGTGACACACACAATGACACACAGGTGACACACAGGTGCCACACCCAGGTGACACACAATGACACACACAATGACACCCAGGTGACACACGGTGACACCCGCAGTGACACACAGTGACACACAATGACACACACAATGACACACACACAGTGACACACAATGACACACACAATGACACTCACAATGACACACAACGACACACACAATGACACACAATGACACACACAATGACACCCAGGTGACACACAGGTGACACCCACAATGACACACAGATGACACGCGGTGACACACACAATGACACACACAATGACACAGAATGACACCCAGGTGACACACAATGACACCCAGGTGACACACAATGACACACACAATGACACCCAGGTGACACGCGGTGACACCCACAATGACACACACACACAGTGCCACACCCAGGTGTCACACAATGACACACACAATGACACACCCAGGTGACACCCAGGTGACACACACAATGACACACACAGGTGTCACACAATGACACACGCAATGACACCCAGGTGACACCCAGGTGTCACACAATGACACATCCAGGTGTCACACAATGACACACAATGACACACACAATGACACACCCAGGTGTCACACAATGACACACACAGTGACACACGCAGGTGCCACACAGGTGCCACACAATGACACACACAGTGACACCCAGGTGACACGCGGTGACACTCCCAATGACACATACACAGTGACACACAGTGACACACACACAGTGACACACACAGTGACACAGAGTGACACACAATGACACCCAGGTGACACACACAATGACACACAATGACACACCCAGGTGCCACACAATGACACACACCATGACACCCAGGTGACACCCACAATGACACCCAGGTGTCACACAATGACACACACAATGACACACAGTGACACACACAGTGACACCCACAATGACACACACAATGACACACACAATGACACACACACAATGACACACACAATGACACACAGTGACACACACACAGTGACACACACAGTGACACACACAGTAACACACACAGTGACACACACAATGACACACACAATGACACACACAATGACACACACAGTGACACACCCAGGTGACACACAGGTGCCATACAATGACACACACAATGACACCCAGGTGACACACACAATGACACACGGTGACACACAATGATGCCCAGGTGACACACAGGTGCCACACAATGACACACACAATAACACACACAATGACACCCAGGTGACACCCACAATGACACTCACAATGACACACCCAGTGACACACACACAGTGACACATCCAGGTGTCACACAATGACACACAATGACACCGAGGTGACACCCAGGTGACACCCTCAGGTGTCACACAATGACACACACAGTGACACACAGTGACACACACAATGACACCCAGGTGACACACACAATGACACCCAGGTGACACCCGGTGCCACCCCCAATGCCCCACAGTGCCACCCCCGTGTCGGGGCTCACCTGGCGGTTCATGGTGGCCATGGCCCGTGTCACGCCCCGCATGGCCCCGGCCATGGCGCTGTGGGATTTCAGGGTCTGCACGCGCAGTGCCACCCCCGTGTCCCACAGTGCCACCCCCGTGTCCCACAGTGCCACCCCCGTGTCAGGGCTCACCTGGCGGTTCATGGTGGCCATGGCCCGTGTCACGCCCCGCATGGCCCCCGCCATGGCGCTGTGGGATTTCAGGGTCTGCACGCGCAGTGCCACCCCCGTGTCCCACACAGTGCCACCCCCAATGCCACACAGTGCCACCCCCGTGTTGGGCACTCACCTGGCGGTTCATGGTGGCCATGGCCCGTGTCACACCCCGCATGGCGCCCGCCATGGCGCTGTGGGATTTCAGGGTCTGCACGCGCAGTGCCACCCCCTGCACGTTGGCGCGCATGGCCAGGAACTTCCGCTCGTAGCGCCGCGTCCGCACCAGGTCCTGCGCCAGCACCCGCACCGCGTCCTGACATGGGACATGGGGACGGTCAGGGACAGGGGGACAGGGACATGGGGACAGCGTCCTGACATGGGACAGGGACAGTCAGGGACATGGGGACAGGGACATGGGGATGGGGACATGGGGACAGGGACCGTCAGGGACAGGGGGATGGGGACATGGGGACAGCGTCCTGGCACGGGGACAGGGACGGTCAGGGACGGGGACAGGGACATGGGGACAGTCAGGGATGGGGACGGGGACATGGGGACAATGTCCTGGGACAGGGCACAGGGGACAGTCAGGGACGGGGACATGGGGACAGGGACAGGGACGGGGACAGGGGACAGGGGATGGGGACAGGGACGGTCAGGGACGGGGACGGGGACAGGGACAGGGACAGGGGACAGTCAGGGACGGGGACGGGGACATGGGGACAGAGACAGGGACAGGGGACATGGGAACAGTGAGGGACAGGGACATGGGGACAGTCAGGGACAGGGACAGGGACATGGGGACATGGGGATGGGAACATGGGGACAGTGTCCTGACACCGGGACAGGGACAGGGGCGGTCAGGGACATGGGGATGGGGACATGGGGATGGGGACATGGGGACATGGGGACATGGGGACAGGGACAGGCACATGGGGACAGGGACAGTCAGGGACGGGGACAGGGGGATGGGGACATGGGGACAGGGACAGCGTCCTGACATGGGGACAGCGACGGGGACAGTCAGGGACATGGGGATGGGGACAGGGACGGGGACAGGGGACATGGGGACAGCGTCCTGGCATGGGGACACAGACAGGGACAGGGACAGTCAGGGACCAGGACAGGGACAGGGACATGGGGACAGCGTCCTGACACAGGGACAGCGACAGCGACAGAGACGGTCAGGGACGGGGACAGGGGACAGGGACAGGGACATGGGGACGAGGACAGGGGACAGTCAGGGACGGGGATGGGGACATGGTGACATGGGGACAGTCAGGGACGGGGACTTGGGGACAGCGTCCTGGGACAGGGGACAGTCAGGGACAGTCAGGGACGGGGACAGGGACATAGGGACAGTCAGGGATGGGGACAGGGACAAGGACAGGGACATGGGGACATGGGGACAGGGACTGGGACAGGGGACAGTCAGGGATGGGGAGAGGGACATGGGGACAGAGACAGGGACATGGGGACAGGGATAGGGACAGCATCCTTGGGGTGGGGACACACTCAGGGACAGGGACATGGGGACAGGTCACATAGTCAGGGATAGGGACAGGGACATGGGGACAGGGACATGGGGACGGGGGACAGTGTCAGGGACACGGGGACAGAGGACATGGGCAGAGAGGGGACAGGGACAGGGTCAGGGACAGAGGGGGGACACAGAGACTGGGGACAGGGACAGGGACGTGGGGACAGGCGGGACAGGGACAGGGATGGGGACAGTGGGAACACCAGGGGACAGCAAGGATGTCACACGGTTGGACAGGGACAGTGGGGACAGAGAAGGACAGATGGACAGCAGGGACAGACAGGGGACAGAGGGGACACCAGAGTGACAGGGGACACCAGAGTGACAGTGGGGACAGCAGAGCGACAGGGGGACATCAGCGGGGACAGGAGGGACAGTGAGGGGACATCACAGGGACAGCAGGGACATCTGGGGACAGGGAGGGGACAGCAGGAAGAGACAGGGGACACTCCATGTCCCCTCAGTGTCCCCTCCATGTCCCCCAGACCCTTCTGTGTCCCTGTCCCCAATCCCCTCCCCGCTCTCCCACCCGCCATGTCCCCTCCGTGTCCCCAGAGTCCCCTCGGCCCGAATGTCCCCAAAGTCCTCTCTGACCTCACTGTCCCCTCGATGTCCCCTCGGTCCCCATGTCCCCTCTGACCCTGCTGTCCCCAGTGTCCACTCTCACCATCTGGCCCTGCTGTCCCCTCAGTGTCCCCTCAGTGTCCCCTCAGTGTCCCCAATATCTACAGTGTCCCTTCACTGTCCCCTCATTGTCCCCAATGTCCCCCCAGTGTCCCCCCTGTCCCCAATGTCCCCAGTGTCCCCTCAGTGTCCCCAGTGTCCCCAATGTCCCCAGTGTCCCCCCCAGTGTCCCCACTGTCCCCAATGTCCCCAGTGTCCCCTCACTGTCCCCTCACTGTCCCCAGTGTCCCGTCAGTGTTCCCTCACTGTCCCCAATGTCCCCCCAGTGTCCCCCCAGTGCCCTCAGTGTCCCCAATATCTACAGTGTCCCTTCACTGTCCCCTCATTGTCCCCAATGTCCCCCCAGTGTCCCCCCTGTCCCCAATGTCCCCAGTGTCCCCTCAGTGTCCCCAGTGTCCCCCCAGTGTCCCCTCAGTGTCCCCAGTGTTCCCTCACTGTCCCCAGTGTCCCCTCAGTGTCCCCCCAGTGTCCCCAGTGTCCCCAATGTCCCCAGTGTCCCCAGTGTCCCCTCTCTGTCACCATGTCCCCTCTGTCCCCACCATGTCCCCAGTGTCCCCTATGTCCCCTCTCGCCAGCTGGCCCTGCTGTCCCCTCACTGTCCCCCCAGTGTCCCCTCAGTGTCACCAGTGTCCCCTCACTGTCCCCCCAGTGTCCCCCCAGTGTCCCCATTGTCCCCCCAGTGCCCCCCCAGTGTCCCCATTGTCACCATCTGTCCCTGCTTGGCCATTTTCTTGATGTCCACGATGATTTTCTTCTCCTGCGCCTCGAGCTTGAGCCGCTCCCGCTCCAGTTCCCGCACGGCGCGGGAGAGAGCGCGCTGGTTCTGCCGGAGCAGCTCCTCAGGAGAGCGCCTCCGCCCAAACAGCACCTCCATGGGGCACCTGGGGACATTGGGGACACACTGTGACACGTGGTGACACACAGGGACACACAGGGACACACAGGGACACAGCACACAGCGCGCTGGTTCTGCCGGAGCAGCTCCTCAGGAGAGCGCCTCCGCCCGAACAGCACCTCCATGGGACACCTGGGGACACTGGGGACATTGAGGTGACATTGGGGACACGTGGTGACACACTGTGACACGCAGGGACACGCAGGGACACGCAGGGACACACAGGGACACAGCACACAGCGCGCTGGTTCTGCCGGAGCAGCTCCTCAGGAGAGCGCCTCCGCCCAAACAGCACCTCCATGGGACACCTGGGGACATTGGGGACACACTGTGACACCTGGGGACACGCAGGGACACACAGGGACACACAGGGACACACAGGGACACACAGGGACACACAGGGACACGCAGGGACACGCAGGGACACGCAGGGACACAGCACACAGCGCGCTGGTTCTGCCGGAGCAGCTCCTCAGGAGAGCGCCTCCGCCCGAACAGCACCTCCATGGGGCACCTGGGGACATTGGGGACACGTGGTGACACCCAGTGACACACTGTGACACGTGGTGACACACAGGGACACACAGGGACACAGCACACAGCGCGCTGGTTCTGCCGGAGCAGCTCCTCAGGAGAGCGCCTCCGCCCAAACAGCACCTCCATGGGGCACCTGGGGACATTGGGGACATTGAGGTGACATTGGGGACACGCAGGGACACGCAGGGACACACAGGGACACACAGGGACACACAGGGACACGCAGGGACACGCAGGGACACACAGGGACACGCAGGGACACACAGGGACACGCAGGGACACACAGGGACACACAGGGACACACAGGGACACACAGGGACACACAGGGACACAGCACACAGCGCGCTGGTTCTGCCGGAGCAGCTCCTCAGGAGAGCGCCTCCGCCCAAACAGCACCTCCATGGGACACCTGGGGACATTGGGGACACGTGGTGACATCCAGGGACACGCAGGGACACACAGGGACACGCAGGGACACGCAGGGACACACAGGGACACACAGGGACACGCAGGGACACACAGGGACACACACACAGCGCGCTGGTTCTGCCGGAGCAGCTCCTCAGGAGAGCGCCTCCGCCCAAACAGCACCTCCATGGCACACCTGGGGACAGCAGGGACACGTGGTGACACACTGTGACATGCTGTGATACACTGTGACACACAGGGACACACAGGGACACGCAGGGACACACAGGGACACAGCACACAGCGCGCTGGTTCTGCCGGAGCAGCTCCTCGGGAGAGCGCCTCCGCCCAAACAGCACCTCCATGGGACACCTGGGGACATTGGGGACACACTGTGACACGTGGTGACATGCTGTGACACACAGGGACACACAGGGACACACAGGGACACGCAGGGACACGCAGGGACACACAGGGACACACAGGGACACAGCACACAGCGCGCTGGTTCTGCTGGAGCAGCTCCTCAGGAGAGCGCCTCCGCCCGAACAGCACCTCCATGGGGCACCTGGGGACATTGGGGACACGTGGTGACACCTGGGGACACGTGGTGACACACAGGGACACGCAGGGACACGCAGGGACACACAGGGACACGCAGGGACACACAGGGACACACAGGGACACAGCACACAGCGCGCTGGTTCTGCCGGAGCAGCTCCTCCGGGGAGCGCCTCCGCCCGAACAGCACCTCCATGGGACACCTGGGGACATTGGGGACACGTGGGGACACACAGGGACACGTGGGGACACGCAGGGACACGCAGGGACACGCAGGGACACACAGGGACACACAGGGACACGCAGGGACACACAGGGACACGCAGGGACATTGGGGACACACTGGGGACAGGGATGGGACACTAGGGACATTGGGGACACTGAGGAGACACTGGTGACAGCCATGGGGACACCTGGGCACATTTGGGACACTGTAGACATTGGGGACACTGAGGGGACATTTGGGACAGGGACAGGACACTGGAGACACTGATGGGACATTTGGGACAGCCATGGAACACTTGGGGACATTGGGGACACTGAGGGGACATTGGGGACAGTAAGGGGACATTGGGGACATTGGGGACACACAGTGACACACTGTGACACACAGGGACACGCAGGGACAGCAGTGACACACAGGGACATTGGGGACACACTGGGGACAGGGATGGGACACTGAGGGGAAATTTGGGACACTGAGGGGACATTGGGGACAGCCATGGGACATTGGGGACAGCCATGGGACATTGGGGACAGCCATGGGACATTGGGGACAGGGACAGGACACTGGGGACACTGAGGGGACATTGGGGACACTAAGGGGACATTGGGGACAGCCATGGGGACACCTGGGGACATTTGGGACATTGGAGACATTGGGGACACTGATGGGACATTAGGGACACTGAGGGGACACTGAAGGGACAGGGCTGCGGGGAGGGGACAGGGGGTGACACACGGAGGGGACAGACAGGGACAGGGAGGTGACACACAGTGACACACAGGTGACACACGGAGGTGACACACAGGGACACAGAGGGGACAGAGGGGTGACACACGGAGGTGACCCACAGGGACAGGAAGGTGACACATGCTGGGGACACGCAGGGACAGGGAGGTGACACACGGTACCGCCGGTGCCACACGGAGGGGACACACAGGTGCCACAGGGGGAGACACACGGAGGGGACACACAGGTGCCACAGGGGGGGACACAGGTGCCACGGAGGTGCCTCAGATGCCACTCGGAGATGACAAAGGTGACAAAGGTGACACGGAGGCGCCACTCGGAGGTGCCACACGGATCCCGCCCCCCCCCGGCCCGGCCCTCGGCGCCTCCCCAGAGCCGCTCCCGCCGCCCCTTCAGCCCCGGGAGCCCAAAGCCGGCCCCGGCTGCCCCCGGGTGTCCCCAAATGTCCCCAAATGTCCCCAAATCCCCCCAAATGTCCCCAAATCCCCCCAAATGTCCCCAAATCCCCCCCGGCCCTCACCGGCTCCGCGCAGCACTTCCGCAAACAGTGACGTCACCGCGCTTCCGGTCGCGCGACGCCGCGCCCCGGCAGGGGAGGAGCCAATCACAGAGCGGCGGCCAGAGCAGCACTTCCGGGATGGAGCAGCGAGAGCGGCGGCCGGAGCGGCACTTCCGGGGGGAACAGTGAGAGCGGTACTTCCGGGTTAGAGCAGCGAGAGCGGCGGGCGGAGCGGCCCCGCCCGTGACAGCGCCACCTGGCGGCGCGGCGGTGTCCGGCAGGCGGGGCGGGAACTGGGGATACTGGGAGCACTGGGAATGGGACTGGGCCATACTGGGAGCACTGGGAATGGGACTGGGCCATACTGGGAGCACTGGGAATGGGACTGGGCCATACTGGGAGCACTGGGAATGGGACTGGGCCATACTGGGAGCACTGGGAATGGGACTGGGGATACTGGGAGCACTGGGAATGGGACTGGGCCATACTGGGAATGGGACTGGGCCATACTGGGAGCACTGGGAGCGCTGGGGAAGAGTGCCACCCACACCCCTCCCAGTATAAACCAGTATAAACCAGTATAAACCAGTATAAACCAGTATAAACCAGTATAGACCAGTATAACCAGTGCCACCCACACCCCTCCCAGTATAAACCAGTATAAACCAGTATAAACCAGTATAAACCAGTATAAACCAGTATAAACCAGTATAAACCAGTATAACCAGTGCCACCCACAGCCCTCCCAGTATAAACCAGTATAAACCAGTATAAACCAGTATAAACCAGTATAACCGGTACCACCCACACCCCTCCCAGTATAAACCAGTATAAACCAGTATAAACCAGTATAACCCAGTATAAACCAGTATAACCGGTGCCACCCAACCCCTTCCCAGTATAAACCAGTATAAACCAGTATAACCAGTGCCACCCACATCCCTCCCAGTATAAACCAGTATAAACCAGTATAAACCAGTATAACCAGTGCCACCCACACCCTTCCCAGTATAAACCAGTATAAACCAGTATAAACCAGTATAACCAGTGCCACCCACACCCCTCCCAGTATAAACCAGTATAAACCAGTATAAACCAGTATAACCAGTGCCACCCACACCCCTCCCAGTATAAACCAGTATAAACCAGTATAAACCAGTATAACTGGTGCCACCCACACCCCTCCCAGTATAAACCAGTATAACCAGTATAGCCAGTATAAACCAGTGCCACCCACACCCCTCCCAGTATAAACCAGTATAAACCAGTATAAACCAGTATAAACCAGTATAAACCAGTATAACCAGTATAAACCAGTATAACCAGTGCCACCTACACCCCTCCCAGTATAAACCAGTATAAACCAGTATAAACCAGTATAACCAGTGCCACCCACATGCCTCCCAGTATAAACCAGTATAAACCAGTATAAACCAGTATAAACCAGTATAAACCAGTGCCACCCACACCCCTCCCAGTATAAACCAGTATAAACCAGTATAAACCAGTATAAACCAGTATAAACCAGTATAACCAGTGCCACCCACACCCCTCCCAGTATAAACCAGTATAAACCAGTATAAACCAGTATAACCAGTGCCACCCACACCCCTCCCAGTATAAACCAGTATAACCAGTATAAACCAGTATAAACCAGTATAACGAGTGCCACCCAACCCCCTCCCAGTATAAACCAGTATAAACCAGTATAACCAGTGCCACCCACACCCCTCCCAGTATAAACCAGTATAAACCAGTATAAACCAGTATAACCAGTATAAACCAGTATAACCAGTGCCACCCACACCCCTCCCAGTATAAACCAGTATAAACCAGTATAACCAGTGCCACCCACACCCCTCCCAGTATAAACCAGTATAAACCAGTATAACCAGTGCCACCCACACCCCTCCCAGTATAAACCAGTATAAACCAGTATAAACCAGTATAAACCAGTATAAACCAGTATAAACCAGTATAACCAGTGCCACCCAACCCCCTCCCAGTATAAACCAGTATAAACCAGTATAAACCAGTATAACCAGTGCCACCCACACCCCTCCCAGTATAAACCAGTATAAACCAGTATAAACCGGTATAACCAGTGCCACCCACACCCCTCCCAGTATAAACCAGTATAAACCAGTATAAACCAGTGCCACCCACACCTCTCCCAGTATAAACCGGTATAAACCAGTATAAACCAGTATAAACCAGTATAAACCAGTATAACCGGTGCCACCCAACCCCCTCCCAGTATAAACCAGTATAAACCAGTATAAACCAGTATAAACCAGTATAACCAGTGCCACCCACACCCCTCCCAGTATAAACCAGTATAAACCAGTATAAACCAGTATAAACCAGTGCCACCCACACCCCTCCCAGTATAAACCAGTATAAACCAGTATAAACCAGTGCCACCCAACCCCCTCCCAGTATAAACCAGTATAAACCAGTATAAACCAGTATAAACCAGTATAACCAGTGCCACCCACACCCCTCCCAGTATAAACCAGTATAAACCAGTATAAACCAGTATAAACCAGTGCCACCCACACCCCTCCCAGTATAAACCAGTAAAAACCAGTATAACCAGTATAAACCAGTATAACCGGTGCCACCCACACCCCTCCCAGTATAAACCAGTATAAACCAGTCCAAACTAACCCAAACCAACCCAAACCCGCCCAGACCAGTCCAAACCAGCCCAAACCAGTACAAACCAGTATAAACCAGTCCAAACCAGTCCAAACCAGCACAAACCAGTACAAACCAGTACAAACCAGTACAAACCAGTCCCTTGGCTCTTTAATGGCCCGAGCAGCGCGGGGGGGGAGGGGCGGCCCCGCCCGGGGAATAAATAGGGGGAAAAGGGGATTTTGGGGCATTTTAAATTCATTTTTTTAATTCATTTTTTAATTCATTTTTTAATTCATTTTTTAATTCATTTTTTAATTCATTTTTTGGGGGTTTTTTGGGGGATTTTTTGGGATTATTTGGGATTTTTTAAGGGGTTTTTTTGGGGTTTTTTTTGGGATTATTTGGGATTTTTTAAGGGTTTTTTGGGGGGGGTTTTGAGTTTTTGGGGGTTTTTGGGAGAATTTTTGGGGTTTTTTAGAGGGGTTTTTGGGCTTTTTTGTTTGTTTATTTGTAGTTTCTTGGGGTTTTTTGGGGATTTTTTGGAGAGTTTTTTGGGATTATTTGGGATTTTAAAGGGCTTTTTTTTAATCTTTTGGGGGGCTTTCTATAGGGTTTTTTTAGGGCTTTTTTTGAGGCTTTTCTTGGAGATTTTTTTGGGGTATTTTTTTTTTGTCCAGGTTTTTTTTTTAGGCATTTCTGGGGTTTCTTTGCGGGTTTTTTTAGGGCTTTTTTGGGAGCCTTTTTGGGGTTTTTCAAGGTTTTTTTTTCCAAGGTTTTTCTGGGATTTTTTTGGGGGGATTTTTTTCAAGGCTTTTCTGTGGTTTTATATTTTGGGGTTTTTAGGTCTTTTTTCGAGGCTTTTCTGGGAGGTTTCTTTGGGGTTTTTTTAGGGCTTTTTTGGGGTCTTTTGGGGGGTTTTTATAGGCCTTTTTTTCGGGGTTTTTTTTTTTTAGGGCATTTTTCGAGGCTTTTCTGGGACGATTTTTTGGAGTTTTTTGGGGGTTTTTAGAGCATTTTTTGAGGCTTTTCTGGGAGGTTTTTTGGGGCCTTTTAGGGCATTTTTCGAGGCTTTTCTGGGAGGATTTTTTGGGGTATTTTTAGGGCATTTTTCGAGGCTTTTCTGGAAGGATTTTTTGGGGCTTTTTGGAGCATTTTTCGAGGCTTTTCTGGGAGGATTTTTTGGGGCTTTTTGGGTTTTTTAGGGCATTTTTCGAGGCTTTTCTGGGAGGTTTCTTTGGGGCTTTTGGGGTTTTTTTAGGGCATTTTCCGAGGCTTTTCTGGGTCTTTTTGGAGCATTTTTTGAGGCTTTTCTGGGAGAATTTTTTGGGGCTTTTTGAGGTTTTTTAGGGCATTTTTCGAGGCTTTTCTGGGAGGATTTTTTGGGGCTTTTTGGGGTTTTTTAGGGCATTTTTCGAGGCTTTTCTGGGAGAATTTTTTGGGGCTTTTTGGGTTTTTTTAGAGCATTTTTCGAGGCTTTTCTGGGACGATTTTTTGGAGCTTTTTGGGGGGTTTTAGAGCATTTTTTGAGGCTTTTCTGGGAGGATTTTTTAGTGCTTTTTTAGGGCATTTTTCGAGGCTTTTCTGGGACGATTTTTTGGGGCTTTTTAGAGCATTTTTCGAGGCTTTTCTGGGAGGTTTTTTTGGGGGTTTTAGGGCATTTTTCGAGGCTTTTCTGGGAGTTTTTTGGGGTTTATTTGGGGCTTTTTTGGGGATTTTCAGCTCTTTTATTGGGTTATATTTTGGACTTTTTTTAGGCGGCTTTTCTGGGATGTATTTTTGGGGGATTTTTAAGCTCTTTTTTCTTGTTTTTTCTGGGATTTTTTCCGGGGTTTCACAGCTCTTTTTCTGAGGCTTTTCTGGAGTTTTTTGGGGTTTTTTTCGGGTATTTTCCAAGGTTTTCACGGGGTTTTTTGGGGGTTTTTTTTCAGGTTTTTTTTTTTTGGTGCCGTTTTTTATTCCGTTTCTCGGCGGGGGTTGGGGCTGTGGCTTTCGGGGGCGCCGTTTTTGGGGTTTTTCTGTCTCGGGGTCACTTGAGGCAGCGCTCGAAGTAGGTGGCGCCGACGTAACCGCCGCGGAGCGAGCGCTGCACGTTCTGCTCGAACAGGCGGCGGTTGCTCTGCAGCACCTCGGCCGCCTCCTTGTTCAGGGGGTCCTCGGGGTTTGGTTCCTGTGGGGAATGTCCCAAAATTCCTGGAAATCCTATAGAATTCCTTCACAGACCCAAAATCCCCGGAAATCCTAAAGAATCCGCTCACAGCCCCAAAATCCCCCTAAAATCCCATAAAATCCTCCTAAAATCCTAAAGAATCCAATCACGGCCCCAAAATCTCTGTAAATCCTAAAGAATCTGCTCACAGCCCCAAAATCCCCCTAAAATCCCATAAATCCTCCGAAAATCCTAAAGAAACCGCTCACAGCCCCAAAATCTCCCTAAATCCTAAAGAAACCGCTCACAGCCCCAAAATCCCTTCACAGCCCCAAAACCTCCTTAAATCCTAAAGAATCTGCTCACAGCCCCAAAATCCCCCTAAAAATCCCATAAATCATCCTAAAATCCTACAGAATCCGCTCACAGTCCAAAAATCTCCAGAAATCCTAAAGAGTCCCCTCACAGCCCCAAAATTGCCGGAAATCCTAAAGAATCCGCTCACAGCGACAAAAATCCATAAATCGTAAAGAATCCACTCACAGCCCCAAAATCTCCCTAAATCCTAAAGAATCTGCGCACAGCCCCAAAATCTCCCTAAATCCTAAAGAATTTGGTCACAGCCCCAAAATCTCTGTAAATCCTAAAGAATCCCTTCACAGCCCCAAAATCTCCCTAAATCCTAAAGAATCTGCTCACAGACTCAAAATCTCCCTAAATCCCATAAATCCTCCTAAAAGCCTAAAGAATCCCCTCAGAGCCACAAAATCCCTTCACAGCCCCAAATTCTCCTTAAATCCTAAAGAATTCCCTCACAGCCCCAAAATCCCCCTAAATCCTAAAGAATCCGCTCACAGCCCCAAAAATCCGCTCACAGCCCCAAAATCCCCCTAAAAATCCCATAAATCCTCCTAAAATCCCACAGAATCCCTTCATAGCCCCAAATTCTCTGTAAATCCTAAAGAGTTCGCTCACAGCCCCAAAATCTCCATAAATCGTAAAGAATTCACTCACAGCCCCAAAATCTTAGTAAATCTTAAAGAATCCACTCACAGCCCCAAAATCCCCCTAAAATCCCATAAATCCTCCTAAAATCCCAAAAAATCTGCTCACAGCCCCAAAATCTCCATAAATCCTAAAGAATCCCCTCACAGCCCCAAAATCCCCCTAAAATCCCATAAATCCTCCTAAAATCCCACAGAATCCGCTCACAGCCCCAAAATCCCTTCACAGCCCCAAAATCTCCCTAAATCCTAAAGAATCCCTTCACAGTCCCAAAATCCACCTAAATCCTAAAGAATTCGCTCACAGCCGCAAAATTTCGCTAAAATCCCATAAATCCTCCTAAAATCCCAAAGAATCCGCTCACAGCCCCAAAATCTCCCTAAATCGTAAAGAATCCACTCACAGCCCCAAAATCCCCCTAAAATCCCACAAAACATCCCCTGAATCACTTCACAGCCCTCAAATCCTCCTAAAATCCCATAAATCCTCCTAATATCCCACAGAATCACTTCACAGCCCCAAAATCTCCCTAAATCCTAAAGAATCTGCTCACAGCCCCAAAATCTCCCTAAAAATCCCATAAATCCTCCCAAAATCCTAAAGAATCCCTTCACAGCCCCAAAAATCCGTAAATCCTAAAGAATCCGCTCACAGCCCCAAAATCTCTGTAAATCGTAAAGAATTCCCTCACAGCCCCAAAATCTCCCTAAATCCTACAGAATCCGCTCACAGCCCCAAAATCCCCCTAAAAATCCCATAAATCCTCCCAAAATCCTAAAGAATCCCTTCACAGCCCCAAAAATCCGTAAATCCTAAAGAATCCGCTCACAGCCCCAAAATCTCTGTAAATCCTAAAGAATCTGCTCACAGCCCCAAAATCCCCCTAAAAATCCCATAAATCCTCCTAAAATCCCACAGAATCCGCTCACAGCCCCAAAAATCCGTAAATCCTAAAGAATCCGCTCACAGCCCCAAAATCTCCCTAAATCCTACAGAATCTGCTCACAGCCCCAAAAATCCCCCTAAATCCTAAAGAATTACCTCACAGCCCCAAAATTTCCATAAATCGTAAAGAATCCCCTCACAGCCCCAAAATCTCCCTAAATCCTAAAGAATCCGCTCACAGCCCGAAAATCTCCATAAATCCTAAAGAATCCCCTCACAGCCCCAAAATCGCCCTAAAATCCCATAAATCCTCCTAAAATTCTAAAGAATCTGCTCACAGCCCCAAAATCGCCCGAAATCCTTCAGAATCCGCTCACAGCCCCAAAATCCTAAAGAATCCGCTCACAGCCCCAAAATCTCCCTAAATCCTACAGAATCCGCTCACAGCCCCAAAATCTCTGTAAATCGTAAAGAATCCGCTCACAGCCCCAAAATCCCCCTAAAAATCCCATAAATCTTCCTAAAATCCCAAAAAATCTGATCACAGCCCCAAAATCTCTGTAAATCCTATAGAATCCGCTCACGGCCCCAAAAATCCCAGAAATCCTACAGAATCCGCTCATAGCCCCAAAAATCCGTAAATCCCACAGAATCCGCTCACAGCCCTAAAATATCCACAAATCCTAAAGAATCCACTCACAGCCCCAAAATCCCCCTAAAATCCCATAAATCCTCCTAAAATACCACAGAATCTGCTCACAGCCCCAAAATCCCCCTAAAATCCCACAAAACATCCCCCGAATACCTTCACAGCCCCAAAATCCCCAAATCCCCCTAAATCCTGTAAATCCTCCTAAAATCCCCCAGAATCCCTTCACAGCGCCCAAAATCCCCTCACAGCCCCAAAATCCCTTTAAAATCCCTCAGAACCTCCCTAAAATCCCACAGAATCCCCTCACAGCCCTGAAATCCCAAAATCCCCCTAAAATCCCACAAAAACCTCCTTCCACAGCCCCCAAATCCCAGAATTCCCCTAAAATCCCAGAAAATCCTCTTAAAATCCCACAAAATCCCTTCACAGCCCCAAAATCCCAAAATTCCCCCAAAATCACCTAAATCCCCCTAAACCCCCCCCAGAATTCCTTCATAGCCCCAAAACCCCCTAAAATCCCACAAAAATTCCCCTAAAATCCCACAGAATCCCCTCACAGCCCCAAAATCCCCCTAAAATCCCACAAAATCCTCCTAAAAATCCCACAGAATCCCCCTAAAATCCGACAGAATCCCCTCACAGCCCCAAAATCCCCCTAAAATCCCACAAAAACCTTCCACAGCCCCCAAATCCCAAAATCCCCCTAAAATCCCCCCAAAACCACCCAGAACCTCTTCAGATTCCCCAAATCCCTGAATTCCCCCAAAATCCCCCAAATCCCACAAACCCTTGTCTGGGGTTTGGCTCCTTCTGGGGAAAAATTTGGGGTTTGAGGGACCCCAAAATTCCCCTAAAATCCCATAAAAACCCTTCAGATTGCCCAAATCCCAGAATTCCCCCAAAACCCAAAAATTCCCGCAAAACTGCAAATCCCCAGAATTCCTCCCAAACCCCAAATCCCGGAATTCCCCCAAAACGCCAAATCCCAGAATTCCCCTAAAACCCCAAAATTCCCCCAGAACTGCAAATCCCAAAATTCCCCCAAACACACAAATCCCAGAATTCCCCAAAACCCCAAAATTCCCGCAAAACCACTAATCCCGGAATTCCCCCAAAACCCGAAATTCCTCTCAAAACCCCAAATCCCAGAATTCCTCCAAAACCCCAAAATTCCCCCAAAACCACTAATCCCGTAATTCCCCCAAATCCCAGAATTCCCCTAAAACCCCAAAACTCCCCCAAAACCCCAAATCCCAGAATTCCCCTAAAACCCCAAAATTCCCCCAAAACCCCAAATCCCAGAATTCCTCCAAAACCCCAAAACCCAAAAATTCCCCCCAAACCCCAGAATTCCCCCAAATCCCAAAATTCCCCCAAAACCCCAAAATTCCCCCAGAACTGCAAATCCCAAAATTCCCCCAAACACACAAATCCCAGAAACCCAAATCCCAGAATTTCCCCAAAACCCCAAAATTCCCCCAAAACCCCAAATCCCAGAATTTCCCCAAAACCCCAAAATTCCCCCAAAACCCCAAATCCCAGAATTCCCCTAAAACCCCAAAATTCCCCCAAAACCCCAAATCCCAGAATTCCCCTAAAACCCCAAAATTCCTCCAAAACCCTAAATCCCGGAATTCCCCCAAAACCCCAAATCCCAGAATTCCCCTAAACCCCAAAATTCCCCCAAAACCCCAAATCCCAAAATTCCCCCAAATCCCGGAATTCCCCAATCCCGGCACCCTCCTTTCCTTTGGGGGAACATTTGGGGTCGGGGGATCCCAAGACCCCCCTGGGAAGCCCCAGAGCCCCCCCAGGTGTCCCCAGGTGTGTCCCCAGGTGTGTCCCAGGTGTGTCCCCATATCCCCCCATGTCCCAGGTGTCCCCGTGTCCCCCCAGGTGTCCCCCCATGTCCCCAGGTGTGTCCCCATGTCCCCCCACGTCCCCCAGGTGTGTCCCCAGGTGTCCCCCCAGGTGTCCCCGTGTCCCCAGGTGTCCCCAGGTGTGTCCCAGGTGTGTCCCCATGTCCCCCCATGTCCCCAGGTGTGTCCCCATGTCCCCCCACGTCCCCCCAGGTGTGTCCCCGTGTCGCCAGGTGTGTCCCAGGTGTGTCCCCGTGTCCCCAGGTGTCCCCCCAGGTGTCCCCAGGTGTGTCCCCATGTCCCCCCCATGTCCCAGGTGTCCCCCCAGGTGTGTCCCTCACCAGGAACAGGTACTGCAGGCCGTAGATGATGGAGTTGATGGTCAGCACCGGCTTCCAGTCCTCCCTGCGGGCACACAGCGGTCAGCAGCCACTGCCATGGCCACTGCGGCCACAGCCATGGCCAGCGGTCACTGCGGCCACTGTGGCCACTGCGGCCACTGCGGCCACAGCCATGGCCACCATGGCCACCATGGCCACCATGGCCACGGCCAGTGGTCAGCAGTCAGTGGGTGGGAAGTGGTCAGTGATCAGCAGTCAGTGGTCAGTGGTCAGTGGTCAGGGGTCAATGGTCAATGGTCAGTGGTCAGTGGTCAATGGTCAGTGGTCAATGGTCAGTGGTCAGGGGTCAATGGTCAGTGGTCAATGGTCAGTGGTCAATGGTCAATGGTCAGTGGTCAGTGGTCAGCGGTCAATGGTCAGTGGTCAGTGGTCAGTGGTCAGTGGTCAGTGGTCAAAGGTCAGCAGTCAGTGGTCAGTGGTCAATGGTCAGTGGTGAATGGTCAGTAGTCAGTGGTCAGTGGTCAGTGGTCAGTGGTCAGTGGTCAGTGGTCAGTGGTCAATGGTCAGTGGTCAGTGGTCAATGGTCAGTGGTCAGTGGTCAGTGGTCAATGGTCAGTGGTCAATGGTCAGTGGTCAGTGGTCAATGGTCAGTGGTCAGTGGTCAGTGGTCAATGGTCAGTGGTCAGTGGCCAGTGGTCAATGGTCAGTGGTCAATGGTGAATGGTCAGCGGTCACTGGTCAGTGGTCAATGGTCAGGGGTCAGTGGGTGGGAAGTGGTCAATGGTCAGTGGTCAGCGGTCAGTGGTCAGTGGTCAGTGGTCAGTGGTCAATGGTCAATGGTCAGTGGTCAGTGGTCAGCGGTCAGTGGTCAGTGGTCAGTGGTCAGCGGTCAGTGGTCAATGGTGAGTGGTCAGTGGTCAATGGTCAGTGGTCAGTGGTCAATTGTCAGCAGTCACTGGTCAGTGGTCACTGGTCAGTGGTCAGTGGTCACTGGTCAATGGTCAGCGGTCAGTGGTCACTGTGGCCGCAGCCATGGCCAGAGGTCAGCGGTCACTGCAGCCACCACAGCCCCCAGCTGGTGGCCACTGCCCCCCCCAGGTGTGTCACAGGTGTGTCACTGCCCCCCCAGGTGTGTCACTAACCCCTCAGGTGTGTCACAGGTGTGTCACAGGTGTGTCACAGGTGTGTCACTAACCCCCCAGGTGTGTCACAGGTGTGTCACTAGCCCCCCCAGGTGTGTCACTAACCCCCCAGGTGTGTCACTAACCCCCCACAGGTGTGTCACAGGTGTGTCACTAACCCCCCAGGTGTGTCACTAACCCCCCACAGGTGTGTCACAGGTGTGTCACAGGTGTGTCACTAACCCCCCAGGTGTGTCACGGGTGTGTCACTAACCCCCCCAGGTGTGTCACTAACCCCCCCAGGTGTGTCACAGGTGTGTCACTAACCCCCCCAGGTGTGTCACTAACCCCCCAGGTGTGTCACTAACCCCCCAGGTGTGTCACAGGTGTGTCACAGGTGTGTCACAGGTGTGTCACAGGTGTGTCCCAGGTGTGTCACAGGTGTGTTTTTAGCCCACCTGAGGATGTTGAGGCACACGTTGCCCTCCAGGTCGATGTTGGGGTGATACACCATCGTCTCGCACTTCACCTTCGGGGGGTCGTGCGGGTACCCCTGTCCCACCTGCGGGGCCACCACGTCACCCACGGGGCCACCTGGTCACCCTCGGTGGCCACAGGGGGGGTTTGGTGGCCACAGGTGGGGTTTGGTGGCCACAGGGGACATTTGGTGGCCATACAGGGGGGGTTGGTGGCCCAGCACTGACCTTGAAGCTGAAGACGAATTTGCCGCCCTTGTAGAAACCCTGGGGACAGAGACAGGTCAGGACTGGCAGGGGACAGGGAGGGGACACAGGTGGCACAGGTGGCACACACAGGTGACACACACAGGTGGCACAGGTGACACAAGGAGGTTCCCCAGGTGCCCCCCAGGTGACACAGGTGACACCCAGGTGACACACACAGGTGACACCCAGGTGTCCCCATGTCCCCACTGTCCCATGCCCCATGTCCCCGTGTCCCGGTCACGGTCCCTGTCCATGTCCCTGTGTCCCATGTCCCGATCCCAGTCCCATGTCCCTGTCCCGGTGCCGGTCCCGTGTCCCTGTCCCAGTCCCATGTCCCCTGTCCCATGTCCCTGTCCCGTGTCCCCATGTCCCTGTCCTGGTCCCGGTCCTGTGTCCCTGTCCCGGTCCCTGTCCTGGTCCTGGTCCCTGTCTGTGTCCCCATGTCCAGTGTCCCATGTCCCCATGTCCCCTGTCCCATGTCCCCATGTCCCCGTGTCCCTGTCCCTGTCCCGATCCCAGTCCCGTGTCCCTGTCCTGGTGCCGGTCCCATGTCCCATGTCCCTGTCCCATGTCCCTGTCCGTGTCCCGGTCCCGTGTCCCCATGTCCCATGTCCCAGTCCCGTGTCCCGGTCCCTGTCCATGTCCCTGTGTCCCCGTGTCCCATGTCTCTGTCCCGTGTCCTGTGTCCTGGTCCCAGTCCCGTGTCCCGTGTCCCCATGTCCCAGTCCCATGTCCCAGTCCCAGTCCCGTGTCCCGTGTCCTTGCTGTGGTGTGTCCCCATGTCCCTGTCCCGGTCCCGGTCCTGTGTCCCTGTCCCGGTCCCGGTCCTGTGTCCCTGTCCGTGTCCCCGTGTCCCCATGTCCCGGTCCTGTGTCCCAGTCCCATGTCCCAATCCCAGTCCCATGTCCCCATGTCCCCATGTCCCCGTGTCCCATGTCCCAGTCCCGTGTCCCATGTCCCCGTGTCCCGGCCCCGTGTCCCGGTCCCGGTCCCTGTCCCGTGTCTCAGTCCCATGTCCCAGTCCCATGTCCCGGTCCCGTGTCCTGGTCCCATGTCTCATGTCCCATGTCCCTGTCTCGGTCCTGTGTCCCTGTCCCATGTCCCTGTCCCAGTCCTGGTCCCAGTCCCGTGTCCTGGTGCTGGTGCCGGTCCCGTGTCCCATGTCCCCGTGTCCCCGTGTCCCTGTGTCCCCGTGTCCCCGTGTCCAGGTCCCGGTCCCTGTCCATGTCCCTGTGTCCCTGTGTCCCTGTGTCCTGATCCCAGTCCCATGTCCCGGTCCTGTGTCCCTGTCCCTGTCCCATGTCCCTGTCCCATGTCCCAATCCCGTGTCCCCATGTCCCCATGTCCCAGTCCCTGTCCCTGTCCCCATGTCCCCATGTCCCCATGTCCCAGTCCCTGTCCCTGTCCCCATGTCCCCATGTCCCCATGTCCCCATGTCACTGTCCCTGTCCCTGTCCCTGTCCCACCTCGTCGGGGCAGATGAGCAGGCGGAAGTGCAGGAGATCGTCCTGGTCCCCTGTCCCTGTCCCAGTCCCAGTCCCAGTCCTGTGTCCCCATGTCCCCATGTCCCCATGTCCCCGTGTCCCCATGTCCCCATGTCCCTGTCCCCATGTCCCCATGTCCCCATGTCCCTGTCCCGGTCCCACCTCGTCGGGGCAGATGAGCAGGCGGAAGTGCAGGAGATCGTCCTGGTCCCATGTCCCTGTCCCTGTCCCTGTCCCATGTCCCCTGTCCCTGTCCATGTCCCAGACCCATGTCCATGTCCCTGTCCCTGTCCATGTCCCCATGTCCCCATGTCCCCATGTCCCCGTGTCCCCATGTCCCCATGTCCCCATGTCCGTGTCCCCATGTCCCCGTGTCCCTGTCCCGGTCCCACCTCGTCGGGGCAGATGAGCAGGCGGAAGTGCAGGAGATCGTCCTGGTCCTGTGTCCCTGTCCCATGTCCCCATGTCCCCATGTCCCCATGTCCCCGTGTCCCTGTCCCGTGTCCCCATGTCCCCATGTCCCTGTCCCTGTCCCTGTCCCGGTCCCACCTCGTCGGGGCAGATGAGCAGGCGGAAGTGCAGGAGATCGTCCTGGTCCCATGTCCCATGTCCCTGTCTGTGTCCCCATGTCCCCATGTCCCCATGTCCCGTGTCCCTGTCCCTGTCCCGTGTCCCCGAGTCCCATGTCCCTGTCCCCATGTCCCCATGTCCCCATGTCCCCATGTCCCTGTCCCACCTCGTCGGGGCAGATGAGCAGGCGGAAGTGCAGGAGATCGTCCTGGTCCGAGAAGTCGATCTCACACGTCTTGGGCAGGTTCAGCTCGTTGATGTCTGTGGGGACAGCAGGGACATTGAGGGGACAGCAGGGACACTGAGGGGACACTGAGGGACAGCGGGGACAGCGGGGACAGCAGGGACATTGAGGGGACAGCGGGGACACTGAGGGGACATTGAGGGACAGTGGGGACACTGAGGGGACAGCGGGGACACTGAGGGGACACTGAGGGACAGCAGGGACACTGAGGGGACAGCAGGGACAGCAGGGACACTGAGGGGACAGCGGGGACACTGAGGAACAGCAGGGACACTGAGGGACAGCGGGGACACTGAGGGGACAGCGGGGAGAGCAAGGACACTGAGGGACACTGAGGAGACACTCAGGGGACACTGAGGGGACACTGAGGGGACAGTGGGGACACTGAGGGGACAGCGGGGACACTCAGGGGACAGCGGGGACACTGAGGGGACACTGAGGGGACAGCGGGGACAGCAAGGACACTGAGGGACAGCGGGGACACTGAGGGGACAGCGGGGACACTGAGGGACACAGGTGACACACAGGTGACACAGGTGACACAGGTGACACAGGTGACACACAGGTGACACACAGGTGACAGGTGACACACGGGTGACACACAGGTGACACACAGGTGACACACAGGTGACAGGTGACACACAGGTGACAGGTGACACACAGGTGACACACGGGTGACACACAGGTGACACACGGGTGACACACGGGTGACACACAGGTGACAGGTGACACACGGGTGACACACAGGTGACAGGGCCGTAACAATCTCGTGACCCCAACCCCTGCCTGGCCCATCCCTGGCCCAGGAAAGCCCAACTGGGACCAGACTGGGACCAAACTGGGCCATACTGGGACTAAACTGGGACCAAACTGGGACCAAACTGGGCCATACTGAGATCATACTGGGTCATACTGGGATCATACTGGGACTAAACTGGGCCATACTGGGCCACGGGACCAAACTGGGACCATACTGGGATAATTCTGGGACCAAACTGGGATAATACTGGAACCATATTGGGCCATACTGGGATCATTCTGGGATCATACTGGGCCATACTGGGACCGTACTGGGCCATGGCATCAAACTGGGACCAAACTGGGCCATACTGGGACGCTCACCAAGGCCTTACTGGTCCCAGTATGTGCGCCCTATTGGTCCCAGTACCAGTCCCCAGCAAGGCACTACTGGGACCAGTATGTGACCCTTACTGGGACCAGTATGTGACCCCTACTGGGACCAGTCTGTGCCCCTTACTGGGACCAGTTGGTGGCATTACCGGGCCAAGCATGTGGCTCTTACTGGGACCAGTTTCCGTCCCTGACTGGTCCCAGTTTCTCTCACTTACTGGTCCCAGTTCAAGGCCCTTATTGGCTCCAAGTTATGGCACTTACTGGTCCCAGTTCAAGGCCCTTACTGGTCCCAGTTTCTGTCCCTTACTGGTCCCAGTTGCCAAGCCTTACTGGTCCCAGTTCCATCCCTTACTGGCCCCTTACTGGCCCCAGTTTCCATCTTTTACTGGTCCCAGTTTCCATCCCTTACTGGCCCCAGTTTCCATCCCTCACTGGCCCCATTTCCGTCCCTTACTGGTCCCAGTTCCCGACTCTTACTGGTCCCAGTTTCCATCCCTTACTGGTCCCAGTTTAAGTCCCTTACTGGGCCCAGCTTGAGGCCCTTACTGGGACCAGTTGGTGGCCATTACTGAGCGAAGCATGTGGCTCTTACTGGGACCAGTTTGGGGCCGTTACTGGTCCCAGTTTCCATCCCTTACTGGTCCCAGTTGCCAACCCTTACTGGTCCCAGTTCCATCCCTTACTAGCCCCTTACTGGCCCCAGTTTCCATCTTTTACTGGTCCCAGTTTCCGTCCCTTACTGGCCCCAGTTTCCGACCCTTACTGGCCCCAGTTTCCGACCCTTACTGGTTCCAGTTTCCGACCCTTACTGGTCCCAGTTCCAGGCCCTTACTGGGCCCAGTTCCAGTCCCTTACTGGGCCCAGCTTGCGGCCCTTACTGGGACCAGTTGGTGGCCATTACTGGGCCAAGCATGTGGCTCTTACTGGGACCAGTTTGGGGCCGTTACTGGTCCCAGTTTTCGTCCCTTACTGGCCCCAGTTTCCATCCCTTACTGGTCCCAGTTGCCGACTCTTACTGGTCCCAGTTTAAGTCCCTTACTGGGCCCAGCTTGTGGCCGTTACTGGGACCAGTTGGTGGCCATTACTGGTCCCAGTTTAAGTCTCTTACTGGGCCCAGCTTGAGGCCCTTACTGGGCCCAGTTGGTGGCCATTACTGGGCCAAGCATGTGGCTCTTACTGGGACCAGTTTGGGGCCGTTACTGGCCCCATTTCCATCCCTCACTGGCCCCAGTTTCCATCCCTTACTGGTTCCAGTTTCCATCCCTTACTGGCCCCAGTTTCTGTCCCTTACTGGTCCCAGTTTCTGTCCCTTACTGGGCCCAGCTTGAGGCCCTTACTGGGACCAGTTGGTGGCCATTACTGGGCCAAGCATGTGGCTCTTACTGGTCCCAGTTTGGGGCCGTTACTGGGACCAGTTGGTGGCAATTACTGAGCGAAGCATGTGGCTCTTACTGGGACCAGTTTGGGGCCGTTACTGGTCCCAGTTTCCGTCCCTCACTGGCCCCATTTCCATCCCTTACTGGTTCCAGTTTCCGACCCTTACTGGTTCCAGTTTCCGACCCTTACTGGTTCCAGTTTCTGTCCCTTACTGGGCCCAGCTTGCAGCCCTTACTGGGACCGGTTGGTGGTCATTACTGGGCCAAGCATGTGGCTCTTACTGGCCCCAGTTTGGGGCCGTTACTGGTCCCAGTTTAAGTCCCTTACTGGGACCAGTTGGTGGCCATTACTGAGCGAAGCATGTGGCTCTTACTGGGACCAGTTTGGGGCCGTTACTGGTCCCACTTTCCATCCCTTACTGGTCCCAGTTTCCATCCCTTACTGGCCTCAGTTTCCGACCCTTACTGGTTCCAGTTTCTGTCCCTTACTGGGCCCAGCTTGCGGCCCTTACTGGGACCAGTTGGTGGCCATAACTGGGCCAAGCATGTGGCTCTTACTGGGACCAGTTTGGGGCCATTACTGGTCCCAGTTTCCGACCCTTACTGGCCCCAGTTTCTGTCCCTTACTGGTTCCAGTTTCCGACCTTTACTGGTTCCAGTTTCTGTCCCTTACTGGGCCCAATTTAAGTCCCTTACTGGGCCCAGCTTGTGGCCCTTACTGGGACCAGTTTGGGGCCGTTACTGGTCCCAGTTTCCATCCCTCACTGGCCCCAGTTTCTGTCCCTTACTGGCCCCAGTTCCTGTCCCTTACTGGTCCCAGTTTAAGTCCCTTACTGGCCCTAGTTTCCATTCCTTAGTGGTCCTAGTTTAAGTCCCTTACTGGTTCCAGTTTCTGTCCCTTACTGGGCCCATCTTGAGGCCCTTACTGGGACCAGTTGGAGGCCACTACTGAGCAAAGCATGTGGCCCTTACTGGGACCAGTTTGGGGCTGTTACTGGTCCCAGTTTCCATCCCTTACTGGCCCCAGTTCCCGTCCCTCACTGGCCCCAGTTTCCGTCTCTTACTGGTCCCAGTTGCCGACCCTTACTGGCCCCAGTTCCAGGCCCTTACTGATCCCAGTTTAAGTCCCTTACTGGGCCCAGCTTGCAGCCCTTACTGGGACCAGTTGGTGGCCATTACTGGGCCAGCATGTGGCTCTTACTGGCCCCAGTTTGGGGTCGTTACTGGTCCCAGTTTCCATCCCTTACTGGCCCCAGTTTGGGGCCGTTACTGGTCCCAGTTTCCATCTTTTACTGGCCCCAGTTTCTGTCCCTTACTGGTCCCAGTTTCCAACTCTTACTGGTCCCAGTTCCAGGCCCTTACTGGGCCCAGCTTACGGCCCTTACTGGGACCAGTTGGTGGCCATTACTGGGCCAAGCATGTGGCTCTTACTGGGACCAGTTTGGGGCCGTTACTGGTCCCAGTTCCCGTCCCTCCCTGGCCCCATTTCCATCCCTCCCTGGCCCCATTTCCGTCCCTCCCTGGCCCCGTTCCCGGCCCCGTTCCCGTCCCGTTCCCGCCCCGTTCCCGTCCCGCTTTCCGTGCCCGCCGCCTCCCGCGGACCTTTCTGGATGCGGAGCTGCGCGGCCGAGGCCTTTTTGCTGGAGCTCTTGGTGCCGCCCGCCGATTCCTCCTCCTTCTTCTGCTGCTTCAGCGAGAACAGCTTGATCATCCTGCCGGGCCGGGCCGGGGCGGCGGCACCGGGCGGGTCCGGGCCCCGCCGGGGCCGAGCGAGCGGGGCCGGGCCGGGCCGGGGGTCGGCGGCGAGCGCTGAGGGCGGCCGGTTCGGCAACTTCCGGAGCCGCTCGGCAACTTCCGGAGCCGCTCGGTAACTTCCGGAGCCGCTCGGGAATCTCCGGAACCGCTCGGGACTCTCCGGAACCGCTTCGCCACCGCCTCGGCAACTTCCGGAGTCGCTCGGGACTCTCCGTAACCGTTCGGCAACTTCCGGAGTCGCTCGGTAACTTCCGGAGCCGCTCGGGAATCTCCGGAACCGCTTCGCCACCGCCTCGGCAACTTCCGGGATGGCTTCGTGAAGCTCCGGCGGCGCTTCGGTAGAACTTCGGGAGTTTCCGGAATCGCTTCGTCAACCTCCGGAGGCGCTTGGAAGCGTTTCGCGGTTTGCGGACGGTCTCGGGGATGTCCGGAGAGGGGGAGGAGGTTCGGGAGCCTCCGGAACCGCTTCGGAACCGCTGGGCAATGTCCCGGGGCCGCTCCGCGGGTCTCTGGAATCGCCTCGAGAAGCTCCGCAGGGCTTCGGAACCGCTCGGCAAGCTCCGGTGTCGCCTGGCAACTTCCGGAACGGCTTCGGAAGCGTTTCGGGGGGTGGCGGAACCGCCTCGGGGTGCGCCGGCGCCGCTCGGGAACCGCTTCCGGAACCTCCGGAATGGTTCGGGGATCTCCGGAGCTGGGGGAGGGGCTCGGGGGGAAGGGGGGTCTCCGGAAGAGGCGGTTCGGGACCCCGCGGGACGTTCTGGAACGAATCGGGCGGGCCCGAGGCCGCCTCGGCTTTTTCCGGAAGGAAATCGACTCGTTCCGGCGCTTCGACCCCGCTTCGGTTATTTCCGGAACACTTCGGCTTTTTCCGGGCAAGGGGGCGGGGCGAGGCGCTCGGCTCTTTCCGGAAAACTTCGGCTCTTTCCGGCTCCCACCAGCCAATCCCGTGCCGGGGGCGGGGCTTGCGGCCCTTTCTCCCTGTGGGCGCCGCCATGTTCGCCATGGGCGCCGCCATCTTTGTTGGCCCGGGGCTGAACTGGGACCAGTTTCCCCTCCCAGCAGCTCCCAGTTCAGCTCGGGGGGCGGGGATGGAACGGGGGCGGTGTGCAGGGGTGGATCCAGCCCTGGAATGGGGCAGAATCCAGGAAATCCAAGCACAGAAATTGGGGCAGAATCCCGGAAATCCAAGCCCAGAAATTGGGGAAAATCCAGGAAATCCAAGCCCTAAAATTGGGGGAAATCCAGGACATCCAGGCACAGAAATCAGGGAGAATCCAGGAAATCCAAGCCCTGAAATGGGGGAGAATCCCCAAAATCCATGGCCTAAAATTGGGAAAAATCCAGGAAACCGAAACCCTAAAATTGGGGAAAATCCAGGAAACCCAAGCCTTGAAATTGGGGAAAATCCAGGAAACCCAAGCCCTAAAATTGGGAAAAATCCAGGAAACCCAAGCCCTGAAATTGGGAAAAATCCAAGAAATCCAGGCACAGAAATGAGGGAGAATCCAGGAAACCCAAGCCCTGAAATTGGGAAAAATCCAGGAAACCCAAGCCCTAATATTGAGGAGAATCCAGGAAACCCAAGCCCTGAAATTGGGGCAAATCCAGGAAACCCAAGCCCTAAAATTGGGGCAAATCCAGGAAATCCAAGCCCTAAAATTGGGGAAAATCCAGGAAATCCAAGCCCTGAAATTGGGGGAAATCCAGGAAACCCAAGCCCTGAAATTGGGGAAAATCCAAGGCCTAAAATTGGGAAAAATCCAGGAAACCCAAGCCCTAAAATTGAGGAAAATCCAGGAAACCCAAGCCCTAAAATTGAGGAAAATCCAGGAAACCAAAGCCCTAAAATTGGGGAAAATCCAGGAAATCAAAGCCCAGAAATTGGGGAAAATCCCGGAAATCCATCCCAGAACTGAGGCAGGACCCAGGAGACCACGGCAGGGCTTTATTTTCCCACGTGACCCCAGGAAAAGGGGGGACAGGGACACCCCCACGTCCCGGGGGGAACCCAAACCCCTGGGGGGGGGCTTTCACC
Source organism: Taeniopygia guttata (assembly GCF_003957565.2). Lineage (NCBI taxonomy): Eukaryota > Metazoa > Chordata > Aves > Passeriformes > Estrildidae > Taeniopygia > Taeniopygia guttata. The sequence continues at coordinate 1,683,356 of NC_054769.1, read as the reverse complement.
CCCCAGGAGGGGCCATCAGGAGCCTGGAGGCACCTCCAGGGCTTCCTCGGGATCCAGCAGGAGCCGGGAGAACTTCTGGTCCCCGAAGGCGGCGCTGAGGCGGCTCTCCAGGAAGCGCTGCAGCCCCAGGATGGACTGGACGTCCGCTTTGTCCTGGGCGGGGGAAAAAGGGAATTCTCAGAGGGGCTGGATCCTCCAGGAACCCCCAGAGGAGCCCCCAGGGGCTGCCTGACCTCGGTGAGGCGGTGGAACTGGCGCAGCAGGCGCCAGCCGTCGCGGGCGAACTCCTCGGGGCTGCAGTAGTGGGGGCTCAGCTTCTCCTGCAGCCGCGCCCGCATCAGCGTCAGGTCCATGGCGTCGCGGCTGTCCTGCGGGGCCGGCGGCGCCGTCAGCGGCCCAGACGGGCGGATCCCAGCCCTGATCCCACCCCTGGTTCTGATCCATCCTCTGATCCCACCCCTGATCCATCCTCTGATCCCACCCGTGATCCTGATCCCACCCCCTGATCCTGATCTGTTCTCTGATCCCACCTCCTGATCCTGATCCGTTATCTGATCCCACCCCCTGATCCCAAACAGGGCTGATCCCACCCTTGATCCCCCCCAGATCCCACCCCCTGATCCCAGATTCCACCTCCTGATCCTGATCCATCCTCTGATCCCACCCCTGAACCTGATCCATCCTCTGATCCCACCTCCTGATCCCGATCCGTCCTCTGATCCCACCTCCTGATCCTAATCTGTTCTCTGATCCCACCTCCTTATCCTGATCCCACCCCTGATCCTGATCTGTTCTCTGATCCCACCCCTGATCCCAAACAGGGCTGATCCCACCCTTGATCCCCCCCAGATCCCACCCCCTGATCCTGATCCCACCCGGATCCCATCCCTGATCCTCCTCAGATCCCACCCCTGGTCCAGAGCCCACCCCAATCCCAACCCAGATCCCAATCCCACCCCGGATCCCAGATTCCAACCACGATCCCATCCCAGATCCTGATCCCTGATCAGATCCCACCTGCTCACCAGATCCCAGATCCCGCCTGCTCACCAGGGAGCTGATCCCACCCCCGATCCCAGATCCCGCCTGCTCACCAGGGAGCTGATCCCACCCCTGATCCCCTGTCAGGTCCCAGATCCCTCCCACTCATCAGGGAGTTGATCCCACCCAGATCCTACTCACTCACTGGGGAGCTGATCCCACCCCAGATCCCCCCCGATCCCAGATCCCGCCTGCTCACCAGGGAGCTGATCCCACCCAGATCCCAGATCCCAGACCCCGCCCACTCACCAGGGAGTTGATCCCACCCAGATCCCACCCCTGATCCTACCCAGATCCCAGACCCCACCCGCTCACGAGGGAGCTGATCCCACCCCAGATCCCCTGTCAGGTCCCAGATCCCTCCTGCTCATCAGGGAGTTGATCCCACCCCTGATCCCAGATTCCACCCACTCACTGGGGAGCTGATCCCTCCCCTGATCCCACCCTGGTCCCAAATCCCCTCTGATCCCGCCCGCTCACCGGGGAGCTGATCCCCACCGATCCCAGATCCCAGACCCCACCTGCTCACCGGGGAGCTGATCCCACCCCTGATCCCACCCTGGTCCCAGATCCCCTCTGATCCAGCCCACTCACCAGGGAGCTGATCCCCCCCCAATCCCGGATCCCATCTGCTCACTGGGGAGCTGATCCCACCCCTGATCCCCTGTCAGGTCCCAGATCCCTCCTGCTCATCAGGGAACTGATCCCACCCCTGATCCCACCCCTGATCCCAGATTCCACCCACTCACTGTAGAGCTGATCCCACCCCAGATTCCCCCAGATCCCAGACCCCGCCCGTTCACCAGGGAGCTGATCCCTCCCCTGATCCCCCCCCAGATCTTGGATCCCTCCCACTCACCAGGGAGCTGATCCCCCCCCAATCCCACATCCCATCTGCTCACTGGAGAGCTGATCCCACCCCTGATTCCACCCCAGATCCCCCCTGATCCCAGACCCCGGCGCTCACCGGGGAGCTGATGCCACCCCAGATCCCCCCCGATCCCGGATCCCGGATCCCATCTCCTCACCGGGGAGCTGCAGAGGCGCTGCAGGGGCCGGCAGGGCTCGTGGCACAGCAGCTCCAGCAGGACGAACTCGCAGCGCTGCGGGGTCGGCATCGCTGCTGAGATCCCGGCGGGAACGGATCCCACGGGATCAACCCGGCGGGATCAGCCCGGCCTCACCTGCTGGTCCTGGGGGCTCAGCTTGAGGGGGGGGCCCGGCTCCGGCTGCAGCGGCGGCTCCGGCACGGGCGGGGGCAGCTCCTGGCACAGCAAACACGTCCACTCGGGGCTGCAGATCGGCAACGGGGTCACCGGGATCGGGGCCCGGGGATCCCCATGGGGCTGGGATCAGCATCCAGGGATCCCCATGGGGCTGCGGGATCGGCAACGGGGTCACCGGGATCGGGGCCCGGGGATCCCCATGGGGCTGGGATCGGCAACGGGGTCACCGGGATCGGGGCCCAGGGATCCACACGGGGCTGGGATCAGCAACGGGGTCACCGGGATCGGCACCCAGGGATCCCCATGGGGCTGGGATCGGCAACGGGGTCACCGGGATCGGGGCCCGGGGATCCACACGGGGCTGGGATCAGTGCCCAGGGATCCCCATGGGGCTGCGGTATCGGCAACGGGGTCACGGGGAATCGGTGCCCGGGGATCCCCGCAGGGTTGGGATCGGCAACGGGGTCACCGGGATCGGGGCCCGGGATCCCCACGGGGCTGGGATCAGCAATGGGGTCACACGGGATCGGTGCCCGGGGATCCCCGTGGGGCCAGGATCGGCAACAGGGTCACCAGGATCGGGGCCCAGGGATCCCAATGGGGCTGGGATCGAGGGATCGGCAATGGGGTCACCGGGATCGGCACCCATGGACCCCCATGGGGCTGGGATCGGCAACAGGGTCACCGGGATCGGGGCCTGGGGATCCCCACGGGGCTGGGATCGAGGGATCGGCAATGGGGTCACCGGGATCGGCACCCATGGACCCCCATGGGGCTGGGATCGGCAACAGGGTCACCGGGATCGGGGCCTGGGGATCCCCACGGGGCTGGGATCGAGGGATCGGCAATGGGGTCACACGGGATCAGTGTTCGGGGATCCCCGTGGGGCTGGGATCGGCAATGGGGTCACGCGGGATCGGCGCCCAGGGATCCCCGTGGGGCTGGGATCGAGGGATCGGCACCCAGGGATCCCCATGGGGCTGGGATCGAGGGATCGGCAACGGGGTCACTGGGATTGGCGCCCGGGGATCCCCGTGGGGCTGGGATCGGCAATGGGGTCACATGGGATCGGGGCCCGGGGATCCCCATGGGGCTAGGATCGAGGGATCGGGAACAGGATCACACGGGATCGGTGCCCGGGGATCCCCACAGGGCTGGGATCGGCAATAGGGTCACACGGGATCAGTGCCCAGGGACCCCCATGGGGCTGGGATCGAGGGATCGGCAATGGGGTCACAAGGGATCGGCGCCCGGGGATCCCCATGGGGCTGGGATCAGCAATGGGGTCATGTGGGATCGGTGCCCGGGGATCCCCATGGGGCTGGGATCGGGGCCCGGGGATCCCCATGGGGCTGGGATCGAGGGATCGGCAACGGGGTCACACGGGGGATCGGTGCCCGGGGATCCCCACAGGGCTGGGATCAGCACCCAGGGACCCCCATGGGGCTGGGATCGAGGGATCAGCAACGGGGTCATGCGGGATCAACACCCAGGGATCCCCATGGGGCTGGGATCGAGGGATCGGCACCCAGGGATCCCCATGGGGCCGGGATCGGCAATGGGGTCACATGGGATCGGGGCCCGGGGATCCCCATGGGGCTGGGATCGGCAACGGGGTCATGTGGGATCGGTGCCCGGGGATCCCCATGGGGCTGGGATCGAGGGATCAGCAATGGGGTCATGCGGGATCAGCGCCCGGGGATCCCCATGGGGCCGGGATCGGGAACGGGGTCACACGGGATTGGCGCCCGGGGATCCCCGTGGGGCTGGGATCGAGGGATCGGCACCCAGGGATCCCCATGGGGCTGGGATCAGCAATGGGGTCACCGGGATCGGCGCCCGGGGATCCCCGTGGGGCTGAGATCGGCAACGGGGTCACCGGGATCGGGGCCTGGGGATCCCCATGGGGCTGGGATCGAGGGATCGGCAACGGGGTCACACGGGATCGGTGCCCAGGGATCCCCACAGGACTGGGATTGGCAATGGGGTCACACGGGATCGGTGCCCAGAGACCCCCAAGGGATGACACAGGGCAGTGGATCCCAGATGGGTGACACGGGGCAGTAGATCCCAGGGGGGTGACACAGGGCAGTGGATCCCAGGGGGTGACACAGGGCAGTGGATCCCAGGGGGTGACACGGGGCAGTGGATCCCAGGGGGTGACACGGGGCAGTGGATCCCAGGGGGGTGACACAGGGCAGTGGATCCCAGGGGGTGACACGGGGCAGTGGATCCCAGGGGGTGACACGGGGCAGTGGATCCCAGGGACATTGGGGGGTGACACGGGGCAGTGGATCCCAGGGACATGGGGGGGGCAGTGGATCCCAGGGGGGTGACACGGGGCAGTGGATCCCAGGGACATCGGGGGGGGGGGCAGTGGATCCCAGGGAGGTGACACAGGGCAGTGGATCCCAGGGAGGTGACACAGGGCAGTGGATCCCAGGGGGTGACACGGGGCAGTGGATCCCAGGGGGTGACACAGGGCAGTGGATCCCAGGGGGTGACACGGGGCAGTGGATCCCAGGGGGGTGACACGGGGCAGCAGATCCCAGCAGATCCCAGCAGATCCCAGCGGATCCCAGCGGATCCCGTACCTGGGCACGTCCTGCAGCGCGGGCAGGTGGCAGTGCAGGTGGAAGCAGCGCTGGCAGCGGTCACACATCACCACGGCCCCGGCCTGGCCGCACACGCGGCAGCACGACACCCCCGGGACCCCCGGGACCCCCGGGACCCCCGGGCCGGGCGAGGAGCCCAGGACAGGGCCCGGATCCCCCGGGGGAGGCGGCAGCAGCCCCACGGGTTTGATGTCCCCAATGTCCCCAATGTCACCGATGGGCGACTCCTGCTGCTCCTCCTGCGTGGGGGGACACGGTCAGGGACAGGGACAGGGACAGGGGACAGGGACAGGGACAGGGGCAGGGACAGGGACAGGGACAGGGACAGGGACAGGGGACACAGTCAGGGACAGGGACAGGGACAGGGACAGGGGCAGGGACAGGGACAGGGACAGGGACAGGGACAGGGGACACAGTCAGGGACAGGGACAGGGACAGGGACAGGGACAGGGACAGGGGACAGGGACAGGGACAGGGGACACAGTCAGGGACAGGGACAGGGACAGGGACAGGGACAGGGGACAGGGACAGGGACACAGGGACAGGGGACAGGGACAGGGGACAGGGACAGGGACAGGGACAGGGGACAGGGACAGGGACAGGGGACACAGTCAGGGACAGGGACAGGGACAGGGACAGGGACAGGGGACAGGGACAGGGGACACAGGGACAGGGGACAGGGACAGGGGACAGGGACAGGGACAGGGACAGAGACAGGGACAGGGGCAGGGACAGGGGACAGGGACAGGGACAGGGACAGGGACAGGGACATGGGACACGGTCAGGGACAGGGACAGGGACAGGGAGAGGGGACAGGGACAGGGACAGGGACAGGGACAGGGGACAGGGACAGGGACAGGGACAGGGGACAGGGACAGGGGACAGGGGACAGGGACAGGGACAGGGGACAGGGACAGGGGACAGGGACAGGGACAGGGGACAGGGACAGGGACAGGGGACAGGGACAGGGGACAGGGACAGGGACAGGGACAGGGACATGGGACACGGTCAGGGACAGGGACAGGGGACAGGGGACAGGGACAGGGATGGGGACAGGGGACAGGGACAGGGACAGGGGACAGGGACAGGGGACAGGGACAGGGACAGGGGACACGGTCAGGGACAGGGACAGGGGACAGGGACAGGGGACAGGGACAGGGGCAGGGACAGGGGACAGGGACAGGGACAGGGACAGGGGCAGGGACAGGGACAGGGACAGGGGACAGGGACAGGGGACAGGACAGGGGACAGGGGACACAGGGACAGGGGACACTAGAGGGGGTGGGGAGGGGACAAATGGGAATGGGAGTGGGACAGAGGACACTCACCTGGGTGGGGAGGGGACAGTGGGAACTGGAGGGGACACAGGGGACACTCACCTGGGTGGGGAGGGGACAGTGGGACACTCACCTGGGTGGGGAGGGGACAGTGGGACACTGCAGGGGACATGGGGGACACTCACCTGGGTGGGAAGGGGACACGGTGGACGCTCACCTTGACAAGAAGGACTCCATGTGACTGCACCGTCTGTGCTGTCCCTCCTGTCCCCGCTGTCCCCGCTGTCCCCGCTGCCCCCGGTGTGCCCTCTGTCCCCTCTGTCCCCTCTGTGCCCTCTGTCCCCGCTGTCCCCTGCTCGATGACGATGAGGCTGAACTCCTGCTCCGAGGGCCCCGGGAAGATGCGGAACACGGGCGGCTGCGCCGGGTCCAGCTCCAGGTCCAGCTCCAGACGCTCCAAACTCACCCGCGGCTCCTTGGGGAGCCGGGGGCTGTCCTGGGCCCCGGGGGGGCCCCTCCTGGGGGACAGCGGGGTCACCCCGGGGTCCCCAAACCTCCCCGGGGTCACCCCGGGGTCCCCAAACCTCCCAGGGGACAGCAGGGTCACCCCGGGGTCACCAAGGGGACAGCGGGGTCACCCCGGGGTCCCCAAGGGGACAGCGGGGTCACCCCGGGGTCCCCAAGGGGACAGCGGCGTCACCCCAGGGTCCCCAAACCTCCCTGGGGTCACCCCGGCGTCCCCAAACCTCCCGGGGGACAGCGGGGTCACCCCGGGGTCCTCAAGGGGACAGCGGGGTCACCCCAGGGTCCCCAAACCTCCCCGGGGTCACCCCGGGGTCCCCAAACCTCCCGGGGGACAGTGGGGTCACCCCGGGGTCCCCAAACCTCCCCGGGGTCACCCCAGAGTCCCCAAACCTCCCCAGAGGACAGCGGCGTCACCCCGGGGTCCCCAAACCTCCCCAGGGGACAGCATTGTCACCCCGGGGTCCCCAAGGGGACAGCGGGGTCACCCCGGGGTCCCCAAACCTCCCCGGGGTCACCCCGGGGTCCCCAAACCTCCCCAGGGGACAGCGGCGTCACCCCGGGGTCCCCAAGGGGACCGCGGGGTCACCCCGGGGTCACCAAACCTCCAATGGACAGCAGCGTCACCCCGGGGTCCCCAAACCTCCCCAGGGTCACCCCGGGGTCCCCAAGGGGACAGCGGCGTCACCCCGGGGTCCCCAAACCTCCTGGGGGACAGCGGGGTCACCCTGGGGTCCCCAAACCTCCCAGGGGACACGGACAGGGGGACCTGGCACAGGGTGACAGGTGACAAGGGACAGAGGGCTCCCAGGGCCTCCCATCCTCCCCTCCCCCACGCTCTAATTACCGCTTAATGAGCAGCGTCTTAACGAACTTCTCCTCCCGGGGGGAACTGCCAGGGTTCCTCCTGCAGAGGGGGACAGGGACACCCTAAAATGTCACCCCTGGGACAAGGGACAGCACGAGGGGGACAAGGGACGGGGGGAGCAGAGGGGGTGACAAGGGACAGGGGGAGCAGAGGGGATGACAAGGGACAGGGGGAGCAGAGGGGGTGACAAGGGACAGGGGGAACAGAGGGGGTGACAAGGGACAGGGAGTCCCACGGGTGGCAGGGGGTGACAAGGGACAGGGACTCCCCCACACTCACGTCCTCCCTCCGGTGACGCCGTTTCCAGGGCTGGGGGCTGGTGACAAACGCCACGTCAGGGACTTCCCGCAGGTCACCTCCCATGTCACCCCCATCCTTATCCTCGTGTCCCTCCCCGTGTCACCTCCCATGTCCCCATCCCCGTGTCCCCTCCCATGTCCTTGTCCCTGTGTCCCCATCCCATGTCCCCCTCCCCATGTCGCTGTGTCCCCCCCCCCGTGTCCCCTCATCCCCTGTCCCCATGTCCCCTCCCTGTCCCGGTGTCCCCTCCCTGTCCCCATGTCCCCTCCCTGTCCCCGTGTCCCCTCCCCTGTCCCTGTGTCCCATCCCTGTCCCGGTGTCCCCTCCCTGTCCCTGTGTCCCCTCCCTGTCCCCGTGTCCCCTCCCTGTCCCCGTGTCCCCTCCCTGTCCCCATGTCCCCTCCCTGTCCCCATGTTCCCTCCCTGTCCCCGTGTCCCCTCCCCTGTCCCCGTGTCCCCTCCCTGTCCCTGTGTCCCCTCCCTGTCCCCGTGTCCCCTCCCAGTCCCTGTGTCCCCTCCCTGTCCCCATGTCCCCTCCCCATCCCCGTGTCCCCTCCCCTGTCCCCGTGTCCCCTCCCTGTCCCTGTGTCCCCTCCCTGTCCCCATGTCCCCTCCCCATCCCCGTGTCCCCTCCCCTGTCCCCGTGTCCCCTCCCTGTCCCTGTGTCCCCTCCCTGTCCCTGTGTCCCCTCCCTGTCCCCGTGTCCCCTCCCTGTCCCTGTGTCCCCTCCCTGTCCCCATGTCCCCTCCCTGTCCCCGTGTCCCCTCCCTGTCCCTGTGTCCCCTCCCTGTCCCCATGTCCCCTCCCCTGTCCCCGTGTCCCCTCCCTGTCCCCATGTCCCATCCCGTCCCTGTGTCCCCTCCCCTGTCCCCGTGTCCCCTCCCCTGTCCCCATGTCCCCTCCCTGTCCCCGTGTCCCCTCCCCTGTCCCCGTGTCCCCTCCCCTGTCCCCATGTCCCCTCCCCATCCCTGTGTCCCCTCCCCTGTCCCCGTGTCCCCTCCCTGTCCCTGTGTCCCCTCCCTTGTCCCGGTGTCCCCTCCCTGTCCCCGTGTCCCCTCCCCTGTCCCCATGTCCCCTCCCTGTCCCCGTGTCCCCTCCCCATCCCCATGTCCCCTCCCCTGTCCCCGTGTCCCCTCCCTGTCCCTGTGTCCCCTCCCCTGTCCCCGTGTCCCCTCCCTGTCCCTGTGTCCCCTCCCTGTCCCTGTGTCCCCTCCCCTGTCCCGGTGTCCCCTCCCCTGTCCCCGTGTCCCCCCATCCCCTGTCCCCGTGTCCCCTCCCTGTCCCCGTGTCCCCTCCCTGTCCCGGTGTCCCCTCCCTGTCCCCATGTCCCATCCCCTGTCCCCATGTCCCCTCCCCTGTCCCCGTGTCCCCCCATCCCCTGTCCCTGTGTCCCCTCCCTGTCCCCATGTCCCCTCCCTGTCCCTGTGTCCCCTCCCCTGTCCCGGTGTCCCCTCCCCTGTCCCCGTGTCCCCTCCCCTGTCCCTGTGTCCCCCCATCCCCTGTCCCCGTGTCCCCTCCCCATCCCCATGTCCCATCCTCTGTCCCCATGTCCCATCCCCTGTCCCCGTGTCCCCTCCCTGTCCCCATGTCCCCTCCCTGTCCCCATGTCCCATCCCCTGTCCCCGTGTCCCCTCCCTGTCCCCATGTCCCCTCCCTGTCCCCATGTCCCCTCCCCTGTCCCCGTGTCCCCTCCCTGTCCCCATGTCCCCTCCCTTGTCCCTGTGTCCCCTCACCGGTCTCGGGGCTCTCGGTGGCCGCTGGCTCCAGGCGGGGAGGTGACAGCTGGGGGGGAGGTGACAGCGTGGGGGGACCCTGCGGGACAGCGGCGTGGGGACATCACGGGGTGGCCCCGGGGGTGGCACCCCCCCAATGTCCCCCCAGTACCTGCGCGGTGGGGGAGGGGCGGCCGGCGGGGGGAGGGCTCAGCGAGGGGGGGAGGGGCGGCTCCGAAATGATGGCACCTGGGGGGGGAGGGGAGGGGGTCAGGGGACAGCGGGGTCCCCCCGACCCCCCTTGTCACTTGTCACCCCCCAAACAGGGTCCCCTGTCCCTTGTCACCCCCTCCCTGGGACGTCCTGTCCCCTGTCACCCCCCAAACAAGGACCCCTGTCACCCCCTGTCCCCTGTCACCCCCTCCCTGGGACATACTGTCCCTTGTCACCCCCCAAATAGGGACCCCTGTCACCCCCTGTCCCCTGTCACCCACGCCCTGGTCCCCTCTGTCACCTCCCACCTGGCACTTCTTGTCCTTTGTCACCCCCATCCTGTGACCCCCTTGTCCTTTGTCACCTCCCACATGGAACCCCCTGTCACCCCCTCCCTGGGACATCCTGTCCCTTGTCACCCCACAAACAGGGACCCCTGTCACCCCCTGTCCCTTGTCACCCCCCTCCGGTCCCACCTGGCTCCTCCTGTCCTTTGTCACCTCCATCCTGTGACCCCCTTGTCCTTTGTCACCTCCCAGCAGGGATCTCTGTCCCTTTTGTCACCGCCACCCTCACCCCTCCGTGCCCTTGTCCCCGCTGTCCCTGGTGTCTGTGTCCCGCTGGGCGTCCCACAGTGTCCCCTGGCTGTCCCCAGTGTCCCCACTGTCCCCAGGTGTCCCCAGATGTCCCCAGGTGTCCCCTGGCTGTCCCCACTGTCCCCATTGTCCACAGGTGTCCCTTGGCTGTCCCCAGCTGTCCCCTGGGGTCCCCAGCAGTCCCCAGTGTCCCCTGGCTGTCCCCTGGCTGTCCCCACTGTCACCCAGCTATCCCCAGCAGTCCCCACTGTCCATAGGTGTCCCTTGGCTGTCCCCACTGTCACCCAGCAGTCCCCACTGTCCCCAGTGTTCCCTGGCTGTCCCCAGCTGTCCCCAGCTGTCCCCATTGCTCCCAGCTGTCCCCAGGGGTCCCCAGCTGTCCCCAGTGTCCCCAGCTGTCCCCGGTGTCCCCTCACCGAAGCTCTGGGCGCTCCTGGTCCAGCCCTGCGGGTCCCACTGGAATCTCATCTCCCCCTGCGGCTCCAGCGGCTCCAGCGGCACCCCCAGAGCGCGGAGCAGCTGCGAGTGGATCTGGGGACAGGGGGGACATTGGGGACATTGGGGACACTGGGGACATTGGGGACATTGGGGACATTGGGGACATCAGGCACCCCCAGAGCGCGGAGCAGCTGCGAGTGGATCTGGGGACAGGGGGGACATTGGGGACATTGGGGACACTGGGGACACTGGGGACACAGGGGACATTGGGGACATCAGGCACCCCCAGAGCGCGGAGCAGCTGCGAGTGGATCTGGGGACAGGGACACAGGGACACTGGGGACATTGGGGACATCGGGGACACAGGGGACAAAGGGACATTGGGGACATTGGGGACACCAGGGACATTGGGGACATTGGGGACATTGGGGACATCAGGGACATTGGGGACATCAGGGACCCCGAGAGCTTGGAGCAGCTGCGAGTGGATCTGGGGACAGGGACACAGGGGACACTGGGGACACCAGGGACACTGGGGACATCAGCGACACTGGGGACATCGGGGACATTGGGGACATCAGCGACCCCCAGAACGCAGAGCAGCTGCGAGTGGATCTGGGGACATCAGGGACATTGGGGACACTGGGGACATTGGGGGCATCGGGGACATTGGGGACATCAGGGACCCCGAGAGCCTGGAGCAGCTGGAGTGGATCTGGGGACATCAGGGACACTGGGGACACTGGGGACATTGGGGACATTGGGGACACCAGGGACATTGGGGACATCAGGGACACCTGGACCCTGAGAGCCCACAGCAGCTGCCATTGGATCTGGGGACAGGGGACATCGGGGACATTGGGGACATCAGGTGTGACAAGGCACAGCCCAGCGGTGGCTTCGCCCCACGGGCGCACGGTGCTGGTGACAAATGTCCCCCGGTGTCCCCCGGTGTCCCCAGGTGTCCCCAGGTGTCCCCAGGTGTCCCCCGGTGTACCCTGGTGTCCCCAGGTGACCCAAAGTGACCCCAGGTGTCCCCAGGTGTCCCCAAGTGTCCCCAGGTGTCCCCAAGTGTCCCCTGGTGTCCCCAAGTGCCCCCAGGTGTCCCCTGGTGTCCCCAAGTGCCACCCCCAGCCCGACATGCTGCTCTGGGGGGCCCGGGGGGGGTTTGGCTGCCCAGCAGGGAGTGGGGAAAAATGGGGAGAAATGGGGAAAAATGGGGAAAAATGGAGAAAAATGGAGAAAAATGGGGAAAAATGGGGAGAAATGGGAAAAATGGGGAAAAATGGGGGGAAATGGGGAAAAACTGAGAGAAATTGAGAAAAAGGGGGGGAAAGGGGGAAAACTGGGGAAATGGGGAAAAATGGAGAAAAATGGGGTGGAGCCGCTCACCAGCCTCCAGGAGAGCAGCAGGGTGGCACCGTGGGGTTGAAAAAATGGGGAGAAACAGGAAAAAAATGGGGAAAAATGGGGGAAATGGGTAGAAATTGGGGAGAAATTGGTAGAAAATGGGGAAAATGGGAAGAAATGGGAAAAATGGGGAGAAACGGGGGTGCAGCCGTTCACCAGCCTCCGGGAGAGCAGCAGGGCGGCGCCATGGGGTTGAAAAAATGGTGAGAAACAGGAAAAAAATGGGGAAAAATGGGGGAAATGGGGAGAAAAATGGGGAAAATGAGGAGAAATGGGGAAAAACGGGGAAAAATGGGCAGAAAGGGAGAAAAATGTGGGGAATTGGGCAGAAAGGGGGGTGTAGCCACTCACCAGCCTCCGGGAGAGCAGCAGGGTGGCACCGTGGGGATGAAAAAATGGGGAGAAACAGGAAAAAAATGGGGAAAAATGGGGAAAATGGGGAGAAACGGGGGTGCAGCCGCTCACCTGCCTCCAGGAGAGCAGCAGGGTGGCACTGTGGGGATGAAAAAATGGGGAGAAACAGGAAAAAAATGGGGAAAAATGGGGGAAATGGGCAGAAAGGGGGTGCAGGCACTCACCAGCCTCCGGGAGAGCAGCAGGGCGGCACCGTGGGGTTGAAAAAATGGGGAGAAACAGGGAAAAAATGGGGGAAAATGGGGAAGAAATGGGGGAAAATGAGGAGAAACGGGGAAAAACAGGGAAAAATGGGCAGAAAGGGAGAAAAATGTGGGGAATTGGGCAGAAAGGGGGCGCAGGCACTCACCAGCCTCCGGGAGAGCAGCAGGGCAGCGCCGTGGGGATGAAAAAATGGGGAGAAACAGGGAAAAAATGGGGAAAAATGGGGAAAAATGGGCAGAAATGTGGGTGCAGACACTCACCAGCCTCCGGGAGAGCAGCAAGACTGTGCCGTGGGGATGAAAAAGTGGGGAGAAACAGGAAAAAATGGGGAAAAATGGGGAAAATGGAGAGAAACGGGGGTGCAGCTGCTCACCGGCCTCCAGGAGAGCAGCAGGGCAGCGCCGTGGGGATGAAAAAATGGGGAGAAACAGGAAAAAATGGGGGAAATGGGGAGAAATGGGCAGAAAGGGGGTGCAGGCACTCACCAGCCTCCGGGAGAGCAGCAGGGCGGCACCGTGGGGTTGAAAAATGGGGAGAAACAGGAAAAAAATGGGGAAAAATGGGGGAGAAATGGGGAGAAATGGGGAAAAATGGGCAGAAAGGGAGAAAAATGTGGGGAAATGGGCAGAAAGGGAGAAAAATGTGGGGAATTGGGCAGAAAGGAAGAAAAATGTGGGGAAATGGGCAGAAAGGGGGTGCAGGCACTCACCAGCCTCCGGGACAGCAGCAGGGCAGTGCCGTGGGGTTGAAAAAATGGGGAGAAACAGGAAAAAATGGGGAAAAATGGGGAAAAATGGGGAAAAATGGGGGAAATGGGCAGAAAGGGGGTGCAGGCACTCACCAGCCTCCGGGAGAGCAGCAGTGCAGCACCATGGGGGCTGTCGAGGGCGCGGGCGCCGAAGCGCAGCACGTGCTCCTGCTGCCGCTGCGCCCGGCTCAGCGCGCGCTGCTGCCGCTGCAGCCGCTCCTGCCGCCCCTCGGCCGCGCGCTGCGGGGACACCGCGGTCACCGCCGTGTCACAGGGAGGGGACACGAGGGGACACCACGGGGTGGTGCTGACCTGCACGTCGCACACCAGCGCCTTGCTGCGCTTGTTGAGCTCCCGCATGACCTGCAGCACGGCCAGCTTCACCTCCACCTGCAGCCGCTGCTGCGCCTCCGACAGACCGCGCATGCTGCGGGGACACGGGTGTGGGGGGGACGTTGGGGACATGAGGGGGACATGGGGGACATGGGGGGACACGAGGGGACACGAGGGGACAAGGTGGGACACGGGGCGTGGAGGGGACACGAGGGGACACAGGGATGGGGCAGGGACATGAGGCGACATGGGGACGTGGCAGGGACACGAGGGGACACGAGGGGACACAAGGGGACATGAAGGGACACAAAGGGACACGAGGGGACGCGAGGGGACACCGGGGGACACCAGGGGACACGGGGCGTGGAGGGGACACAGGGATGGGGCAGGGACATGAAGCGACATGGGGACGTGACAGGGACACGAGGGGACACGAGGGGATGTGAGGGACAGGGCAGGGACACGAGGGGACATGAGGGGACACCGGGGACACGGGGTGTGGAGGGGACGCCGGGGACACGGGGGGACACGAGGGGACACGGGGGGACACGGGGGGACACGGGGGGACATGGGGGGACACAGGGGGACACGGGGTGTGGAAAGGACGCGAGGGGACACAGGGATGGGGCAGGGACCTGAGGCGACATGGGGACGTGGCAGGGACACAAGGGGACGCGAGGGGACATGAGGGGACGCGAGGGGACGCGAAGGGACACGAAGGGACATGAGGGGACGCGAAGAACGCGAGGGGACGCGAGGGGACATGAGGGGACGTGAGGGGACACGAGGGGACATGAAGGGACACGAAGGGACACGAGGGGACACGAAGGGACGCAAAGGGACACAAAGAGACACGAGGGTTCACGAGGGGACACGAGGGGACGCGAAGGGACACGAGGGGACACAAGGGGATGGGGGGGGACACGAGGGGACGCAAGGGACGTGGCAGGGACACGAGGGGACGCGAGGGTTCATGAGGGGACACGAGAGGACGCGAGGGGACACAAAGGGACGCGAGGGGACGCGAGGGGACGCGGGGACACGAGGGGACACAAGGGGACGCGAGGGGACACGAGGGGACGCGAGGGGACGCGGGGACACGCACAAGGCGCGCAGCTCCTTGGCGCAGCGCTGCACCGCCGCGTGTTTGTCCGCCAGGCGCTGCAGCAGCGCCACCAGCACCGAGCGCTGCTGCCGGATGGCCTCGTCCAGCGGCTGCGAGCTGCACACGGCGGGAACAACGGGGGGAAACGGGGGGAAATGGGGGGAAATGGGGGGGAAATGGGGGGAAATGGGAAAAACATGGGGGAAAACATGGGGAAAACATGGGGGAAAACATGGGGGAAAACATGGGGGAAAACATGGGGGAAAAATACGGGGGAAAGCATGGGGAAAACATGAAAGAAATGGGAAAAAATGGGGAAAAAGATGGGGGAAAACATGGGAGAAATGGGGAAAAAGATGGGGAAAAAGATGGGGAAAAACATGGGGGAAATGGCGGGACATTGAGAAAATGGGGAAAAACATGAGGGAAAACATGGGGGAAACATGGGGGAAAACATGGAGGAAATGGGGAAAAACATGGGGGAAATGGGGAAAAACATGGGGGAAATGGGGAAAAACATGGGGAAAACATGGGGGAAAACATGGGGGAAAACATGGGGGAAATGGGGAAAAACATGGAGGAAAACATGGAGGAAATGGGGAAAAACATGGGGAAAACATGGGGGAAAACATGGGGGAAAACATGGGGAAAATAGGGAGAAGTGGGGGGAAACAGGGAAAATGGGAAAAAGGGAAAAAACAGGGGGGAAATGGGGAGGAATGGGGAAAAACATGGGGAAAATGGGAGAAGTGGGGGAAACGGGGGTAAAATGGGGAGAAATGGGGAAAACATGGGAAAAACGGCGTAAACATGGGTGAAAACACGGGGGAAATGGGGAGAAATGGGGAAAAATAGGGGGAAATGGGGAGAAATGGGGAAAAACATGGGGAAATGGGGAGAAGTGGGGGGAAATGGGGAAAAACATGGGGAAAATGGGGGAAATAGGGGAAATAGGGAAAACGGAGAAAAACATGGGAAAAACGGGGTAAACATGGGTGAAAAAATGGGGAAAATGGGGAGAAATGGGGAAAAACATGGATAAATGGGGAGAATTGGGGGTAAACGGGGGAAATGGGGAAAAACATGGGAAAAACGGGGAGGAACAGGGAGAAACAGGGAAATGGGGAAAAATGAGGAGAAATAAGGCGGAAATGGGGGAAAAGGGCGGGAAATGGAGGGAAATGGGGCGAAACATGGGGAAAATGGGGGAAAACAGGGAAAAGCGTGGGGAAAACATGGGAAAAGTGGGGAGAAGTGGGGGGAAATGGGGAAAATGGGAAAAAGGAAAAAAACAGGGGGAAAATGGGGAGGAATGGGGAAAAACATGGGGAAAATGGGGAGAATTGGGGGAAAACGGGGGAAATGGGGAAAAACATGGGGAAAATGAGGGGAAATAGGGAAAATGGAGAAAAACATGGGAAAAATGGGGAGGAACATGGAGAAACAGTGAAATGGGGAGAAATGAGGAGAAATAAGGGGAAAATGGGGGGAAAGGGCGGGAAATGGAGGGAAATGGGGCGAAACATGGAGAAAACGGGGAAAAACGTGGGGAAAACATGGGAAAAGTGGGGAGAAGTGGGGGGAAATGGGGAAAATGGGAAAAAAGGGAAAAAATGGGGAAAATGGGGAGGAATGGGGAAAAACATGGGGAAAATGAGGGGAAATGGGGGAAATAGGGAAAATGGAGAAAAACATGGGAAAAACGGGGAGGAACAGGGAGAAACAGGGAAATGGGGAGAAATGAGGAGAAATAAGGGGAAAATGGGGGAAAAGGGCGGGAAATGGAGGGAAATGGGGCGAAACATGGGGAAAATGGGGAAAAACGTGGGGAAAACATGGGAAAAGTGGGGAGAAGTGGGGGGAAACAGGGAAAATGGGAAAAAGGGAAAAAACGGGGAAAATGGGGAGGAATGGGGACAAACATGGGGAAAATGGGGAGAAGTGGGGGGAAATGGGGAAAATGGGGAGGAATGGGGAATAACGTGGGGAAAATGGGAGAAGTGGGGGAAACGGGGGTAAAATGGGGAGAAATGGGGAAAAACATGGGAAAAACGGGGTAAACATGGGTGAAAATATGAGGAAAATGGGGAGGAATGGGGGAAAATGGGGAGAAATGGGGAAAAACATGGGAAAAATGGGGAGAATTGGGGGAAACGGGGGAAATGGGGAAAAACATGGGGAAAATGAGGGGAAATGGGGGAAAATAGGGAGAAATGGGGAAAAACATGGGAAAAATGGGGAGGAACAGGGAGAAACAGGGAAATGGGGAGAAATGAGGAGAAATAAAGTGGAAATGGGGGAAAAGGGCGGGAAATGGAGGGAAATGGGGCGAAACATGGGGAAAATGGGGAAAAGCGTGGGGAAAGCATGGGAAAAGTGGGGAGAAGTGGGGGGAAACAGGGAAAATTGGAAAAAAGGGAAAAAACAGGGGGAAAATGGGGAGGAATGGGGAAACAGGGGTAAAATGGGGAGAAATGGGGAAAACATGGGAAAAATGGGGTAAACATGGGTGAAAACATGGGGAAAATGGGGAGAAATGGGGGAAAATAGGGGAAAATGGGGAGAAATGGGGAAAAACACGGGGAAATGGGGAGAATTGGGGGGAAACGGGGGAAATGGGGAAAAACATGGGGAAAATGAGGGGAAATGGGGGAAATAGGGAAAATGGAGAAAAACATGAGAAAAATGGGGAGGAACAGGGAGAAACAGGGAAATGGGAAAAAATGAGGAGAAATAAGGGGGAAATGGGGGAAAAGAGGGAAAAACATGGAGAAAACAGGGAAAAACGTGGGGAAAACATGGGAAAAGTGGGGAGAAGTGGGGGGGGAAATGTGGGGGAAATGGGGAGAAATGGGGGGAATGGGAAAAATTGGGTGGGAAATGGGGAAAAACAAAGGGAAAAAGGGGAAAAATGGGGAGAAACATAGGGAAAATGAGGAGGAAATAGCAAAAAAGGGGAAAAGAGGGAGAAATGGGGGGGAAATGGGGGGAAGAAATGGAGAAATGGGAAAAATGGGGGGAATCAGGAGAAATGGGAAAAAGCATGGGAGGGAACAGGGAAAAATGGGGAAATGGGGATGAACACGGGGAGAAGTGGGGGAAATGGGGAAAAACAGGGAGAAACGGGGAGAAAATGGAGGAGAAAATGGGAGGCAAAGAGAAAATTAAAAAAGGGAAAAGAGAAAAAGGAAAAAAGGAAAAAAGGAGAAAGGAAAAAAGGAAAAAATGGAAAAGGAAAAAGGGGGAAGGAAAAAGGGGAAAAGGAAAAAGGGGAAAAGGAAAAAGGGGAAAAGGAAAAAGGGGAAAAGGAAAAAGGGGGAAGGAAAAAGGGAAAAGGGGGAAATGGGGCAGAAAAGGGGAGAAAAAAATGAGAGAAAAGGGGAGAAAAAAAGAAAAGTAAGTTTCTTAGCTCATTACCCATTAATAAGCTAATTAATCTTCATTAAGCATCAGTTATTTAATTAATTCAATTAGTAAATTAAGGGGTTTTAGTTAATGAGATACCCCAGGTAACAGATCCTGTCATTTAATCACTAATTACACTAATTACCTTAATCCAATTAGATCTTACCCATCTAAACTGCTTCTCGTGCCATTAACGACCATGCAAATGAGCTAATTAATAAGGCAATCAAGCTAATTAAATATGTCCCCAGCTAAGCAATCAAAACACTCATTAATTGCCTCGGAAGTTTGACAAATAAACAACCAGCAAAGCCATAAAGAAAACCCAACTAAGATTAATTTAAAAAGAAATTAATTTAAACAACCAATTACATCAGACATTTATTAGTCATTAATTAGCTCGTTCTGGTTCAAGCCACACCCGCTCTGCTAATTAATGCTCGCCTTTCCCAACCCTTCAGCACCTGCCCCGCTAACGAGCTTGAATAAAATCAGTGATAAAACCAGTAATTTTAATTAACAGGAGTAATTAACCAGCACTCATGGATGGTCACAGTGCTAATTAGCGCTAATGAGGCATATGGGTGGTCACTGTGCTAATTAGCACTAATGAGGCACTCACAGGTGGTCACTGTGCTAATTAGCACTAATGAGGAACTCATAGGTGGTCACAGTGCTAATTAGCACTAATGAGGCACTCATGGATGGTCACAGTGCTAATTAACGCTAATGAGGCACTCATGGGTGGTCACAGTGCTAATTAACGCTAATGAGGCACTCATGGGTGGTCACAGTGCTAATTAGCGCTAATGAGGCACTACAGGTGGTCACAGTGCTAATTAGCACTAATGAGGAACTCATAGGTGGTTACGGTGCTAATTAGCACTAATGAGGCACTACAGGTGCTCACAGTACCAATTAACGCTAATGAGGCACTCACAGGTGGTCACGGTGCTAATTAGTGCTAATGAGGCACTCATGGATGGTCATTGTGCTAATTAGTGCTAATGAGGCACTCACAGGTGGTCACAGTGCTAATTAGTGCTAATGAGGCACTCATGGGTGGTCACAGTGCTAATTAGTGCTAATGAGGCACTACAGGTGCTCACAGTGCCAATTAACGCTAATGAGGCACTCACAGGTGGTCACTGTGCTAATTAGCGCTAATGAGGAACTCATAGGTGGTCACAGTGCTAATTAGCGCTAATGAGGCACTCATGGGTGGTCACAGAGCTAATTAGCGCTAATGAGGCACTACAGGTGATTACAGTGCCAATTAGCGCTAATGAGGCATATGGGTGGTCACTGTGCTAATTAGCACTAATGAGGAACGCATGGGTGGTCACAGTGCTAATTAGCGCTAATGAGGCACTCATGGGTGGTCACAGTACTAATTAGCACTAATGAGGAACTCATAGGTGGTCACAGTGCCAATTAACGCTAATGAGGCACTCATGGGTGGTCACAGAGCTAATTAGCGCTAATGAGGCATGAAACTCATGGGTGGTCATGGTGCTAATTAGCACTAATGAGGCATGCAGGCACTCACAGGTGGTCACTGTGCTAATTAGTGTTAATGAGGTATGCAGACACTCACAGGTGGGCGCAGTGCTAATTAGCACTAATGGGTCACAGGGCAGTGCTAATCAGCACTAATGAGGCACTGAGGCACTCACAGGTGGTCACTGTGCTAATTAGCTAATTAGCTCTAAGGCATGCAGGCACTCACGGGTGGGTGCTAATTAGCTAATGAGCACTAACGAGGTGTGGCACTCCTGGGAGGTGCGGTCCTAATTAGCTAACAAGCGTTAACGAGCGCTAAGGAGGCAGGCACTCATGGGTGGGCCAGTGCAGTGCTAATTAGCTAATGAGCACTAATGAGCACTAACAGCACTCAGGGGTAGGCGCAGTGCGGTGCTAATTATCTAATGGGCACTAATGAGCACTAATGAGCACTAACTGCACTCACAGGTGGGTGTGGTGCGGTGCTAATTATCTAATGAGCACTAATGAGCACTAATGAGCACTAATGAGCACTAATGAGCACTAACGGCACTCAGGGGTGGGCACAGTGCGGTGCTAATTAACTAATGAGCGCTAACGAGCACAAACAGCACTCAGGGGTGGGCACAGTGTGCTGCTAATTATCTAATGAGCGCTAACGAGGCGCACACTCACGGGTGGGCGCGGTGCGGGCCCCGGTGACACTCTGCGCAGGTGAGGCGGTCGCAGGCGCTGCAGAACAGCGACAGCGGCTGCGACGGGTGCGCCGGGCACGGCCCCGGGAACGGAGACGCCGCTGCGGGAACGGGAACGGGAACGGCCGGAGAGCCTGGGAGAGACGGGAATGTGGGAATGGGAACGGGAACGGGAACGGCCGGAGAGCCTGCGGGGAGACGGGAATGTGGGAATGGGAACGGGAACGGGAACGGGAATGGGAATGGCCGGAGAGCCTGGGAGAGACGGGAATGTGGGAATGGGAATGGGAACGGGAATGGGAATGGGAACGGCCGGAGAGCCTGCGGAGAGACGGGAATGTGGGAATGGGAACGGGAATGGGAACGGCCGGAGAGCCTGGGAGAGACGGGAATGTGGGAATGGGAACGGGAATGGGAATGGGAATGGGAACGGGAACGGGAATGAGAATGGGAATGGGAACGGGAATGAGAATGGGAATGGGAATGGGAACGGGAATGGGAATGGGAACGGGAATGGGAACGGGAACGGGAACGGGAACGGGAATGGGAACGGGAATGGGAATGGGAATGGGAATGGGAATGGGAACGGGAACGGGAATGGGAACGGGAATGGGAACGGCCGGAGAGCCTGGGAGAGACGGGAATGTGGGAACGGGAACGGGAACGGGAACGGCCGGAGAGCCTGGGAGAGACGGGAATGTGGGAATGGGAATGGGAACGGGAACGGCCGGAGAGCCTGCGGGGAGACGGGAATGTGGGAATGGGAACGGGAACGGCCGGAGAGCCTGCGGGGAGATGGGAATGTGGGAATGGGAACGGGAACGGGAACGGGAACGGCCGGAGAGCCTGGGAGAGACGGGAATGTGGGAATGGGAATGGGAACGGGAACGGCCGGAGAGCCTGGGAGAGACGGGAATGTGGGAATGGGAACGGGAACGGCCGGAGAGCCTGCGGGGAGATGGGAATGTGGGAATGGGAATGGGAACGGGAACGGCCGGAGAGCCTGCGGGGAGACGGGAATGTGGGAATGGGAACGGGAACGGGAACGGGAACGGCGGGAGAGCCTGCGGGGAGACGGGAATGTGGGAATGGGAACGGGAACGGGAACAGCCGGAGAGCTTGCGGGGAGACGGGAATGTGGGAATGGGAATGGGAATGGGAATGGGAACGGGAACGGCCGGAGAGCCTGGGAGAGACGGGAATGTGGGAATGGGAACGGCCGGAGAGCCTGGGAGAGACGGGAATGTGGGAATGGGAATGGGAACGGGAACGGCCGGAGAGCCTGCGGGGAGACGGGAATGTGGGAATGGGAATGGGAATGGGAACGGCCGGAGAGCCTGCGGGGAGACGGGAATGTGGGAATGGGAACGGCCGGAGAGCCTGGGAGAGACGGGAATGTGGGAATGGGAATGGCTGGAGAGCCTGCGGGGAGACGGGAATGTGGGAATGGGAACGGGAACGGGAACGGCCGGAGAGCCTGTGGGGAGACGGGAATGTGGGAATGGGAACGGGAATGTGGGAATGGGAATGGGAACGGGAACGGCCGGAGAGCCTGGGGGAGACGGGAATGTGGGAATGGGAATGGGAACGGGAACGGCCGGAGAGCCTGGGAGAGACGGGAATGTGGGAATGGGAACGGGAATGGGAACGGGAACGGCCGGAGAGCCTGGGAGAGACGGGAATGTGGGAATGGGAATGTGGGAATGGGAACGGGGAATGGGGGAATGGGAACATGGGAAACCATTTTGGAAGCAGATAAAGAAGACAGGAATGGGAAATAGAATGGGAATGAGAGAATGAGGAATGGGGAAATGGGAATGGAATGGGGGAACGGGAATGGGGGAATGGGAATCAGAATGGGAATGGGAGAATGGGAAGGGGGAATAGGAAGGGGGAATGGGAATGGGGGAATGGGAAAATGGCAATGGGAATGAGGGAACGGGAATGGGGGAATGGGGGAATGGGAATGGGGGAACGGGAATGGGAGTGGGAGAACTGAAATGGGAATGGGGGAATGAGAAAATGGGAATGGGAATGGGAGATTGGGAATGGTAACCGGAACGGGGCAATGGGAATGGGGTGCCACAGGGAACAGTGCTGGGAATGGGGATGGGGTGATGGCACGGGGAACGAGACTGGGATGGCACCAGGAATGGCACCGGGAATGGGGCTGGGATGGCACCGGGAATGGGGCTGGGATGGCACCGGGAATGGGGCTGGGATGGCACCGAGAATGGGGCTGGAATAGCACCAGGAATGGCACCGGGAATGGGACTGGGATGGCACCGGGAATGGGGCTGGGATGGCACTGGGAATGGGGCTGGGATGGCACTGGGAATGGGGCTGGGATGGCACCGGGAATGGGGCTGGGATGGCACCGGGAATGGGGCTGGGATGGCACCGGGAATGGGGCTGGGATGGCACCAGGAATGGCACCGGGAATGGGGCTGGGATGGCACCAGGAATGGGGCTGGGATGGCACCGGGAATGGGGCTGGGATGGTGCCAGGAGTGGGGCTGGGATGGCACCGGGAATGGGGCTGGCATGGCACCGGGAATGGCGCTGGGATGGCACCGGGAACGGGGCTGGGATGGCACCGGGAACGGGGCTGGGATGGCACCGGGAATGGGGCTGGGATGGCACCGGGAATGGGGCTGGGATGGCACCGGGAATGGGGCTGGGATGGCACCGGGAATGGGGCTGGGATGGCACCGGGAATGGGGCTGGGATGGCACCGGGAATGGGGCTGGGATGGCACCGGGAATGGGGCTGGGATGGCACCGGGAATGGGGCTGGGATGGCACCAGGAATGGCATTGGGATGGCACCGGGAATGGGGCTGGGATGGCACCGGGAATGGGGCTGGGATGGCACTGGGAATGGGGCTGGGATGGCACTGGGAATGGGGCTGGGATGGCACTGGGAATGGGGCTGGGATGGTGCCAGGAATGGGGCTGGGATGGCACCGGGAATGGGGCTGGGATGGCACCGGGAATGGGGCTGGGATGGCGCCAGGAATGGGGCTGGGATGGCGCCAGGAATGGGGCTGGGATGGCACCAGGAATGGGGCTGGGATGGCACCGGGAATGGGGCTGGGATGGCACCGGGAATGGGGCTGGGATGGCACCGGGAATGGGGTTGGGATGGCACCGGGAATGGGGCTGGGATGGCACCGGGAATGGGGCTGGGATGGCACCGGGAATGGGGCTGGGATGGCACCGGGAATGGGGCTGGGATGGCACCGGGAACGGGGCTGGGATGGCACCGGGAATGGGGCTGGGAATGGCGCCAGGAATGGGGCTGGGATGGCACCAGGAATGGGGCTGGGATGGCACCAAGGGAACACGAGACCAGCACCAGGATAGCACTGGGAATAGAACCAGGAGTGGCACTGGCACGGAGCCACTGACAGCGTCACACCCGGTAACAGGCACGGACAGGAGGTGACGGGAGGTGACAGAGGTGACACGGGTGACACGGGTGACACAGGTGACACAGGCGCTGGCAGCACTCACCCAGGGGCTGCACGCTGTGCTCCCGGGTGTACCTGACCCTCTGGTGGGCCTCCACGCAGGTGTCGCACAGCGGCTCGGCGCACTCCAGGCAGAAGCTGGTGGCCGCCGCGTTGTCCTCGCAGCTGGTGCAGCTCTGGGGACAAGGGACACGCTGGGGGCCGTGCCTCGGCCCTGGCCAGCGCTAATTAGCGCTAATTAACGCTAAAGAGGAGGCGGTACCTGCTTACTGGCCGGTGCTGTGCCCACCCCGCTGTCCTGCAGGAAGAAGTTCTCCATGATGTCACCCAGGGGACACGGCTGGTGGCACACGGGGCACTCGAGGGCTGCAGGGACACAGAGGGGACACAGAGGGGACACAGAGGGGACACAGAGGGGACACAGAGGGGACACAGTCACCCCACAGCCTCCCTGTCACCTCCTGTGCCACCAAATGCTGGCTCAGGAGCGGGCTGGGGGCTGGGCACCCCCAAAACGGAGCCCCAGGGCCACCTCAGGGAGGTCCCCAGAGCCACCAAAGCCACCCCTTAGTGTAACCCTCAGTGTCCTGCACAGCCCAGTGATCCCAGTAACTCCCAATGCTCCCAGTAACCCTCAGTGTCCTGCACAGCCCAGTGATCCCAGTAACTCCCAGTAACTCCCAATGCTCCCACTAAACCCCAAAAACACCATGGACCACCAGTGATCCCAGTGACCCCAGTAGCCACCACTGATCCCAGTAACCCCCAGTGTCCTGCACAGCCCAGTGCTCCCAGTAACTCCCAGGGATCCCAGTAACCCAAATGCCTCCCCAGAACTCCCAGTAACCCGCAGTGTCCTGCATAACCCAGCAAATCCCAGTGCTCCCAGTAACCCCCAATGATCCCAGTGACACCCAAAGACATCACCCACCACCAGTGATCCCAGTGCTCCCAGTAACTCCCAGTGCTCCCAGTAAGCCCCAGTGTCCTGCACGGCCCAGTAACCCTCAGTGTCCTGCACAGCCCAGTGATCCCAGTGATCCCAGTGCTCTCAGTAACCCCCAGTGTCCTGCACAGCCCAGTGATCCCAGTGCTCCCAGTAACCCCCAGTGTTCCCAGTAATCCCCAGTGTCCTGCACAGCCCAGTGATCCCAGTGCTCCCAGTAACTCCCAGTGCTCCCAGTAACTCCCAGTGCTCCCAGTAACCCCAAAAACACCATGGACCACCAGTGATCCCAGTAACCACCACTGATCCCAGTAACCCCCAGTGTCCTGCACAGCCCAGTGATCCCAGTGCTCCCAGTAACTCCCAGTGTCCTGCACAGCCCAGTGCTCCCAGTAACTCCCAGGGATCCCAGTAACCCAAATGCCTCCCCAGAACTCCCAGTAACCCGCAGTGTCCTGCACAACCCAGCAAATCCCAGTGTTCCCAGTAACCCCCAGTGATCCCCAATGATCCCAGTAACACCCAAAGACATCACCCACCACCAGTGATCCCAGTGCTCCCAGTAACCCCCAGTGATCCCCAATGATCCCAGTAACACCCAAAGACATCACCCACCACCAGTGATCCCAGTGCTCCCAGTAACTCCCAGTGCTCCCAGTAACTCCCAGTGTCCTGCACAGCCCAGTGATCCCAGTGCTCCCAGTAACCCCCAGTGTCCTGCACAGCCCAGTGATCCCAGTGATCCCAGTGCTCCCAGTAACCCCAGTAACCCCAGTGATCCCATCAAGCTCACAAACACCACTGACCACCAGTGCTCCCAGTACCCCCCAGCAGCTCCCCGCGCTGCCCTCACCCTGCGCGTCGCCGCCCGGCGCGGTCCCCAGGCAGCCGCGGCACACGGAGTGCAGGCAGGGCAGCAGCCGCGGCTCCCGCCGGGGGCTCAGGCGCTCCCGGCAGGCGCCGCAGAGCTCCAGCGGCCCCGGCGGCTCCGGCAGCGCCGCTCCCTTCGCCCCGGGGCCGCCGCCCGGTGCCGCCGCCTCCGGCTCCGACATGGCGGCCGCGTCCCCCTCACGACCGGCACGGCCGCCCGCTCCCGCTCCCGCCCCACCGCGCCGCCAATCACAGCCCGCCGCGCCCGATTGACAGTGCAGACAGCCAATAGGCGGACAGAGGGCGGGGATTAGTGCAGATTGATAGCACGCTGGACCAATAGGAGAGGAGCAGGCGGGAAAGAAAGGGAGGGAAGAGACCTCCGGCGCGTGAACGCGAACGGGCCAATCAGCGCGCAGAGCGGCCGGAGCAGAACCAATCAGCGGCTGAAGAACCCAGGGGAAGGCGGGGTCTTCTTGGGCGAAAGGGCCAATCGGCAACGGCGCTCAGCGGGAAGGCGGGGCTGAGGCTGCGATTGACAGGTGGACAAACCAATGGGGAGCAGAACCGGGAGGGGACTGGGAGTACTGGGAGTTACTGGGGATTAGTGGGATCATGGGGGATCACTGGGATCAGTAGGAATTACTGGGATCGCTGGGGGTCACTGGTTGTACTGGGAGTTACTGGGGATTAATGGGATCAATGGGGATTACTGGGATCAATGGGAATTACTGGGATTGCTGCGGGTCACTGGGAGTACTGGGAGTTACTGGGGATTAATGGGATCATGGGGGATCACTGGGATCAATGGGAATTACTGGGATCACTGCGGGTCACTGGGAGTACTGGGGGTTATTGGGATCATGGGGGTTACTGGGATCAATAGGAATTACTGGGATTGCTGCGGGTCACTGGGAGTACTGGGGGTTACTGGGGATTAATGGGATCATGGGGGATCACTGGGATCAACAGGAATTACTGGGATCGCTGCGGCTCACTGGGGGTTACTGGGGATTAATGGGATCATGGGGGTTACTGGAGGTTACTGGGAATTACTGGGGGTCCCCCAGTGCCCCCCCCAGTGGTCCCCCCAGTCCCTGAGGTCACCCCGAGTCCCCTCCCATCCCCCCTGCTGTCCCCCCCCAGTGTCCCCAGTATCCCCTCAGTGTCCCCTCGGTGTCCCCAGTGTCCCCTCGGTGTCCCCCCGGTGTCCCCAGTGTCCCCCCAGTGTCCCCAGTGTCCCCTCAGTGTCCCCCCGGTGTCCCCAGTGTCCCCCCAGCGTCCCCAGTGTCCCCCCGGTGTCCCCAGTGTCCCCTCAGTGTGTCCCCAGTGTCCCCCCGTGTCCCCAGTGTCCCCCCCCGTGTTCCCAGTGTCCCCTCCATCATCCCCCAGTGTCCCCCCTAGTGTCCCCCCGGTGTCCTCAGTGTCCCCCAGTGTCCCCTCCAGTGTCCCCCCATGTCCCCAGTGTCCCCCAGTGGCCACCAGCAGCCGTGGCTCTTCCCGGTGGCCGAGCAGGGAACACAGCACGGGTGGCATCATCGGTTTTTAGTGGCAAAAACGACAAAAACGGCACCGAAACGGCCGCCAAACGGCACCGAAACGGCCGCCAAACGGCCCAGGCTGGTCACCACCCGCCAGGGGACGGGAGCCACCATGGGATGGTTTGGGCAGGGACCTTCCACCGAGCTTTCCATCACTCCAACCCCCGTGCCCAGCTCAGTTCCAGAATGTTCCGGGGGTCCCATCAGGTCATCACCCTCATCCAGCTCTCCGAGCATCTCCACGGCCACTCATGGCCTGGTTTATCTGTCCAATCCCCATCCCCAGTTCAGTTCCAGAACATTCCAGTGGTCCCATCAGCTCAATGACGTCATCCTGACATTCCAGGAGTCTCATCAGGTCATCACCCTGATCCAACTCATGGCGTGGTTTATCCATCCAACCCCTGTGCCCAGCTCAGTTCCAGAACGTTCTGGGGGTCCCATCAGGTCAGCACCCTCATCCAGCTGTCCAAGCATCTCCATGGCCGATCACGGTGTGGTTTATCCATCCAACCCCCATCCCCAAGTCAGTTCCAGAACGTTCCAATGGTCCCATCAGCTCAATGACATCATCCTGACATTCCAGGAGTCTCATCAGGTCATCACCCTGACCCAGCTCTCCAAGCATCTCCACAGCCGGTCACAGTGTGGTTTATTGATCCAACACCCGTGTCTGGCTCAGTTCCAGAACATTCCGGGGGTCCCATCAGGTCAGCACCGCATCGTCCAGCCCTCCGAACATCTCCACAGCTGGTCACGGTGTGGTTTATTGATCCAACCCCCGTGCCCAGTTCAGTTCCAGAACATTCCGGTGGTCCCATCAGCTCAATGATGTCATCCTGACATTCCAGAAGTCTCATCAGGTCATCACCCTGATCCAACTCTCCGAGCATCTTCACGGTGTGGTTTATCCATCCAACCCCCGTGTCTGGCTCAGTTCCAGAACGTTCCGGGGGTCCCATCAAGTCATCAGCCTTGTCCAGCTCGCTGAGCATCTCCATGGCCGATCACGGCGTGGTTTATCCATCCAATCCCCATGCCCAGCTCAGTTCCAGAACATTCCAGGAGTCCCATCAGGTCATCACCCTGATCCAACTCTCCGAGCATCTCCACGGCCACTCACGGCGTGGTTTATCCAGCCAATCCCCATCCCCAACTCAGCTCCAGAACGTTCTAGGAGTCCCATCAGGTCATCACCCTGATCCAGCTCTCCGAGCATCTCCATGGCCGGTCACGGTGTGGTTTATCCATCCAACCCCCGTGCCCAGCTCAGTTCCAGAACATTCTAGGAGTCCCATCAAGTCATCACCCTGATCCAGCTCTCCAAGCATCTCCACAGCCGATCACGGTGTGGTTTATTGACCCAACACCCGTGTCTGGCTCAGTTACAGAACATTCCAGAACATCACGGTGTGGTTTATTGATCCAACACCCGTGCCCAGTTCAGTTCCAGAACGTTCCGGTGGTCCCATCAGCTCAATTATGTCATCCTGACACTCCAGGAGTCTTATCAGGTCATCACCCTGATCCAACTCTCCGAGCATCTCCATGGCTGGTCACGGGTTTATCCATCCAACCCCCGTGCCCAGCTCAGTTCCAGAACGTTCCAGAAGTCCCATCAGGTCATCACCTGCATTGTCCAGCTCTCTGAGCATCTCCATGGCTGGTCACGGTGTGCTTTATCCATCCAATCTCCATCCCCAACTCAGTTCCAGAACGTTCCGGTGGTCCCATCAGCTCAATGACATCATCCTGACGTTCCAGGAGTCTCATCAGGTCACCACCCTGATCAAACTCACCGAGCATCTCCACGGCCACTCACGGTGTGGTTTATCCATCCAGTCCCTGTGCCCAGCTCAGTTCCAGAATGTTCCGGAGATCCCATTGTGTCGATGATGTCATCATCCCACCACCCGGGCTCCGTTTGCCCTCGGCACTACCTCCTTGGCCACCACCCACCTCCTCCAGGACTCCTCCGGCTGCCCCAGCACGGTCCCGGCAGGATTTGCTCCGTGATCCCGGCGCTGCTCGCGACGTTCCCCACGTCCCCACTGGGGTTCTCCACTCCCTTCTCCTGTCACCGGGAGCGTCCCCGCAGCTCCCGAATCCCACGGGAACACCTCGGCCGCCTCCTCCAGGCGTCACCCCGGGTGCTCCACCAGGCCCGTGGGCACCGAGGAGCCCCCAGGACCTTCCTCCAGGCCCTTCCAGGGGCAGGGACCCCTCCTCACGCCATGGGAGCGGGGCCGGCGCCCGCCACCTCCGGCCACACGCCCAGCCCAGGCTCTGGTGGCGGCGCCAGCGGTGGCCCTGGTGGCCCCGGTGGTGGCCCTGGTGGTGGCCCGGGTGGTGGCCCCGGTGGTAACCCCAATGGTGGCCCTGGTGGTGGCCCTGGTGGTAACCCCAATGGTGGTCCTGGTGGTAACCCCGGTGGTGGCCCCGGTGGCGGCAACCCCAATGGTGGCCCCGGTGGTAACCCTGGTGGTGGACCTGGTGGTGGCCCTGGTGGTAACCCTGGTGGTGGCCCTGGTGGTAACCCCAATGGTGGCCCTGGTGGCCCTGGTGGTGGCCCTGGTGGTGGCCCCGGTGGTGGCCCTGGTGGTGGCCCTGGTGGTGGCCCTGGTGGTAACCCCAATGGTAACCCTGGCGGTGGCCCTGGTGATGGCCCTGGTGGTATCCCCGGTGGTGGCCCTGGTGGTAACCCCAATGATGGCCCTGGTGGCGGTAACCCTAATGGTGGCCCTGGTGGTGGCCCTGGTGGCGGTCCTGGTGGTGGCCCTGGTGGTAGCCCTAATGGTGGCCCTGGTGGTGGTGGCCCTGGTGGTGGTAACCCCGGCTGTGGTCCTGGTGGTAACCCCGGTGGTGGCCCCAATGGTGGCCCCGGTGGTGGCCTTGGTGGCGATAACCCCGGTGGTGGCCCCGGTGGTAACCCCAATGATGGCCCTGGTGGTGGTGGCCCCGGCGGTGTCCCCGGCGGTGTCACGGCGTGGGCGGCGGCGGCGTGGCGCTCCAGGAGGGTGCGGTGGGAGAAGCCCTTGGCGCAGAGGCGGCACTGGAAGCGCTCGGGGCGGTGCGTGCGCATGTGCACGTTGAGCGAGCTCTTCTGCGTGAAGCGCTTGCAGCACACGGCGCACTGGAAGGCGCGCACGCCCGTGTGGGTCACCATGTGCTTCAGCAGGTAGTCACGCAGAGAGAAGGAGCGCCAGCAGATGGAGCACTGGTGGGGCTTCTCGCCTGCGGAGACAAAACGGGGCAGGTGGAGCCGCTGTGGGGCAGCGCGGGTGGGGAGTGGGCACAGTGGGGCAGGGTGGGGCAGTGTGGGTTGGTACTGGTCACTGTGGGGCAGTGTGGGGCAGTGTGGGGCACTGTGGGGCACTGTGGGGCAGAGTGGGGCAGTGTGGGGCAGTGTGGGGCAGTGTGGGGCAGTGTGGGGCAGTGTGGGGCAGCAGGGGTTGGTACTGGTCACTACTGGTGGGGTAGTGTGGGTTGGTACTGATCAGTGTGGGTCAGTGTGGGTCAAAATGGGTCAATGTGTGTCAACACGGGCCAACATGGGTCAATGTGGGTCAAAATGGATCAACGTGGGTCAACACGGGCCAACATTGGTCAAAGTGGATCAACATGGTTCAACACGGGCCAAAATGGGTCAATGTGGGTCAACACGGGCCAACATGGGTCAGTGTGGGTCAACACGGGCCAACATGGGTCAATGTAGGTCAACACGGGTCAAAAAGATCATTGTGGGTCAACATGGGCCAACACGGGTCAATGTGGGTCAAAATGGGTCAACGTGGGTCAATGTGGGTCAACATGGGTCAAAATGGATCAACGTGGGTCAATGTAGGTCAACACGGGCCAACATGGGTCAGTGTGGGTCAACATGGTTCAAAATGGATCAATGTGGGTCAACACGGGCCAACATGGGTCAGCGTGGGTCAGTGTGGGTCAAAATGGATCAACGTGGGTCAACATGGGCCAACATGGGTCAATGTGGGTCAACACGGGCCAACATGGGTCAGTGTGGGTCAACACGGGCCAACATGGGCCAAAATGGATCAATGTGGGTCAATGTGGGTCAACATGGGCCAAAATGGATCAATGTGGGTCAACACGGGCCAACATGGGTCAATGTGGGTCAACACGGGTCAACATGGGTCAATGTGGGTCAACATGGGCCAACATGGGTCAATGTGGGTCAACACAGGCCAACATGGGTCAGTGTGGGTCAACACGGGCCAATATGGGTCAATGTGGGTCAACACGGGCCAACATGGGTCAGTGTGGGTCAACACGGGCCAATATGGGTCAGTGTGGGTCAACACGGGCCAATATGGGTCAGTGTGGGTCAAAATGGGTCAGTGTGGGTCAACACGGGCCAACATGGGCCAAAATGGATCAATGTGGGTCAATGTGGGTCAACATGGGTAAAAATGGGTCAACGTGGGTCAACACGGGCCAACATGGGTCAGTGTGGTTCAACACGGGCTAAAATGGGTCAATGTGGGTCAAAATGGATCAACGTGGGTCAACACGGGCCAACATGGGTCAATGTGGGTCAAAATGGATCAACGTGGGTCAACACGGGCCAAAATGGGTCAATGTGGGTCAACACGGGCCAACATGGGTCAGTGTGGGTCAACACGGGCTAAAATGGGTCAGTGTGGGTGAACACAGGCCAACATGGGTCAATGTGGGTCAACACGGGCTAAAATGGGTCAGTGTGGGTGAACACAGGCCAACATGGGTCAGTGTGGGTCAACACGGGCTAAAATGGGTCAGTGTGGGTGAACACAGGCCAACATGGATCAATGTGGGTCAACACGGGCCAACATGGGTCAATGTGGGTCAAAATGGATCAACGTGGGTCAACACGGGCCAACGTGGGTCAATGTGGGTCAACACGGGCCAACATGGGTCAATGTGGGTCAACACAGGCCAACATGGGTCAGTGTGGGTCAACATGGGTCAAAATGGGTCACTGTGGGTCAACACGGGACAAAATGGGTCACTGTGGGTCAAAATGGATCAACATGGGTCAGTGTGGGTCAACACGGGCCAACATGGGTCAATGTGGATCAATACGGGCCAACATGGGTCAGTGTGGGTCAACATGGGCCAAAATGGATCAATGTGGGTCAATGTGGGTCAATGTGGGTCAACACGGGCCAACATGGGTCAATGTGGGTCAAAATGGATCAACGTGGTTCAACACGGGCCAACATGGGTCAATGTGGGTCAACACGGGCCAACATGGGTCAGTGTGGGTCAACATGGGTCAAAATGGATCAATGTGGGTCAATGTGGGTCAACATGGGCCAAAATGGATCAATGCGGGTCAACACGGGCCAAAATGGGTCAATGTGGGTCAACACAGGCCAACATGGGTCAATGTGGATCAACACGGGCCAACATGGGTCAATGTGGGTCAAAATGGATCAACGTGGGTCAACTCGGGCCAACATGGGTCAGTGTGGGTCAACACGGGCCAACATGGGTCAATGTGGGTCAATGTGGGTCAATGTGGGTCAACATGGGCCAAAATGGATCAATCTGGGTCAACATGGATTGGACCAGGTCAACAGGGTCAGTGTGGATCGACATGGGTCAGCACAGGTCAACGTAGGCCAATGTGGGTCAACGTGTGCCAAGACGGACTGGCACAGGTCAACTCTGATCCAGATGGGCCAACACGGATCAATAGAGGCCAACAGGGATCAATAGAGGCCAACATGGATCAATAATGGCCAACAGGGATCAATAGAGGTCAATGTGGGCCAGCACACATCTACGTGGGTCAACGAGGACCAACCCAAGTCAAGGTGGGTCAGGACAGGCCAAGGTGGGTCAGGACAGGCCAAGGTGGGTCAGCACAGGTCAAGGTGGGTCAGGACAGGCCAAGGTGGGTCAGGACAGGCCAAGGTGGGCCAGAACAGGTCAGGGTGGGTCAGGACAGGTCAGGGTGGGCCAGGACAGGCCAAGGTGGGCCAGAACAGGTCAGGGTGGGTCAGGACAGGTCAGGGTGGGCCAGGACAGGCCAATGTGGGTCGAGACAGGCCAAGGTGGGTCAGGACAGGTCAGGGTGGGCCAGGACAGGTCAGGGTGGGTCAGGACAGGTCAGGGTGGGTCAATGTGGCTCAGCTGACAGGACAACAAGGGACTGACCCAGGCAAGCATGGATGGACACAGTGCACCACCGAGGGTCACCATGGACTCAGGTTTGTCACCACGAGACCCAGGTGTGTCACCATGAACCCAGGTGTGCCACCACAAGCCCCAGGTGTGCCACCATGGACCCAGGTGTGCCACCACAAGCCCCAGGTGTGTCACCACAAGCCCCAGATGTGTCACCACAAGCCCCAGATGTGTCACCATGAACCCAGATGTGTCACCATGGACCCAGGTGTGCCACCATGGATCCAGGTGTGCCACCATGGATCCAGGTGTGCCACCACGAGACCCAGGTGTGTCACCATGGACCCATGTGTGCCACCATGAACCCAGATGTGCCACCATGGATCCAGGTGTGTCACCATGGACCCAGATGTGCCACCATGGACCCAGGTGTATCACCATGGACCCAGGTGTGTCACCACAAGCCCCAGATGTGTCACCACAAGACCCAGATGAGTCACCACAAGACCCAGGTGTGTCACCATGAACCCAGGTGTGTCACCACAAGACCCAGGTGTGCCACCATGAACCCAGGTGTGCCACCATGGACCCAGGTGTGCCACCATGGACCCAGGTGTGCCACCATGGACTCAGATGTGTCACCACAAGCCCCAGGTGTCCCACCATGGACCCAGGTGTGTCACCACGGACCCAGGTGTGCCACCATGGACCCAGGTGTGCCACCATTGACCCAGGTGTGCCACCATGAACCCAGCTGTGCCACCATGGACCCAGGTGTGTCACCATGGATTCAGCTGTGCCACCACAAGCCCCAGGTGTGCCACCATGAATCCAGGTGTGCCACCATGGACCCAGGTGTGCCACCACAAGCCCCAGGTGTGCCACCACAAGACCCAGGTGTGCCACCACAAGACCCAGGTGTGCCACCATGGACCCAGATGTGCCACCATGGACCCAGGTGTGCCACCATGGACCCAGGTGTGCCACCATGGACCCAGATGTGTCACCACAAGACCCAGGTGTGCCACCATGGACCCAGGTGTGCCACCATGGACCCAGATGTGTCACCACAAGACCCAGGTGTGCCACCATGGACCCAGCTGTGCCACCATGGACCCAGGTGTGCCACCATGGACCCAGCTGTACCACCATGGACCCAGATGTGTCACCATGGATCCAGGTGTGTCACCATGAACCCAGATGTGTCACCACAAGACCCAGCTGTGCCACCATGAATCCAGGTGTGCCACCATGAACCCAGGTGTGTCACCACAAGCCCCAGGTGTGCCACCATGGACCCACGTGTGCCACCATGGACCCAGGTGTGTCACCACAAGCCCCAGGTGTGCCACCATGGATCCAGGTGTGCCACCACAAGCCCCAGATGTGTCACCACAAGACCCAGGTGTGTCACCACAAGCCCCAGATGTGCCACCACAAGCCCCAGGTGTGCCACCACGCTGCCCCGTGTCCCCGGGCACCGCCCGGCGCGCTCACCTGAGTGGATGAACATGTGCTTGGTGTAGTTCTTGCGGGAGCTGAAGCTCTTGTGGCAGTGCCCGCACTGGTGCGGCGCCTGGGGCGGGCGCTGCGGTGCCGGGGCGGGCGCGGGGTTGGCACCTCCATCTTGAACCCCTTCGTAGGGCGGTGGTGGCAGCGGCAGTGGGGTCACCTCCTGTCCATGCTCAGCCCCGAAGGCACTGCCGCCATCACCGGGCCACGGCGGCAGGAAAGCATCGGTGAAAACCTCCGTGGTGCCAAAAAACGGTGGGTCCTGGCTGGGGAATGGCGCCAGCGCTGTGGGGACACCATCCTGAGGGCCACCTTCATCCTCTTCCTCATCATCATCCTCGTTATCCCCCGGCGTGTCGCGGTGCTCCTCCTTGAGCGCGGGCGCCCGGCGCAGCGGCTGCCGCTGCTTTCGGCTGTGGCCACCCGCCACCGGTTCCGTGGGCCCGTCCGGTTGTGGCGTGACCTTACGGGGATGTGACACCGGTGGTGGCACGGTGGGACCGCGTCCCCGCGAGATGATCTGCGTGCACTCATCGATGACCGTCTTGATCTGCAGCACCGAGGCGGCCGTCAGCATGTGCAGCGCCTCGGACTGTGCCACCACCAGGCTGCCGCTGTAGAGGAACTCGACCAGCTGGCGCACGGCGGCCGCGGGCACCACGGGTGGCACCTCGATGGCCGAGTGGCCGAGGCGCAGCTTGTCGTGGAAGAAGGGGCTGCCCGCGGCCAGCACGCAGCGGTGGGCGCGCAGCGA
This sequence comes from Taeniopygia guttata, assembly GCF_003957565.2. Taxonomy (NCBI): domain Eukaryota; kingdom Metazoa; phylum Chordata; class Aves; order Passeriformes; family Estrildidae; genus Taeniopygia; species Taeniopygia guttata. Next base: position 1,647,506 of record NC_054769.1, on the reverse strand, counting down.
CGCCTCGCGGATGCGCACGGTGACGTCGCAGAACTGACCGGACTCGCGCTGCCCCTGCAGCGACTCCAGCACCGAGCGGCTGAAGTTGTGCAGGTGGATGTAGTGCACCGCCTCGGGCATGGCCTGGGGACAGGGGGACAGAGGGGACAGAGGGGGGACACGGGGAGATGGGGGGACACAGGGGACAGAGGGGACAGCAGGGGACACAGGGAGATGGGGGGACACGGGGGGACAGAGGGGACAGAGGTCACAGAAAGGACACAGAGGGACACCAAGACAGAGGGGACACAGGAGTTAGTGGGGGACACCGGGATACTGGGAATGCGGGGGGACACTGGGGGACACGGGGATAGAGGGGACAGAGGGGACAGTGGTCACACGGAGGGACACCAGGACAGAGGGGACAGTGGGACACAGGGACAGTGGGGACACGGGGGGACAGAGGGGACACCGAGGGACACCAGGACAGAGGGGACACGAGGACAGAGGGGACAGAGGGGACAGTGGGGACAGTGGGGACAGAGGTCACAGAAAGGACACGGAGGGACACCAGGACACAGGGGACACGGGGGGACAGAGGGGACAGAAAGGACACGGAGGGACACGGGGACACGGGGGGACAGAGGGGACAGAGGGGACAGAGGGGACACGGGGGGACAGTGGGGACAGAGGGGACACAGGAGTTAGTGGGGGACACCGGGATACTGGGAATGTGGGGGGACAGTGGGGGACATGGGGATAGAGGGGACAGAGGGGACAGAGGTCACAGAAAGGACACAGAGGGACACCAGGACAAAGGGGAGACGGGGACAGTGGGACACGGGGTCAATGGGACACGGGGACAATGGGACACAGGGACAGTGTGAAAATGGGACACGGGGACACTGTGACAATGGGACACGGGGACAATGGGACTCAGGGACAGTGGGACACGGGGACAGTGTGACAATAGGACACGGGGACACTGTGACAATGGGACACGGGGACAATGGGACAACGGGCGCACAGGGACAATGGGACACGGGGACAGTGGGACAATGGGACAGTGTGACACGGGGAGAGTGGGACACGGGGACACAAGAACAGTGGGACACGGGGGGACAGGGACAGTGGGACACGGGGATAATGGGACAATGGGACACGGGGACAGTGGGGACACGGGGACACAGGGGGATGGGGGGGACAGTGGGACACGGGGACAGAGGGGACACGGGAGTTAGTGGGGGACACCGGGATACTGGGAATGTGGGGGGACAGTGGGGGACATGGGGATAGAGGGGACACAGGGGGGACAGAGGTCACAGAGGGGACAGAAAGGACACAGAGGGACACCAGGACACAGGGGACACGGGGGGACAGAGGGGACAGTGGGGACAGTGTGACAATGGGACAATGGGACACGGGGACAATGTGACAATGGGACACGGGGTCAATGGGACACGGGGACAGTGGGACACGGGGACAGTGGGACAATGGGACACGGGGACAGTGGGACACGGGGACACTGTGACAATGGGACACGGGGACAATGGGACACGGGGACAATGGGACAATGGGACACGGGGACAGTGGGACACGGGGACAATGGGACACGGGGACAGTGGGACACGGGGACAGTGGGACAGTGGGACACGGGGACAGTGGGACAGTGTGACAATGGGACAGTGGGACACGGGGACAGTGTGACAATGGGACACGGGGACACGGGGCTGGCGGGAGCCCCTTGGTGCCGGGGCCACACGCGGGGACACCGCTCCAGCGGCGAGCCTGGCGGGACCTGGGGACAGAGAAGATGTCACCGGGGCAGGGGACAGCCCGCGTGACGTCACGGGGGCGGCCCGTGTGACGTCACGCCGAGGGACAGCGGCCGGGATGTCCCCGAGCTGTCGCGACAGGCGGAGCGCCCCGAGCCCATTCCCGCCCTCCCCCTCCCCGGACCCACCGGGACCCCTCGGCCCGGCCCTGCCCCTCCCCCCACAAAAAAACCGGGACAAACCCGGGACAAACCCGGGCCCCTCCCCCACACCTCACTGCTGCTCCCGCCGCCGCCGCGCGATGACGTCACTTCCGCCGCACCGACCGGAAGCGGGGCATAGAGAGCGGCGCAGAGCGGCCCCGCCCACCATAGAGACGGGCGGGGAGGCGCATGCGCGGAGAGCGCCCTCTGGCGGGCCGGAGGTCCGGAAGGGCCGCGGCGCCTCATGAGCCCCAAAGGGACCCCAAAATACCCAAAGGGACCCCAAAATCCACAAAGGGACCCCAAAATCCACAAAGGGAACCCAAAATACACAAAGGGACCCCAAAGGGACCCCAAATAGACCCCAAAATCCACAAAGGGACCCCAAAATACCCAAAGGGACCCCAAAATCCCCAAAAGGACCCCAAAATCCACAAAGGGACCACAAAATCCACAAAGGGAACCCAAAGGGACCCCAAAATCCACAAAGGGACCCCAAAGGGACCCCAAAATCCACAAAGGGACCCGAAAGAGACCCCAAAGGGACTCTACAGACCCCAGAGGGACCCCAAAGACCCCAAATACCCCAAAGGTATCCCAAAGGGACACCCCAAAGCCCCCATGGGGACCCCAAAGTCCTCACAGACCCCAAAGGGACCCCAAAGGGACCCCAAAGGGACCCCAAAATCCCTAAAGGGACCCAAAAGTCCCCATGGGGATTCCCAGACCCCAAAGGGACCCCAAAGGGACCCCAAAGTCCCCATGGGGACCCCAAACTTCTCAAAGAGCCCAAATAGACCCCAAAGACCCCAAAGGGACCCCAAAGGGACCCCACAAACCCCAAAGGGACCCCAAATTCCCCAAAGTCCCCATGGAGATCCCAAGACCCCAAAGACCCCAAAGTCGCCAGGGAGACCCCAAAGTCCCCACAGACCCCACAGGGACCCCAAAGGGACCCCCGAAGTTCCCACGAGGACCCCAAAGTCCCCACAGGAACCCCAAAGAGATCCTCAGAGGGACCCCAAAGTCTCCAAAGACCCCATGATGGCCGTGTCCATCCATGGTGGCCACACTGACTCCTCCTGGCCCATCTCCATCCATGGTGACCCACGTTGACTCCTTTTGGCCCATCTTGATCCACCTCCGTCCATGTTGGCACATTTTGATTCCTGTTGACTCCTCCTGATCCACGGTGATCCGTGTCCATTCCTTGTGGTCCATCTCCATCCATGTCCATTCCTTGTGGTCCATCTCCATCCATCTCCATTCCTTGTGGTCCATCTCCATCCATGTCCATTCCATGTGGTCCATCTCCATCCATGTCCATTCCTTGTGGTCCATCTCCATCCATGTCCATTCCTTGTGGTCCATCTCCATCCATGTCCATTCCTTGTGGTCCATCTCCATCCATGTCCATTCCTTGTGGTCCATCTCCATCCATGTCCATTCCATGGGGTCCATCTCCATCCATGTCCATTCCATGGGGTCCATCTCCATCCATGTCCATTCCTTGTGGTCCATCTCCATCCATGTCCATTCCTTGTGGTCCATCTCCATCCATGTCCATTCCTTGTGGTCCATCTCCATCCATGTCCATTCCATGGGGTCCATCTCCATCCATGTCCATTCCTTGTGGTCTATCTCCATCCATGTCCATTCCTTGTGGTCCATCTCCATCCATGTCCATTCCCTGTGGTCCATCTCCATCCATGTCCATTCCTTGGGGTCCATCTCCATCCATGTCCATTCCTTGGGGTCCATCTCCATCCATGTCCATTCCTTGGGGTCCATCTCCATCCATGTCCATTCCTTGTGGTCCATCTCCATCCATGTCCATTCCATGGGGTCCATCTCCATCCATGTTGGCCCACCTTGACTCCTCCAGGCCCATGGTGGTCCAAATCCATCCATGATGACCCTCACTGACCCCTGTCCATCCATGGTGATCCACGGTGATTCCATGTTGATTCCATGTTGATTCCATGTTGATTCCATGTTGATTCCATGTTAATTCCATATTGATTCCATGTTGATTCCATGTTGATTCCATGTTGATTCCATGTTAATTCCATATTGATTCCATGTCGATTCCATGTTGGTTCCATGTGGATTCCATGTTGGTTCCATGTTGATTCCATGTTGGTTCCATGTGGATTCCATGTTGGTTCCATGTTGATTCCATGTTGGTTCCATGTTGATTCCATGACCACACTGACCCACACTGACCCACACTGACCCACACTGCTTTGTGCTGACCCCTGGTGACCCCTGGTGACCCTTGGTGACCCGTGGTGACCCGTGTTGACCTGTGTTGACCTGTGGTGACCTGTGGTGACCTGTGGTGACCTGTGGTGACCTGTGGTGACCGTTGTCTCTCTGTGTCTGTCCAGGTTGGTCTGTGGTTACCCCTGGTCACCCCGGTGAACTATGTTGACTTGTGGTGACCCCTGTGACCCCTGTGACCCCTGGTGACCCGTGGTCGCTCTGTCTCTGCCCAGGTTGTCCCCGCTGTCCAGGTGACCCCAGACATGACCCCGGCACCGTGACATCACACCCGGCACTGTGACGTCACAGCTGGCACTGTGGCATCACAGCTGGCACCGTGACGTCACACCCCTCTGTGACGTCACACACAGCACTGTGACGTCACACCTGGCACAGTGACGTCACACCCGGCGCTGTGACATCATACCCAGCGCTGTGACATCACAACTGACACTCCAGGTGACCTCACAGGTGACACCACCAGTGACCTCGCAGGTGACCTCAGAGCTGATGTCACAGGTGACCTCACAGGTGACATCACAGCTGATCTGACAGGTGACCTCACAGGTGACACCACAGGTGACATCACCAGTGACCCCACAGGTGACCTCACAGGTGACCTCACAGGTGACACCCCAGGTGACACTCCAGTGCCATCCCATCAGTTCCCTCCAGCCCCGCGTTCCTCCGCGGGCGGTTCCCAATTTCGGGGTGTCCTGAGCTGCGCCCCAAACCGGCACCGCCTCGGGCCGGGGCGGCGCCCGAAATCCGCAGTGTCCCCTCGGGTGGGGGTGACACCAAATTTTGGGGTGTCCTGTGTCACCTGAGTCCCCTCAGGTGGGGGTGACACCCAAATTTTGGGGTGTCCTGGGACATTGTGTCCCCTTTAGATGGGGATGACACCCGAAATTTGGGGTGTCCTGGGTCACCTGTGTCCCCCCAGATGGGGATGACACCCAAATTTTGGGGTGTCTTGTGACATTGTGTCCCCTCAGATGGGGGTGACACCCAAATTTTGGGGTCTCCTGGGTCACCTGTGTCCCCTCAGGTGGGCTTAGCATCCAAATTTTGGGGTGCCCTGGGACACTGTGTCCCTCAGGTGGGGGTGACACTGAAATTTGGGGTGTCCTGGCACACTGAGTCCCCTCGCGTGGGGGTGACACTGAAATTTTGGGGTGTCCTGGGACATTGTGTCCCTCATGTGGGGGTGACACCCAAATTTTGGGGTGCCCTGGTACTCTGTGTCCCCCGGGTGGGGGTGACACTGAAATTTTGGGGTGTCCTGGGACATTGTGTCCCTCATGTGGGGGTGACACCCAAATTTTGGGGTGACCTGGGACATTGTGTCCCCTCAGGTGGGGTGACACCCAAATTTTGGGGTGCTCTGGAACACTGTGTCCCCTCAGGTGGTGTTGGCATCAAAATTTTGGGGTCTCCTGGCACACTGTGTCCCCTCGGGTGGGGGTGACACCCAAATTTTGCGGTGTCCTGGGACATTGTGTCCCCCAGGCGGGGTGACACCCAAATTTTGGGGTGACCTGGGACATTGTGTCCCCTCAGGTGGGGTGACACTGAAATTTTGGGGTGTCCTGGGTCACCTGTGTCCCCTCGGTGAGGGTGACATCCAAATTTTGGGGTGCATTGGATTCCTGTGTCCCCCCAGATGGGGGTGAAACCAAATTTTGGGGTGTCCTCGGACACTGTGTCCCCTCAGATGGGGGTGACACTGAAATTTTGGAGTGCTCTGGGTCACCTGTGTCCTCTCAGGTGGGGGTGACCCCCAAAATTTGGGGTGTCCTGGCACACTGTGTCCCCCGGGTGGGGTTGGCATCCAAATTTTGGGGTGCTCTGGGTCACATGTGTCCCCTCAGGTGGGCTTAGCATCAAAATTTTGGGGTGTCCTGGCACACTGTGTCCCTGGGGGGGGTGACACCCAAATTTTGGGGTGCCCTGTGTCCCCGGGGGGGGTGACACTGAAATTTTGGGGTGCCCTGTGTCCCGGGGGGGGGGGTGACACCCAAATTTTGGGGTCTCCTGGCACACTGTGTCCCCTCGGGTGGGGGTGACACTGAAATTTTGGGGTGCCCTGTGTCCCGGGGGGGGGGTGACACCCAAATTTTGGGGTGCCCTGGGGCGGTGCCCGAAACCCGCGGCCCCTCGGGGCGAGGGCGGCGGCGGCACCGGAGCCGCTGGAGCCGAACGGAGCCGCCCGGGGCGGGCCCGGTGCCCTCCCGAGGGGACATCGCGGGGGGAGGGACACAGTGACACAGTGCCACCAGCGCTGCCACCCGCCGTGTCACCCGCGGTGTCACCCGCGGCTCCTCCCGTGCCCGGTGAGGGGCTGGAACGGCACCGGGACCGGCACCGGGACCGGCAGGTGAGGGGCAGGGGGCGGGCAGGGGGCACAAAAACCCACCCCAAGGGTGGGCAGGGGGCACAAACCCACCCAAGGGTGGGCAGGGGGTAAAAAAACCCACCCCAGGGTGGGCAGGGGGCACAAACCCACCCCAGGGTGGGCAGGGGGCACAAACCCCCACCCCAGGGTGGGCAGGGGGCACAAACCCACCCCAGGGTGGGCAGGGGGCACAAACCCACTCCAGGGTGGGCAGGGGGCACAAACCCACCCCAGGGTGGGCAGGGGGCACAAACCCACCCCAGGGTGGGCAGGGGGCACAAACCCACCCCAGGGTGGGCAGGGGGCACAAACCCACCCCAGGGTGGGCAGGGGGCACAGACCCCCCCCAGGGTGGGCAGGGGGCACAAACCCACCCCAGGGTGGGCAGGGGGCACAAACCCACCCCAGGGTGGGCACAAACCCCCCCCAGGGTGGGCAGGGGGCACAAACCCACCCCAGGGTGGCATCCCGGGGACCCCCGACCTTCCCCCCCACCCCAAAAAAAAGCCCCCCCGGAGCTGTGGGGGTGGGGAGGGGTCGCAGCCCCGGGGCTGATGCGGATTTTGGGGATTTTTTGGGGATTTTGGGGAAGGGTCTCTGCTGCTCCAGAGCCCCCCCGGATTGCGGCGCGATGGACGCGGGGGACAACGGGGGACAAGGTGGCGACCCCCGGGTGGCACAGGTGAGGGGGGGTCCCCCAGGTGTGTGGGGGGGTCCCAGGTGAGGGGGGGTCCCCGCGTTTGGGGGTCCCCAGCCCCTCCCCCCGCCTTTGGCCGGGGACCCCCGCGCCCCCTGCGCGGCCCCCGGGCTGGAATTGGGGCAGGGGGCGGGGACAGCGACAAAGGGACAGAGGGACACGGGGACAGCGACACGGGGCGGGGACAGCGACACGGGGCGGGGACACCTCCCCCCCCATCCCCCCGAGCCCCCCAAACTCATCCCCCCCTTGGGCCCCCCGGATTTTGGGACACCCCCCCGGATTTTGGGACCCCCCCCCCGGATTTTGGGACCCCCCCCCGGATTTTGGGACCCTTCCCCCCCGATTTTGGGATCCCCCCAAAAGTACAGCCCCACCCCCCCCCCCCGGGATTCCAGGGAACTTTCTCGGACCCCTCAGACTCTGGGGGTCCCCCAAAAATCTGGGACCCCCCAAAGATCTGAGACCCCCCCCAAAGATCTGGGACCCCCAAAAACCTGGGACCCCCCCCAAAGATCTGGAACCCCCAAAAAACTTGGACCCCCCCAAAGATCTGGGACCCCCCCAAAAACCTGGGCCCCCCCCCCAAAGATCTGGGACCCCACAAACACCGGAGACCCCCAAAAACCTGGGACCCCCCAAAAACCTGGGACCCCCCACAAAGATCTGGGCCCCCCCAAAAACCTGGGACCCCCCCAAAGATCTGGGACCCCCCCAAAACCCTGGGACCCCCCCCAATGTCGGGGACCCCCCAAAGATCCGGGACCCCCCCAAAGATCCGGGACCCCCCCAAAAACCTGGGACCCCACAAAGATGTGAGACCCCCCAATATCTGTGCCCCCCAAAAAACCTGCGACCCCCCCAAAGACCTGGGACTCCCCAAAAATCTGACACCCCCCCCATATTTCCGCCCCCCAAATTTGGGGTTCCCCGGGCATTTGGGACCCTCTGCCCCCCTGGGACTCCCCGAATTCCCGGGACCCCCGGGGACATTTGGGGTCTCCCACACCCCCGGCACCCCCCGATTTTGGGACCCCCCCGGATTTTGGGAACCCCCGAATTTTGGGACCTCCCGGATTTTGGGGTTCCCTGGATTTTGGGACCTCTCGGGATTTTGGGACCCCCCGGATTTTGGGAACCCCCTTGATTTTAGGGGTTCCCCGGATTTTGGGACCCCCCGGATATTGGGACCCCCCGAATTTTGGCACCCCCCGCATTTTGGGGTTCCCTGGATTTTGGGACCTCTCTGGATTTCGGGATCCCCCGGATTTAGGGGTTCCCCGGATTTTGGGGCCCTCAGATTTTGGGATCCCCCAGATTTTGGGGTTCCCTGGATTTTGGGACCTCTCTGGATTTTGGGATCCCCCGGATTTAGGGGCCCCCCGAATTTTGGGACCCCCCGCATTTAGGGACGTCCTGCATTTTGTGACCCCTCTGGATTTTGGGAACCCCCTTGATTTAGGGGTTCCCCGGATTTTGGGATCCCCTGGATTTTGGGACCTCTCTGGATTTCGGGACCACTCTGGATTTTGGGACCTCCCGAATTTTGAGACCCCCCCATTTAGGGGTTCCCTGCATTTTGGGACCCCCGGGATATTGGGACCCCCCGGATTTTGGGCTTCTCTGTATTTTGGGACCCCTCTGGATTTTGGGACCCCCCCCGGATATTGGAACCCCCCGGATTTTGGGACCCCCTGGATTTAGGGGTTCCCCGGATTTTGGGATCCCCGCATTTCGGGACCCCCCCCGGATTTCGGGACCCCCCCGGATTTTGGGATCCCCCCACAGGCGCAGCGCCGGCGGGACCTGGAGGCGGAGCTCCGTGACCTCAGCAGACAGGTGGGCGGGGCTTGCGGGGAGGGGCGGGGCCAGCGCCTGTCAATCACAGCCCGGCCCCGCCCCTCGCTGAGGAGGGGGCGGAGCTTGGCGCTGTCAATCACCCAGGTGGGCGGGGCCTGGGGGCTGTCCCACACCACGGGGGCGGTGCTTGGCGCTGTCAATCACGCGCTGCCCAATCAGGTGGCGGCGCTGGGGCGGAGCCTGGAGGCGGAAAGGGGGCGGAGCCTGCTGGAGGGCGGGGCCCTGCGCGCGCTGGAGATGGCGGTGGGCGGAGCCAAGGCCCGGGTGGGCGGAGCCTGTCGGGCCCTGGACCGGGCCAATGAGCGCCTGCGGCTGCAGCAGGTGGGCGGGGCCTGGGCTGGAGGGGGCGGAGCCTCGGACAGGTGTGGAAAGGGGCGTGGCCTAAGGGGGAGGAGCCTCTGGCGGGGGTGTGGCTTGGGCGGGGCAAAGAGGGCGTGGCCAGGGTGTGGTCTGTGAAGGGGGCGGGGCTTATGGGGCAGAGCTTTGGGTGGGGCCTGAGGGGGGGTGGAGCCTCTGGAGTGGGCGGAGTCACGGTGGGTGTGGCTATTAAGGCATAGCTAAAGGGGGCGTGGTCTGAGGGGCAGTGGGCGTGGCCAGGTGGGTGGGCGTGGCCTGTTTGACCCCGCCCCTCTGCAGGAGGCGGGGCAGGCGCTGTGGGAGGAGCTTGAGGCCGCTCGGGCGGCCAAGGCGGGGGCGGAGCTCCGGGCCCGGGAGGTGGAGGCGCAGTGCCGGGCCCGGGGGGCGGAGCTGGAGCGGCTGCGGCAGGTGGGCGGGGCCAAGGGACGGTGGGCGGGACTAAGGGACGGTGGGCGGGGCTAGGGAACGATGGGCGTGGTTATCACAGCCTGTGGGCGGGGCTAAGGAATGATGGGCGGGGCGATATCAGCCTCTGGGCGGGGCTAAGGAACGGTGGGCGGGGCTAAGGAACGATGGGCGGGGCTATAGAAGCCTGTGGGCGGGGCTAAGGAACGGTGGGCGGGGCTCTATAATAATGGGCGGGGCTACATCAGCCTATGGGCGGGGATAAGGAACGATGGGCGTGGCTATGGCAGCCTGTGGGCGGGGCTAAGGCACGATGGGCGTGGCTATAGCAGCCTAAGGGCGTGGCTAAGGAACGATGGGCGTGGCCATAGCAGCCCGTGGGCGTGGCTAAGGAACAGTGGGCGGGGCTATCACAGCCTGTGGGCGGGGCTATATAAAGCCTGTGGGCGGGGCTAAGGAATGGTGGGCGTGGTTATTGCAGCCTGTGGGTTGGGCTAAGGGACTATGGGCGGGGCTATAGCAGCCTGTGGGCGGGGCTTATGAACGGTGGGCGTGGTTTAAAACAATGGGCGGGGCTATAGCACCCTGTGGGTGGGGCTAAGGAGCGATGGGCTTGGCTATAGCAGCCTGTGGGCGGGGCTAAGGATTAATGGGTGGGGCTATAGCAGCCTGTGGGCGGGGCTAAGGAACAGTGGGCGTGGCCATAGCAGCCCGTGAGCGTGGCTACGTTTCAATGGGCGTGGCTATAGCAGCATGTGGGCGGGGCTAAGTTGGAATGGGCGGGGCTCTAACACCCGATGGGTGGGGCTAAGTGCCTATAGGGCGGGGCTATTGATGCTGGGGGTGTGGCCATGGAGCAATGGGCGGGGCTAGAGCAGCCTGTGGGCGTGGCTGAAGAACGATGGGCGGGGCTACTGCTGCTGGGGGTGTGGCCATGGAGCAATGGGCGGGGCTAGAGCAGCCGGTGGGCGGGGCCGTTCCGTGGGCGTGGCTCGGGGGCGTGGCCGTTCCGTGGGCGTGGCTCGGGGGCGTGTCCCTTTCGGCCCCGCCCACAGGCGGTGCAGGCGGCCCGGCAGTCCCGGCGCCGGGCGGAGCAGGAGCGGGACCGGGTGGCGGCGGAGCTCGGCCACGCCCCCCGCGCCAGGTGAGCGCCCAAGGGTGCCGGTGGGTCCCCTCGAGGTCCCTACAGCCCCCATGGGTCCCCACGTGTCCCCTCTGCGTCCCCAGATGTGTCCGAGATGTCCCCAGGTGCCCCCAGGTGTTCCCAGGTGTCCCCAGGTGTCCCCAGATGTCCCCAGGTGTCCCCCCTGATGTCCCCAGGTCCCCCCAGGTGCCCCCAGCTCCCCCCAGATGTCCCCAGGTGTCCCAGGTGTCCCCCGGGATTTCCCCAGGTCCCCCCAGGTGTCCCCAGATGTCCCCAGGTCCCCCCAGCTGTCCCCCCAGGTGTAACCAGGTGTCCCCAGGTGTCCCCAGGTGTCCCCCGGGTTGTCCCCAGGTGTCCCCCCAGGTGTCCCAGGTGTCCCCAGGTCCCCCCAGGTGTCCCCCGGGGTTTCCCCAGGTGTCCCCAGGTGTCCCCAGGTGTCCCCCCAGGTGTCCCCAGATGTGCCCAGGTGTGCCCAGGTGTCCCCCCAGGTGTCCCCAGGTGTCCCAGGTGTGTCCCCAGGTCCCCCCAGGTGTCCCCCCAGGTGTCCCCAGGTGTCCCCAGGTGTCCCCAAATGTCCCAGATGTTCCCCCAGGTGTCCCCCCAGGTGTCCCCAGGCCCCCCAGGTGCCCCCAGGTGTCCCCAGGTGTCCCCAGGTGTCCCCAGGTGTCCCCCCAGGTGTCCCCAGGTGTCCCCAGGTGTCCCCAGGTGTCCCAGGTGTCCCCCCAGGTGTCCCCAGGTGTCCCAGGTGTACCCCCAGGTGTCCCCATGTCCCCCCAGGTGTGCCCAGGTGTCCCCAGGTGTCCCCAGGTGTCCCCCCAGGTGTCCCCCCAGGTGTGTCCCCAGGTCTCCCCCGGTCCCCCCAGGTCCCCCCAGGTGTCCCCAGATGTCCCCAAGTGTTCCCAGATGTCCCCACGTGTGTCACCGTGTCCCTGTATGTCCCCAGGTCCCCCCAGGTGTCCCCCCAGGTGTCTCCCCAGATGTCCCCAGGTGTCCCCAGGTCCCCCCAGGTGCCCCCAGGTGTCCCCAGGTGTCCCCAGGTGTCCCAGGTGTCCCCAGGTGTCCTCCCCAGATGTCCCCAGGTGTCCCCAGGTGTCCCCAGATCCCCCCAGGTGTCCCCAGATCCCCCCAGGTGTCCCCCCAGGTTCCTCCAGGTGCCCCCAGATGTCCCCCCAGGTGTCCCCAGGTGTCCCCAGGTGTCCCCAGGTGTCCCCTGTGTCCCGCAGCGCCCCCACCGGTGACCCCACGGCGCTGGAGGAGCCGCGGGAGCAGAACCGGGACCTGCGGGAGCGGCCGGGACAGCGGCGGGGACAGGTGGGGACAGCTGGGGGGACACCTGGGCACACCTGGGGGCACCTGGGGGGACACCTGGGCACACCTGGGGGGACACCTGGGGGACACCTGGGCACACCTGGGGGGACCTGGGGGGACCTGGGAACACCTGGGGGGACCTGGGGGGACACCTGGGGACAGCTGGGGACACCTGGGCACACCTGGGGGGACCTGGGGGGACACCGGGGGCGACACGGGCACAGGTGTGGGTGCCATGGGGTGACGTGAGCATGGATGTGGCACAGGTGTGTCACAGGTGTGGCACAGGTGTGGCACAGGTGTGGCACAGATGTCACAGGGGTGGCACAGGTATGGCACAGGTGTGTCACAGGTGTGTCACAGGTGTGTCACAGGTGGCACAGGTGTGGCACAGGTGTGGCACAGGTGTGGGTGTCACAGGTGTGGCACAGGTGTGTCACAGGTGTCACAGGTGTGTCACAGGTGTCACAGGTGTGTCACAGGTGGGCACAGGTGTATCACAGATGTGTCACAGGTGTGGCACAGTTGGCACAGGTGTGCACAGGTGTGGCACAGGTGTATCACAGGTGGGCACAGGTGTGGCACAGGTGTGCACAGGTGTGGCACAGGTGTATCACAGGTGGGCACAGGTGTGGCACAGGTGTGCACAGGTGGCACAGGTGTATCACAGGTCTGTCACAGGTGTGTCACAGGTGTATCCCAGGTGTGTCACAGGTGGCACAGGTGGCACAGGTGGCACAGGTGGCACAGGTGTGGCACAGGTGTATCACAGGTGTGGCACAGGTGGCACAGGTGTGTCACAGGTGTGTCACAGGTGTGTCACAGGTGTGGCACAGGTGGCACAGGTGTGTCACAGGTGTGTACAGGTGTATCACAGGGGTGGCACAGGTGTGTCACAGGTGTGTACAGGTGTATCACAGGTGTGTCACAGGTGTGTCACAGGTGGCACAGGTGTGTCACAGGTGTCACAGGTGTGGCACAGGTGTATCACAGGTGTGCCCAGCCCCTGCCCCGCGCTCTCCCGCAGGTGCAGCAGCTGTGGCGGGCGCGGGACCGCCCCGGGACCCCCGGGACCACTGGGATAACAACCGGGACAACAACCGGGACCACCGGGATAACAACTGGGACAGCCGGGACAACAACTGGGATAACCGGGACAACCGGGATAACAACCGGGATAACAACCGGGATAACAACCGGGATAACCGGGACAACCGGGACCCCCGGGATAAGCGGGATAACCGGGACAACAACCGGGATAACAACCGGAACTCCCGGGATAACCAGGATAACCGGGAGCGCCGGGAGCGCCGGGAGCGCCGGGGCTCCCGGGATACCCGGGAGCGCCGGGAGCGCCAGGACCCCCGGGATAACCGGAACCACCAGGATAACCGGGATAACAACCGGGATAACCGGGAGCGCCGGGAGCACCGGGATAACTGGGAGAACAACCGGGATAACCGGGATAACCACCGGGATAACCGGGAGCGCCGGCACTCCCGGGCTGACCAGGAGCACCGGGATAAGCGGGATAACCGGGAGAACAACCGGGATAACCAGGAGCAGCGGGATAACCGGGATAAGCGGGATAACCGGGATAACCGGGATAACCGGGAGCACCGGGATAACCGGGATAACCAGGAGAACAACCGGGATAACCGGGAGCACCGGGATAACCACCGGGATAACCGGGATAACCGGGATAACAACCGGGATAACCGGGATAACCGAGTCCGCCCTGCGCGCCCGCTGCGCCCGCCTGGAGGAGCTGCTGCGGAACGAGGCGGGGTCAGAGCTGGGGGGACAGCGGGACACGGGGACACGGGGGGACACGGGGGGACACGGGGGGACACCGGGGACACGGGGGACACGGGGGGACACGGGGACACGGGGGACACCGGGGACACGGGGGACACGGGGGGACACGGGGACACGGGGGACACGGGGGGACACGGAGGACACGGGGGACACGGGGGGACATGGGGGACACGGGGGACACGGGGACACGGGGGGACATGGGGGACACGGGGGACACGGGGGACACGGGGGGACACGGGGGGACATGGGGGACACGGGGACATGGGGGACACGGGGACACGGGGACATGGGGGACACGGGGGACACGGGGGGACATGGGGGACACGGGGGACAGTGGGACACGGGGGACACGGGGGGACACGGGGGACACGGGGGGACACGGGGGAAAAGGGGGACAGGGGGGGACACGGGGGACACGGGTGACTCTGTGGGTGACACAGGTGACACAGGTGACACACAGGTGACTCTGTGGGTGCCCCAGGTGCCCCAGGGTGACCCGGGTGACTCTATGGGTGACACAGGTGACCCAGGTGACTCTGTGGGTGACACAAGGTGACCCAGGTGACACAGGGTGCCCCAGGTGACTCTGCGGTGCCCCAGGTGACCCACAGGTGACTCTGTGGTGACACAGGGGGACACACAGGTGACTCTGTGGTGCCCCAGGTGACACAGGGTGACACAGGTGACTCTGTGGGTGACACAGCGTGACCCAGGTGACTCTGTGGTACCCCAGGGTGACACAGGGTGACACAGGTGACTCTGTGGGTGCCCCAGGGTGACACAGGTGACTCTGTGGGTTACACAGGTGACCCACAGGTGACCCACAGGTGACTCTGTGGGTGCCCCAGGTGACACAGGTGACACACAGGTGACTCTGTGGGTGACACAAGGTGACACACAGGTGACCCACAGGTGACTCTGTGTTGCCCCAGGGTGACCCACAGGTGACTCTGTGGGTGACACAAGGTGACCCAGGTGACTCTGTGGGTGACCCAGGTGACCCACAGGTGACTCTGTGGGTGACACAGGTGACACACAGGTGACTCTGTGGGTGACACAGGGTGCCCCAGGTGACCCACAGGTGACTCTGTGGGTGCCCCAGGTGACACACAGGTGCCCCAGGTGACACTGCGGTGACACAGGTGACACAGGTGACTCTGTGGGTGACCCAGGTGACACCCAGGTGACTCTGCGGTGCCCCAGGTGACCCACAGGTGACTCTGTGGGTGACACAGGTGACACACAGGTGACTCTGTGGGTGACACAAGGTGACACAGGTGACACACAGGTGACTCTGTGGGTGTCCCGGGTGCCCCAGGTGACCCACAGGTGATTCTGCGGTGCCCCAGGTGACCCAGGTGACTCTGTGGGTGACACAGGTGACTCTGTGGGTGACACAGGTGACACACAGGTGACACAGGGTGACACAGGTGACCCGCGCGTGTCCCCGCAGGGCGCGGCTGGCGCTGGCCCGTGCCGCGCGTGTCACCGGGCGCCGCGTGCGGCTCCTGATGGCCGAGGCCGAGGAGGAGCGGCTGAGAGGGGAACGGTACCGGCAGCAGGTGGGACCCGTGTCACCTGTCACCTGTGTCACCTCTGTGTCACCTGTGTGTCACCTGTCACCTGTGTGTGTCACCTGTGTCACCTGTGTGTCACCTCTGTGTCACCTGTGTGTCACCTGTCACCTGTGTGTCACCTGTGTCACCTGTGTGTCACCTGTGTGTCACCTGTGTCACCGTCTGTCACCCATTGTCACCTATTGTCACTTACTGTCACCGTCTGTCACCTCCTGTCATCCGCTGTCACCTGCTGTCCCCCAGAGCCGCTGTGTCCCCACACGTCCTCCCTGTGCCCCAATGTCCCCGATGTCCCCGATGTCCCCAACGTCCCCAATCCCCAATGTCCCCAGTGTCCCCAATGTCCTTCATGTCCCCAGTGTCCCCAATCCACTCACTGTCCCCAACGTCCCCAATGTCCCCAACATCTGCAATCCTCCCAATGTCCCCAATCCCCCGAATCTCCCCAATGTCCCCAGTGTGCCCCCCATGTCCCCAACGTCCCCAATCCTCTCACTGTCCCCGATGTCCCCAATGTCCCCGATGTCCTTCATGTCCCCAATGTCCCCAATCCCCTCACTGTCCCCTCACTGTCCCCGATGTCCCCAACGTCCTTCATGTCCCCAATGTACCCAATCCACTCAATGTCCCCAATGTCCCCAGTCCCCTCACTGTGCCTGATGTCCCCGATGTCCCCTCGCTGTCCCGATGTCCCCAATGTCCTTCATGTCCGCAATGTCCCCAATCCCCTCACTGTCCCCTCACTGTCCCCGATGTCCCCGATGTCCCAATGTCCCCAATCCCCTCACTGTCCCCGATGTCCCCGATGTCCCAATGTCCCCAATCCCCTCGCTGTCCCCTTGCTATACCGATGTCCCCGATGTCCCCGATGTCTCCGATGTCCCCAATCCCCTCACTGTCCTGATGTCCCCGATGTCCCCAATGTCCTTCATGTCCGCAATGTCCCCAATCCCCTCACTGTCTCCGATGTCCCTAATGTCCCCCTGATGTCCCCAACGTCCTTCATGTCCCCAATGTCCCCAATCCACTCAATGTCCCCAATGTCCCCAATCCCCCCCCTGTCCCCAGGCCCGTGCTAGCGAGGCGCAGTGCCGGCGGGTGGCGGCGCGGGCGCTGCGGCTCCGTGCGGGCGCGGCCGAGGCGCGGGCCCGGGGCCGCCGCCTGTGCCGGGACCTGGAGCGGCTCGGGGACGGAGCGGCGGAGCGGCAGCGGGAGGCGGCGGCGCTGCGGGCGCGGCTCAGGTGCGGCCGGGACACGGACACGCGGGACACATGGGACACGGGACACGGGACACGGGACACGGGACACGGACCCACGGGCCCCATAGAACCCAGAGAACCCACAGGCCCCATAGAATCCATGGACCCACAGAACCCACGGGACACGCCGGGCACACGGGACACGCGGGACACACAGGACACGCGGGGCACACGGGACCCATAGAACCCACCGCCCACGGCCCACGGAACCCACGGGACACGCGGGACACATGGGGCACGCGGGACACACGGAACCCATAGAACCCATAGACCCCATGGACCCCATAGAACCTATGGGCCCCATAGAGCCCACAGAACCCATAGAACCCACGGAACCCGCATGACCCACGGGCCCCATAGAACCCACGGGTCCCATAGAACCCATAGACCCCACGGGCCCCATAGAACCCATAGACCCCATAGACCCCCATAGACCCCATAGACCCCATGGGCCCCACAGAAACCATGGACCCCATAGAACCCCATGGACCCCATGAACCCCATAGACCCCACAGAAACCCACAGACCCCACAGAACCTACAGACCCCATAGAGCCCACAGAACCCCATGGATCCCATAGATCCCACAGGCCCCACAGGCCCCACAGAACCCATAGAACACACAGAAACCCACGGGCCCCACAGAACCCCATGGACCCCATAGACCCCATGGACCCCATAGACCCCATAGAACCCACAGCCCACGGGCCCCATAGAACCCACGGGCCCCATAGAACCCACGGGCCCCATAGAACCTATGGACCCATAGAACCCATAGACCCCATGGACCCCACGGAACCCACAGACCCATAGAACCCACGGCCCCATGGATCCCACGGGCTCATGGAACCCACGGGCCCCACAGAACCTATGGGCCCCACACACCCCACAGGCCCCACAGACCCCACACACCCCTATGGGAGGGGGACTCTGTAGGGGTTCTGTGGGGTCCCTATGGGATATTGGGGTCCCCATGGGACACGGGGGTGTCTGTGGGGTCTCTGTGGGACACTGGGGTGTCTGTGGGACATTGGGGTCTCTGTGGGATATTGGGGTGTCTGTGGGATCCCTATGGGACACTGGGGTGTCTGTGGGATATTGGGGTGTCTGTAGGGTCTGTATGGGATATTGGGGTGTCTGTGGGACTTTGGGGTGTCTGTGGGGTGTCTGTGGGGTCTCACCCCCGCCGCCCCCCAGGTGTGACCCCATGAACCTGACCCGCATTGTCCGGCGGATGCTGCGGGACGGGGACAGCGACTCCGGGGACAGCAGCGGGGACAGCGCCCCCTGACCCCCCAAACCCCAAAACCCCAAAACCCCAAAACCCCAAAACCCCAAAACCCGCCCGGGACCCCCCCCAGCCCCCGGTGCGCTTTTGGGGCGGGGGTCCCCAAAACCATTAGAGGGGATCCCACTGGCCCCGGGGGACGTTTTGGGGTCCCCAAAGCCGCGCTGGGGCCGCGCCCCAAAAAGGGGATTTGGGGTCGGGGGGGGGTTGGGACCCTCCCCAATCCCCTTTTGGGGGGTCCCGTGCGGGATTTTGGGGGGCTTGAAAATATTCGGAAGTCTGGAAAGGCTCAAATCCCCCAAAAGGCGTCGGGAGGGGCGCCAAAACCAACTCTGCACCAACCGGGGGGTGGTGGGACCCTAAAACCCCCCCCGAGACACTCCAAAACTCCCCGAGACACCCCAAAACCCCCCGAGACACCCCAAAACCCCCCAAAATCCGCTGGGACACCCCAAAACTGTATTTACCCTGATTGGGGGGGCTGAAACTCCCCAATAAAAGCCCCGAATTTCTCTAAATCCTCCACAGTCTGCTCGGGGTGGGGGTGGGGAACCCTTTGTACCCAAATTGGGGGGTGAAATCCCCCAAAACCCCCCAAAATCCGCTGGGACACCCCAAAATCCTCCAAAACCTCATTGGCGGGGTTAACCCCCCCAAAAACCCCCCAAGATCTCTCCAAATCCCGCACAGTTTGCTCGGGTAGATGGATAAGACACTTTTTGTTACAATTCTGGGGGTTTCACCCCCCAAAAACCCCCAAAACCCCCCAAAACCCCCCAAAATCCGCTGGGATCCCCCAAACCCGTCTAAAACCTCATTGGCGGGGCTGAAACGCCCCAATAAACCCGCGCGATGTCTCCAATCTGCTCAGGGGGATGGGAAAGACTCTTTTTATTACAATTCTGGGGGTGAAACACCCTAAAACCCCCAAAACGCCCCAAAATTCCACCAAAATCCCCAAAATTCCCCCAAAACCCGCCGGGAGGGGTCGCGGGGAGAGGGGCGTGGCCTGCATAGCTAATGAGAAGGGGCGCGGCTCTTCTGACCAATCAGAGCGCGGCATGCAAATGAGGCGCGGCGGCGGGGGCGGTGCCGTTCTCGCGCGCTCCGCGAGTTCTCGCGAGAGTTGCGGCGGCGGCGGGATGGGAGCGCCGAGGTGCGGCCGGGCCCGGGGGGGGGGCGGCAGAAAATGGGGAAAAAATGGGCAAAATCGGGAAAAAAGCGGCAAAATCCGGCTAAAAGCAACGGCCCGGCACGCCGGGCAACACGGGGAGGCGGCTGCTGGCGTTGTGGGGGGTGTCAGGCCGCGCGGTGGGGCAGAGCCTGCGTGGGGGGGGGGGGTGGGGGAGGTTTTGGGGTGAATCCGCGGGGGTTTGGGGGTGTCCCGGGGGTTTGGGGCTCTCCGTGACATGGCCGCACCCGCAGATGCCCCGGCACTGCTCCGCCGCCGGCTGCTGCACCCGCGACACCCGCGACACGCGAGACAGAGGGATCTCCTTCCACCGGTGAGGGACCCCCGGGCGGGGCAGGGACCCCCGAATCCCCCCGAGGCAGCCCCGACCCCCCCCGGCACCGCTGTCACCCCCCCTGAGCAATGGTCTGTCCCGTGTCCCCCCCCTCACAGCAATGGTCTGTCCCAGGTGTGTCTGTCCCCCCCCCCACAGCAATGGTCTGTCCCAGGTGTGTCCCCCCCCTCACAGCAATGGTCTGTCCCAGGTGTGTGTCCCCCCCCCTCACAGCAATGGTCTGTCCCAGGTGTGTCTGTCCCCCCCCACAGCAATGGTCTGTCCCAGCTGTGTGTCCCCCCCTCACAGCAATGGTCTGTCCCAGGTGTGTCCCCCCCCCTCACAGCAATGGTCTGTCCCAGCTGTGTCCCCCCCCCCCACAGCAATGGTCTGTCCCAGGTGTGTGTCCCCCCCTGAGCAATGGTCTGTCCCAGGTGTGTGTCCCCCCCTCCTCACAGCAATGGTCTGTCCCAGGTGTGTCCCCCCCCTCACAGCAATGGTCTGTCCCAGGTGTGTGTCCCCCCCCCCTCACAGCAATGGTCTGTCCCAGGTGTGTCTGTCCCCCCCCCACAGCAATGGTCTGTCCCAGCTGTGTGTCCCCCCCTCACAGCAATGGTCTGTCCCAGGTGTGTCCCCCCTCACAGCAATGGTCTGTCCCAGGTGTGTGTCCCCCCCCCCACAGCAATGGTCTGTCCCAGGTGTGTGTCCCCCCCTCACAGCAATGGTCTGTCCCGTGTGTCCCCCCCCTCACAGCAATGGTCTGTCCCAGGTGTGTCTGTCCCCCCCTCACAGCAATGGTCTGTCCCAGGTGTGTCCCCCCCTCACAGCAATGGTCTGTCCCAGGTGTGTGTCCCCCCCTGAGCAATGGTCTGTCCCAGGTGTGTGTCCCCCCCCTCACAGCAATGGTCTGTCCCAGCTGTGTCCCCCCCCCCCACAGCAATGGTCTGTCCCAGCTGTGTCCCCCCCCTCACAGCAATGGTCTGTCCCGTGTCCCCCCCCCCCCTCACAGCAATGGTCTGTCCCAGGTGTGTGTCCCCCCTCACAGCAATGGTCTGTCCCAGCTGTCCCCCCCCCCCACAGCAATGGTCTGTCCCGTGTCCCCCCCCCCCTCACAGCAATGGTCTGTCCCAGGTGTGTCCCCCCCCTCACAGCAATGGTCTGTCCCAGCTGTGTGTCCCCCCCCTCACAGCAATGGTCTGTCCCAGCTGTGTCCCCCCCCCCTCACAGCAATGGTCTGTCCCAGGTGTGTGTCCCCCCCCTCACAGCAATGGTCTGTCCCAGGTGTGTGTCCCCCCCTCACAGCAATGGTCTGTCCCAGCTGTGTCCCCCCCTCACAGCAATGGTCTGTCCCAGGTGTGTCTGTCCCCTCTCACAGCAATGGTCTGTCCCAGCTGTGTGTCCCCCCCCTCACAGCAATGGTCTGTCCCAGCTGTGTGTCCCCCCCCTCACAGCAATGGTCTGTCCCAGCTGTGTGTCCCCCCCTCACAGCAATGGTCTGTCCCAGGTGTGTGTCCCCCCTCACAGCAATGGTCTGTCCCAGGTGTCCCCTCTGTCCCCATGTCCCCCCCATGTCCCCGCTGTGTTGCTGCCCTCGGGTGTCCCCTCACGCCGTGTGTGGCCCTGTCCCTGTGTCCCCATGTCCCTGACCCTGTCCTCAGTGTCCCCTCCGTCTCCCAAATGTCCCCTCAGTGTCCCCAGTGTCGTCCATGTCCCCAATGTCCCAAATGTCCCAATGTCCCCTCGGTGTCTCCAGTATCCTCTCAGTGTCTGCAATGTCCTCAGTGTCCCCTCCGTGTCCCCAATGTCCTCTCAGTGTCCCAAATGTCCCAGTGTCCCCTTGGTGTCCCCAATGTCCCCAGTGTCCCCAATGTCCCCTCAGTGTCCTGAGTGTCCCCAGTGCCCCCAATGCCCCAATGCCCCAATGTCCCCTGGGTGTCCCCAATGTTCCAGTGCCCCAAAGCCCCAATGTCCCCTCGGTGTCCTCAATGTCCTCAGTGTCCCCTCAGTGTTCCCCAATGCTTCAGTGTCCCAATGTCTCCAGTGTCTCCAGTGTCCCCAATGTCCCAGTGTCCCCTTGGTGTCACCAATGTCCCCAGTGCCCCAATGTCCCCTCAATGTCCCCAATGCACCAAAGCCCCAATGTCCCCTCGGTGTCCCAAATGTCCCTTTGGTGTCCCCACTGTCCCTGCTGTCCCCAATGTCCCCTTGGTGTCCCTGCTGTCCCCAATGTCCCCTTGGTGTCCCTGGTGTCCCCAATGTCCCCTGTGTCCCCAGGCTGCTGTGGTGGGAGGACCCTCACTGGGCACAATCTCTGATGTCCCCAAATGTCCCCAATGTCCCCTGGGTGTCCCCAGTGTCCCCAGTGCCCCAAAGCCCCAATGTCCCCTCGGTGTCCCCAATGTCCCCACTGTCCCTTTGGTGTCCCCAATGTCCCCAATGTCCCCGTTGTCCCCAGGCTGCCGCGGCGGGAGGACCCTCAGTGTCCCCAATGTCCCCAATGTCCCCTCGGTGTCCCCTCAATGTCCCCAATGTCCCTTTGGTGTCCCCAATGTCCCCTCGCTGTCCCCAGGCTGCCGGGGCGGGAGGACCCTCAGTGTCCCTTTGGTGTCCCCAATGTCCCCTCAGTGTCCCCAATGTCCCCTGTGTGTCCCCAGGCTGCCGGGGCGGGAGGACCCTCAGTGTCCCCAATGTCCCCTCAGTGTCCCCAATGTCCCCTCAATGTCCCCAATGTCCCCTGTGTGTCCCCAGGCTGCCGGGGCGGGAGGACCCCCGCCGGGCGCAGTGGTTGGAGAACAGCCGCCGGCGGGACCCGGCGGGGGGGGGGCGCTGGGACCCCTCCTCCAAATACATTTACTTCTGCTCCCAGCACTTCGAGGGCTCCTGCTTCGAGCTGCTGGGCTGCAGGTGGGGACACGTGTGGTACACGTGTGTTACACGTGTGTTACATGTGTGTGCGGGTGTGTTACAGGTGTGTTACAGGTGTTACAGGTGTGTTACAGGTGTGTTACAGGTGTGTTACAGGTGTGTGCAGGTGTGTTACAGGTGTGTTACAGGTGTGTTACAGGTGTGTGCAGGTGTGTTACAGGTGTGTTACAGGTGTGTTACAGGTGTGTTACAGGTGTGTTACAGGTGTGTTACAGGTGTGTGCAGGTGTGTTACAGGTGTGTTACAGGTGTGTGCAGGTGTGTTACAGGTGTGTTACAGGTGTGTTACAGGTGTGTTACAGGTGTGTTACAGGTGTGTGCAGGTGTGTTACAGGTGTGTTACAGGTGTGTTACAGGTGTGTTACAGGTGTGTTACAGGTGTGTGCAGGTGTGTTACAGGTGTGTTACAGGTGTGTTACATGTGTCACAGGTGTGTTACAGGTGTGTGTGTTACAGGTGTGTGCAGGTGTGTTACATGTGTTACACGTGTGTGCAGGTGTGTTACAGGTGTGTCACAGGTGTGTTACAGGTGTGTTACAGGTGTGTTACAGGTGTGTGCAGGTGTGTTACAGGTGTGTGCAGGTGTGTGCAGGTGTGTTACAGGTGTGTGCAGGTGTGTTACAGGTGTGTTACAGGTGTGTTACAGGTGTGTGCAGGTGTGTTACAGGTGTGTTACAGGTGTGTGCAGGTGTGTTACAGGTGTGTTACAGGTGTGTTACAGGTGTGTCACAGGTGTGTTACAGGTGTGTTACAGGTGTGTTACAGGTGTGTTACAGGTGTGTGCAGGTGTGTTACAGGTGTGTTACAGGTGTGTGCAGGTGTGTTACAGGTGTGTGCAGGTGTGTGCAGGTGTGTTACAGGTGTCACAGGTGTGTTACAGGTGTCACAGGTATGTGCAGGTTTGTGACAGGTGAATTTGGGGTGCTCAGGTGAGTTTGGGGGGCTGCAGGGGAGGGACCCCTCAGGTATTCCAGGTGCTCCCCAGGCTTTGGCTCCCACCTGGTTTTGGGGTCCCCCCCCCGCCCTGTTTGGGGTCCCCCTCGGTTTTGGAGTCCCCCCTGACTCGGGCTCCCCCCCGTTTTGGGGTCCTCCCCCACCCTGTTTTGGTTCCCCCCCGATTTTGGGGCTCCCCCCCCCCCCCCCCGGTTTGTTCCCCCCCTGATTCGGGGTCCCCCCGGTTTTGGGGTCCCCCCTGGTTTTGGGGTTCCCTCAAGTGTTGGGGTCCCCCCGCTTTTGGGGTCCCCTCCCCGCCTTGTTTTGGGGTCCCCCCCGCCCTGTTTTGGTTCCCCCCGGTTTTGGGGTCTCCCCCTATTGGTTTGGGTTCCCCCCCGATTCGGGGTCCCCCCCCGGTTTTGGGGTCCCCTCAAGTGTTGGGGTCTCCCCCACTTGGTTTGTTCCCCCCTGACTCGGGCTCCCCCCGGTTTTGGGGTCCCCCTGGTTTTGAGTCCCCCCCGGTTTTGGGGTCCCCTCAAGTGTTGGGGTCTCCCCCAATTGGTTTGGGTCCCCGCCTATTTGGGCTCTCCCCTTTTTTGGGGTCCCCCCCGCCCTGTTTTGGGGCTCCCCCCGGTTTTGGGGTCCCCCCCCGTTTTGGGGTCCCCCTCCCCCCGCCCTGTTTTGCGTCCCCCCCGGTTTTGGGGTCCCCTCAAGTGTTGGGGTCCCCCCCTATTTGGGCTCCCCCCTTTTTTGGGGTCCCCCCCCGCCCTGTTTTGGGGTCCCCCCCCGCCCTGTTTTGGGTCCCCCCCGGTTTTGGGGTCTCCCCCCGGTTTTGGTGTCTCCCCTGACTCGGGGTCCCCCCCGGTTTTGGGTCCTCCCCTGTTTTGGGGTCCCCCCCTCCCTGTTTTGGGTCCCCCCCGGTTTTGGGGTCCCCCTGGTTTTGAGTCCTCCCCGGTTTTGGGGTCCCCTCAAGTGTTGGGGTCTCCCCCTATTGGTTTGGGTCCCCCCACCTGATTTGGGGTCCCCCCTGACTCGGGGTCCCCCCGGTTTTGGGGTCTCCCCCTATTTGTTTGGGTTCCCCCCCTGATTCGGGGTCCCCCCAGTTTTGGGGCTCCCCCCAGTTTTGGGGTCCTCCCCGGTTTTGGGGTCCCGCCCTGTTTTGGGGTCCCCCCTGTTTTGGGGTCCCCCCCTCCCTGTTTTGGGCTCCCCCCCGGTTTTGGGTCTCCCCCCCGGTTTGTTCCCCCCCCATTCTGTTTGGGCTCCCCCCCGTTTTGGGGTTCCCCCCCCATCCTGCTTTGGCTCCCCCCTGGTTTTGGGGTCCCCTCCCCGCCCGGTTTTGGGTCCCCCCGGTTTGGGGTCCCCTCAAGTGTTGAGGTCTCCCCCACTTGGTTTGGGTCCCCCCCTATTTGGGCTCCCCCCCATTTTGGGGTCCCCCCCGCCCTGTTTTGGGGCTCCCCCCCGGTTTGTTCCCCCCCTGATTTGGGGTCCCCCCGGTTTTGGGGTCTCCCCCTATTGGTTTGGGTCCTCCCCTGTTTTGGGCCCCCCCCCGGTTTTGGGGTCCCCCCCCCACCTGGTTTTGGGGTCTCCTCCAGTTTTGGGGTCCTGTCAAGTGTTGGGGTCTCCCCCTATTGGTTTGGGTCCCCCCCTGATTTGGGGTCCCCCCGGTTTCGGGGTTCCCCCCGCCCGTTTTTGGGGTCCCCCCTGACTCGTCTCCCCGGTTTCGGGGTCCCCAGTGGGTACCACCGGCTGAAGGAGGGCGCTGTCCCCACCGTCTTCGCCCCCGACCCCCCCCGGACCCCCCGGCCCAGGAACCCCCCGGCCCGGGACCCCCCAAAAACACAGAGGGGCACCCGCAGGTGGAGGTGAGCCGGGATGGGGGGCCGGGGGGTTTGGGGGGTCCTGGGGGGGATTTGGGGGGTCCTGGGGGTGATTTGGAAGGGATTTAGGGGTGTCCCGGGGGGGATTTGGGGGGTCCTGGGGGGGATTTGGGGGAGTCCTGAGGGGGTTTGGGGGGTCCTGGGGGGGGTTGGGGGGTCCTGGGGGGGATTTGGGGGTCGTGGGGGGATTTGGGGGGTCCTGGGGGGGATTTGGGGGGTCCCGGGGGATTTGGGGGGTCCCAGGGGGATTTGGGGGTCCTGGGGGGATTTCGGGGGGTCCTGGGGGGATTTGGGGGGTCCTGGGGGGGATTTATGGGGGTCCCGGGGGAATTTCGGGGGTCCCGAGGGGATTTGGGGGGGCTTGGGGGGATTTGGGGGGGCTCAGGGGGGATTTGGGGGGTCCTGGGGGGGTTTGGGGGGGATTTGGGGGGATTTTGGGGGGTCCTGGGGGGGATTTGGGGGGGATTTGGGGGGTCCTGGGGGGATTTAGGGGAGCTTGGGGTGATTTGAGGGGGCTCGGGGGGAATCTGGGGGGGCTGGAGGGGATTTGGGGGGTCCAGGGGGGGTTTTGGGGGGTCTGGGGGGATTTTGGGGGTCTCTCTGGGGGTCTCACCAGGGCTGTTCTGGGGGTCTCACCGGGGGTGTTTTAGGGTCTCTCTCGGGGTCTCTCCGGGGGTGTTTTAGGGTCTCTCCGGGGGTCTCTCCAGGGCTGTTTGGGGGTCTCTCCGGGGGTGTTTCGGGGGTCTCACTGGGGTGTTTTGGGGGTCTCTCCAGGGCTGTTTTGGGGGTCTCTCTGGGTGTGTTTTAGGGGTCTCTCCTGGGCTGTTTTGGGGGTCTCACCGGGGGTGTTTCGGGGGTCTCTCAGGGGGTCTCTCTGGGGGTCTCTCCGGGGCTGTTTTGGGGGTCTCACCAGGGGTGTTTTGGGGGTCTCTGTGGGGGTGTTTTGGGGGTCTCACTGGGATATTTTGGGGGTCTCTCCGGGGCTGTTTTGGGGGTCTCTCCAGAGCTGTTTTGGGGTCTCTCCAGGACTGTTTTGGGGGTCTCTCCGGGGCTGTTTTGGGGGCCTCTCCAGGGCTGTTTTGGGGTCTCTCCGGGGCTGTTTTGGGGGTCTCTCCGGGGCTGTTTTGGGGGTCTCACCGGGGCTGTTTTAGGGTCTCTCTGGGGGTGTTTTGGGGGTCTCTCTGGGTGTGTTTTGGGGGTCTCTCCGGGGGTCTCTCTGGGGCTGTTTTGGGGGTCTCTCCGGAGGTGTTTTAGGGTCTCTCCGGGGGTCTCTCCAGGGCTGTTTTGGGGGGTCTCACTGGCGTGTTTTAGGGTCTCTCTGGGAGTCTCTCCGGGGCTGTTTTGGGGGTCTCTCAGGGCTGTTTTGGGGGTCTCTCCGGGGCTGTTTTGGGGGTCTCACCGGGGGTGTTTTGAGGGTCTCTCCGGGGGTCTCTCCGGGGCTGTTTTGGGGGTCTCTCCGGGGGTCTCTCAGGGCTGTTTTGGGGGTCTTACCGGGGGTGTTTTGGGGATCTCCCCGGGCTGTTTTAGGGTCTCTCTGGGGGTCTCTCCGGGGCTGTTTTGGGGTCTCTCCGGGGCTGTTTTGGGGGTCTCTCCAGGGTTGTTTTGGGGGTCTCTCCAGGGCTGTTTTGGGGTCTCTCTGGGGCTGTTTTGGGGATCTCTCCGGGGCTGTTTTGGGGGTCTCTCTGGGGGTGTTTTAGGGTCTCTCCGGGGGTCTCTCCAGGGCTGTTCTGGGGGTCTCTCCAGGGCTGTTTTGGGGGTCTCACCGGGGCTGTTTTGGGGGTCTCTCTGGGGGTCTCTCTGGGGGTCTCTCTGGGGCTGTTTTGGGGTCTCTCCGGGTGTGTTTTGGGGGTCTCTCCAGGGCTGTTTTGGGGGTCTCTCCAGGGCTGTTTCGGGGGTCTCACCGGGGGTGTTTTAGGGTCTCTCTGGGGGTCTCTCTGGGGGTCTCTCCGGGGCTGTTTTGGGGTCTCTCCAGGGCTGTTTTGGGGTCTCTCCGGGGCTGTTTTGGGGGTCTCTCCAGAGCTGTTTTGGGGGTCTCACTGGGGGTGTTTTAGGGTCTCTCTGGGGGTCTCTCCAGAGCTGTTTTGGGGTCTCTCCAGGGCTGTTTTGGGGTCTCACCGGGACTCTTTGGGGTCTCTCCGGGCTGACCCTCTCCCCCATCCCTCCCCCACAGACGGGACCCCCGCCCGCCCCCGCTGCCCTCGGACGTCTCGTGCTTCCCGCGGGACTCGCGGGACCCCGGCCCGCCCCCGGCCGGCGACCACGGCGGCGTCCCGGCCCTGCCCGGCCCCTCGGGCTCCATCCCCGAGCCCCTCCTGGTGGCCACGGGCGAGGAGGTGACCGCCGGCGCCCCGGCCCTGCCCGAGGGACCCCCGGGACCCCCGGGACCCCCGGGACCGCCGTCACCGTCGCTGTTCATGCTGCGGCTGCCGCCGCGGGCGGGCTCCTACATCCAGAGCGAGCACAGCTACCAGGTGGGCAGCGCGCTGCTCTGGAAGCGCCGCGCCGAGGCCGCGCTGGACGCGCTGGACAAGGCCCAGCGGCAGCTCCAGGCCGTCAAACGCCGCGAGCAGCGCCTGCGGCTGCGCCTGGCCGAGCTGCAGAGGGAGCGCAGAGCCGCCCTGGAGCCGCGGAGGAGCTCCAAGGAGCGCCCGGCGGAGCTCCACAAGGAGAGGAGAGCGGGCGTCGAACAGCGGAGGAGCTCCAAGGAGCGCCCGCAGCCGTGCGCGGAGGCTGGAGGGCAGTGAGGAGCTGGAGGAGCTCCCAGGCGGCGCGGAGGTTTGTAAATAAAGGAGTTCGCCCTGTGGCTGCGGCTGGTGGAGCTCCAGAGGGAGAGGAGAGGGGACTCTGAGCTGCGGAGGAGCTCCAAGGAGGCAGCGGAGCTGTGCCTGGTGGAGCTCCGGAGGGAGAGGAGAGCAGGCTCCGAGATGCGGAGGAGCTCCAAGAAGAGCCCAGCAGAGCTCCAGAGGGAGAGGAGGGGGGACTCTGAGATACGGAGGAGCTCCAAGGAGTGCTTGGTGGAGTTCCAGAGGAAGAGGAGAGCGGGCTCCGAGATGCAGAGGAGCTCCAAGAAAAGCCCAGCGGAGCTCCAGAGGGAGAGGAGAGTGGGTTTGGAGCTGTGGAGGAGCTCCAAGGAGCTAGCAGAGGTGTGGCTGGTGGAGCTCCATAGGGAGAGGAGACTTGGAGTCGCGGAGGAGCTCCACGGAGCACCCGGTGGAGCTCCAGAGAGGAGAGCAGGCTCTGAGCCGCGGAGGAGCTCCAAGGGGCCAGCGGAGCTGCAGCTGGTGGAGCTCCAGACGGGAAATTTGTGGGAGTTTCCAAGGGAAATTTGTGTGGGTTTACAGGGGAAATTTTTGGGGATTTGGTGGGTTTCTAGGGGGAATTTGTGGGGTTTCTAGGGGAAATTTGTGATTTGTGGGAGTTTCTGGCGGAAATTTGAGGGGATTTTATGGGGGTTTCTAGGGGAAATTTGCGGGGGATTCTCAGGGAAATTTGTGGGGTTTCTGGGGGAAATTAGTGGGGGAAATTAGTGGGGGTTTAATGGGGGCTTCTAAGGGAAATTTGTGGGGATTTTATGGGGTTTCTAGGGGAAATTTGTGGGGATTTTATGGGGGTTTCTAGGGGAAATTTGTGGGGGTTTAATGGGGGCTTCTAAGGGAAATTTATGGGGATTTTATGGGGGTTTCTAGGGGGAATTCTCAGGGTAATTTGTGGGGGTTTGTAGGGGAATTCTGTGGGATTTGTGGGGGTTTGTGGGGTCTTTGGAGGGGATTTGTGGGGATTTTGTGGGGGTTTCTAGGGGGAACTTGTGGGGGAAATTTGGGGTTTTTAGGGGAAATTTGTGGGGGTTTGTGGGGGAATTTGTGGGGTTTTTTAGGGGAAGGTTTAGGGAAAAATGGTTCGGGGAGGGGCTGGAATGGAATTGGGATTTCAGAGGAAGGAATCGTCACTCCTGGAATGGGGAAAGTCAGTGGGAAACTGGGGGGGAAAAAATTCCCAAATATTTAGGGAATGAGGTGGGAAATTGGGGGGGAAAAAATTCCCAAATATTTAGGGAATGAGGTGGGAAATTGGGGGGGAAAAAATTCCCAGTTTGGGGAATGAGGTGGGAAATTGGAGAGATTTCAGTGGGAAATTGGGAAGAAATTCCCATTTTGGGAAACGAGGTGGGAAATCGGGGAGAAATTCCCAATTTGGGGAATTCTTTGGGAAATGGGGATGGAATTCTTCCCTGTGGGGCTGGGATGGAATTCCCGGGGATTTGTTCCCGATCGGAGCCCGGGGTGGGAACGGGACGAGGATTTGGGGGCTCCAAAATCGAGTGAGGACAAAAAAACCTTCGTCCCCCAGAAGGGAAAATGGGGGAGCCAACCCCAAAAACCCTCAAATCCCCCAAATCCTTGGGCAGCCAAAAAATGGGAATTAAAGGTTTAATTTCAGGTTAATGACATCAAACCTCCCCAAAATGCCTGATTAGCCCCTAATTACCTTTCATTAATTACCCTGAGGCCACCCCGGAGCCGCTACAATCCCAAAAAATCCTCAAATCCCCCAAATCCTCGGGCAGCCAAAAAATGGGAATTAAAGGTTTAATTTCCAGCACCAAACCTCCCCAAAGTGCCTGATTAGCCCCTAATTAGTTTTAATTAATTACCCCGGGGCCGTCTGCTCGCTGGGGCTACCACGGAGTCACTACAATCCCAAAAAATCCTCAAATCCCCCAAATCAGCCTAAAAATTGGAATTAAAGGGTTAATTTCCAGCTGACACCAACACCAAACCTCCCTGAAGTGCCTGATTAGCCCGTAATTAGTTTTAATTAATTACCCCGAGGCTGTCTGCTCGCTGGGGCTACCACGGAGCCGCTACAATCCCAAAAAATCCTCAAATCCCCCAAATCCTTGGGCAGCCAAAAAATGGGAATTAAAGGTTTAATTTCCAGCACCAAACCTCCCCGAAGTGCCTGATTAGCCCCTAATTACCTTTCATTAATTACCCTGAGGCCGTCAGTGCCCTGAGGCCACCCCGGAGCCGCTACAATCCCAAAAAATCCTCAAATCCCCCAAATCCTTGGGCAGCCAAAAAATGGGAATTAAAGGTTTAATTTCAGGTTAATGACACCAAACCTCCCCGAAGTGCCTGATTAGCCCCTAATTAGTTTTAATTAATTACCCCGGGGCTGTCAGTGCCCTGGGGCCACCCCGGAGCCGCTACAATCCCAAAAAATCCTCAAATCCCCCAAATCCTTGGGCAGCCAAAAAATGGGAATTAAAGGTTTAATTTCCAGCACCAAACCTCCCCGAAGTGCCTGATTAGCCCCTAATTAGTTTTAATTAATTACTCCGGGGCCGTCAGTGCCCTGGGGCCACCCCGGAGCTGCTACAATCCCAAAAAATCCTCAAATCCCCCAAATCCTTGGGCAGCCAAAAAATGGGAATTAAAGGTTTAATTTCAGGTTAATGACACCAAAATGCCTGATTAGCCCCTAATTACCTTTCATTAATTACCCTGAGGTCGTCAGTGCCCTGGGGCCACCCCAGAACTGCTACAATCCCAAAAAATCCTCAAATCCCCCAAATCAGCCAAAAAATGGGAATTAAAGGTTTAATTTCCAGCACCAAACCTCCCCGAAGTGCCTGATTAGCCCCTAATTAATTATAATTAATTACCCCGGGGCCGTCTGCTCACTGGGGCTACCACGGAGCCGCTACAATCCCAAAAAATCCTCAAATCCCCCAAATCCTTGGGCAGCCAAAAAATGGGAATTAAAGGTGTAATTTCAGGTTAATGACACCAAAATGCCTGATTAGCCCCTAATTACCTTTCATTAATTACCCTGAGGCCGTCAGTGCCGTGAGGCCACCCCGGAGGTGCTACAATCCCAAAAAATCCCCCAAATCCTCCAAATCAGCCAAAAAATGGGAATTAAAGGTGTAATTTCAGATTAATGACACCAAACCTCCCCAAAATGCCTGATTAGCCCCTAATTAGTTTTAATTAATTACCCCGGGGTCGTGTGCTCGCTGGGGCTACCACGGAGCCGCTACAATCCCAAAAAATCCCCCAAATCCTCGGGCAGCCAAAAAATGGGAATTAAAGGAATTTAATTTCCATCTGACACCAACACCAACCAAGCGGCTGATTAGCCCTAATTAGGCTCTGCTAATTAGAGCGCGAGGCGCATGTCGCGGATGGCGGCGAAGGTGGCGGCGCTCAGCGGCACGTAGGAGCGGCGCGCGGCGTCGCGGAAGAAGAGCCGGTCCCTGACCAGGCCGGGGTCGAAGCCCTCCTTGACCAGGTTGGTCTTGCACTGCTTGAAGGTGCCCGTGGTCTCCAGAGCGGCCTGGGGAATGGGGACACGGTGTTGGGAAACTGACGGGAAACCAACGGGAAACCACCGGGAAACCACCGGGAAACCACCGGGAAACCAACGGGAAACCACCGGGAAACCGCCGGGAAACCAACGGGAAACCACCGGGAAACCAACGGGAAACCAACGGGAAACCAACGGGAAATCACCGGGAAACCGCCGGGAAACCGCCGGGAAACCATCAGGATGGCATTGGGAAACCGCCAGGACGGCGTCAGGAAACCGCCGGGAAACCACCGAGATGGTGTCAGGAAACCGCCCGGACGGTGTTGGGAAACCACCGGGAAACCACCGAGACGGTGTTGGGAAACCACCGGAAAACCACCGGGAAACCACCGGGAAACCGCCGAGATGGTGTTGAGAAACCACTGGAAAACCACCGGGAAACCACCGGGAAACCACTGGGAAACCGCCGAGATGGTGTTGGGAAACCACCGGGAAACCACCGGGAAACCACCGGGAAACCACTGGGAAACCGCCGAGATGGTGTCAGGAAACCGCCCAGACGGTGTTGGGAAACCACCGGGAAACCACCGGGAAACCACCGGGAAACCGCCGAGACGGTGTCAGGAAACCACCAGGATGGTGTCGGGAAACCACTGGGAAACCACCGGGAAACCGCCGGGACGGTGTTGGGAAACCACCGGGAAACCACCAGGAAACCGCCGAGATGGTGTCAGGAAACCACCAGGATGGTGTTGGGAAACCGCCGGGAAACCACCGGGAAACCGCCGGGAAACGGTGTTGGGAAACCACCGGGAAACCGCCGGGATGGTGTCGGGAAACCGCCGGGAAACCACAGGGAAAACACCGGGAAACCACCGGGAAACCACCGGGAAACCACCAGGACAGCGTCGGGAAACCACCAGGAAACGGTGTTGGGAAACCACCGGGAAACCACCGGGAAACCGCCGAGATGGTGTCAGGAAACCACCAGGATGGTGTTGGGAAACCACCAGGAAACCACCGGGAAACCGCCGAGATGGTGTTGGGAAACCACCGGAAAACCACCGGGAAACCACCGGGAAACTGCCGAGATGGTGTCAGGAAACCGCCCAGATGGTGTTGGGAATTCGCCGGGAAATTGCCGGGATGGCGGTGACACCATCGGAATCACGAGATGTGGGGGTGACTTTGGCATGGAGTGATGCCCGTTGGTGCCTGGTGACCCCCATTGGCCCAAAGTGACCACCACTGGCACCGGGTGACCTCCACTGGCCCAAAGTGACCACCACTGGCCCAAAATGACCACCACTGGGACGAGGTGACCTCCACTGACCCCAAGTGACCTCCATTGGCCCAAAGTGACCATCACTGGCACCAGGTGACCCCCATTGGCCCAAAGTGACCACCACTGGCACGAGGTGACCTCCACTGGCCCCAAGTGACCCCCGTTGGCACAGGGTGACCCCCATTGGCACAGGGTGACCCCCGTTGGCACAGGGTGACCCCCGTTGGCACAGGATGACCCCCATTGGCACAGGGTGACCCCCATGGGCACAGGGTGACCCCCATGGGCACAGGGTGACCCCCATTGGCACAGGATGACCCCCATTGGCACAGGGTGACCCCCATTGGCACAGGGTGACCCTCATTGGCACAGGGTGACCCCCATTGGCACAGGGTGACCCTCATTGGCACGGGATGACCCCCATTGGCACAGGGTGACCCCCATTGGCACCAGATGACCCCCATTGGCACCAGATGACCCCCATTGGCACAGGGTGACCCTCATTGGCACAGGGTGACCCCCATTGGCACAGGGTGACCCCCGTTGGCACAGGGTGACCCCCATTGGCACAGGGTGACCCCCGTTGGCACAGGGTGACCCTCATTGGCACAGGGTGACCCCCATTGGCACAGGGTGACCCCCATTGGCACAGGGTGACCCCCATTGGCACAGGATGACCCCCGTGGGCACAGGGTGACCCCCATTGGCACAGGGTGACCCCGGTGTTGGCACCGAGTGACCGTCACCAGGAACAGGCAGACGGTGCCACCGACAGCGGGGTGACCCCCATGCTGTCACCAGGGGACCCCGGCACCGTTCCTGGCACGGGGTGAGCGATGCCACCATGGGGACACCAACGGTGGGATTGGCACTGGAGGAGCTCTGAAGTCTTCTCCAGCCCAAACCATTCCATGGTTCCATCCTGCCATGACCAAACTGGATGACCCTTAAAGTCTTCTGCAACCCAAACTGTTCCATGGTTCCTTCCTGCCATGATGGACCTGGATGAACTCTGAAGTCTTCTCCAACCCAAACCGTTCCACGATTCCACCTGACCATGGCCACAACTGGATGACCCTCAAAGTCTTCTGCAACCCACAACATTCCATGAGTCCATCCTACCATGATGGACCTGAATGAACTCTGAAGTCTCTTCCTCCAACCCAAACCACTCCATGATTCCATCCTGCCATGATGGACCTGAATGAGCTCTGAAGTCTTCTCCAACCCAAACCATTCCACGATTCCATCCTGCCATGACTGGTAGTGGAGGAGCTCTGAAGTCTTCTCCAACCCAAACCATTCCGTGATTCCACCCTGCCGTGATGGACCTGGATGAGCTCTAACACCTCTTCCAACCCAAACCATTCCATGATTCCACCCTGCCTTGATGGACCTGGATGAGCTCTGAAGTCTCTTCTCCAACCCAAACCATCCACGATTCCACCTGACCATGACCACAACTGGATAGCCCTTAAAGTCCCCTCCAACCCAAACCATTCCATGATTCCACCCTGCCTTGATGGACCTGGATGAACTCTAAAGTCTTCTTCCAACCCAAACCTTTCAATTATTCCATCCTGCCTTGATGGACCTGGATGAGCTCTGAAGTCTTCTCCAACCCAAACCATCCACGATTCCACCTGACCATGGCCACAACTGGATGACCCTTAAATTCCCCTCCAACCCAAACCATTCCACAACTCCACCCGGCCACGATTGGTCATTCCAGTGGTGGACCACCCCCACCCCAAGACCAACCCCACCACCCGAAGCCCCCCTGGAGCCCCTGACCTGGATCCGGACGAATCGGGGCGCGGCGTAGGGGGGCAGCGTGTCCTCGGTGAAGGCGTAGAGTTCGTCACCATCGAAGGTGGCCCCGTCCTTGAGGCGCACGGCGGCCATGCCACAGCGGCCCTCGCACCCTGCCAACGTCACCGGGGTCACCTGGGGCCACCTCATCTCCCTGGGGTCTTCTTGAGGCCCCCTGGGGTGGGGTGGGGGTGGCCAAACGCGTTTTGGGTGGGTCTGTCCCGGTTTTGGCACCACGGAGCTGCTGGGATGGGGGTGGAGGTGCACCACGTGCTCATTTTGGGTGAACTTTCCCTGTTTTTGCCTTTTTTGTGGCCACATGGAGCCAACCCAGCATCTGACATCGCTTTGGGCAACCAAGTCCCGTTCTCACTTTTCTGGGGCATCCTTGGGCCGCTCTGGGGGTCTCAAAGAAACTCTGGATGTTAAAAGTCCCTTTTGGACCTTCTTGGTGGTGGCTCAGACCTGCTGGGGACGCGTCACCCGCCTCGAACACCCCCAGAGGTGGGTTTTGGTGGGACTCACCCGGCACGGCCACGCCGTAGACGTTGACCTCCTGGATGAAGCTCACCAAGCCCAGCGTGGCCTCCACCTCCGTCGTGGCCACGTTCTCCCCTTTCCAGCTGGGGAGGAGAAGCGACGGCGCCGTCAGTGAGGGATCAGGGCCGGCCCCGACCGCTCGGACACGCGCGGTTACCGGAAGGTGTCCCCGACGCGGTCCTGGAAGTAGATGAACTTCTCGCTGTCCATCATGAGGAGGTCGCCGCTGTTGAAGAAGGCGTCGCCTTTGACCAGGACGTCCCTCAGGATCTTCTTCTCGGTCTTCTGCGAGTCGCCGGCGTAGCCGTGGAACGGGGTGTTCTTGGTGATCTTTATCACCAGCAGCCCCGTCTCACCTTCGGGGAGGAAGAGGAGGATGGTTCAACCTCCTGCTTTGGTTTCTCCCAGGGGTTCCTGGTGGCTTCCAGAGGTCAGGGTGGTTTTGGTGCATCTCCATGGCCCGAGAAGGTCACGGCGAGGATGGAGCTCACCAGGTTTGGTGGGGATGCAGAGGCCCCGCCCGTCGCGCACCGGCTGCTCCTCCTCCACGTCGTAGCGGATGAGCTCGAAGGGAGCGAAGAGCTGTGGGAGAGGAGATCTGGGCTGAGGGACAGCCAGGAGAACTTCCTTCCCCTGGAAAATTCTGGAATTTTCTCTCCATGGAAATTGCCAGAGTTTCGTTTCCATGGAAAATTCTGGAATTTCCTTCCTGTGGATATTGCCAGAATTTCCTTCCCATGGAAATCGCCAGAATTTCCTTCCTGGGGAGATGTCCAGAGTTTCCTTCCCGTGGAAATTGCCAGAATTTCCTTCCTGGAGAAATGTCCAGAATTTCCTTCCCATGGAAATGTCCAGAATTTCCTTCCCAGGAAAATGTCCAGAATTTCCTTCCCGTGGAAATTGCCAGAATTTATTTCCCATGGAAACTTCTGGATTTCCTTCTTGTGGAAATTCCCAGAATTTCCTTCCTGGAGAAATGTCCAGAATTTCCTTCCTGGGGAAATGTCCAGAATTTCCTTCCTGTGGAAATATCCAGAATTTCCTTCCCATGGAAAATTCTGGAATTTCCTCCCCCGTGGAAATCTCCAGAGTTTCCTTCCCGTGGAAATTGCCAGAATTTCCTTCCTGGGGAAATGTCCAGAGTTTCCTTCCCATGGAAATGTCCAGAATTTCCTTCCTGAGGAAATATCCAGAGTTTCCTTCCCATGGAAAATTCTGGAATTTCCTCCCCATGGAAATTGCCAGAGTTTCCTTCCCATGGAAAATTCTGGATTTCCTTCTCGTGGAAAATTCTGGAATTTCCTTCCTGTGGAAATTGCCAGAATTTATTTCCCATGGAAAATTCTGAAATTTCCTCCCTGTGGAAATTGCCAGAGTTTCCTTCCCATGGAAAATTCTGGAATTTCCTCCCCGTGGAAATTGCCAGAGTTTCCTTCCCATGGAAAATTCTGGAATTTCCTTCCTGTGGAAATTGCCAGAATTTCCTTCCTGTGGAAATATCCAGAGTTTCCTTCCC
Organism: Taeniopygia guttata; assembly: GCF_003957565.2. Taxonomy (NCBI): domain Eukaryota; kingdom Metazoa; phylum Chordata; class Aves; order Passeriformes; family Estrildidae; genus Taeniopygia; species Taeniopygia guttata. Next base: position 1,610,473 of record NC_054769.1, on the reverse strand, counting down.
ATGGAAAATTCTGCAATTTCCTTCCCCTGGAAAATTCTGGAATTTCCTTCCTGTGGAAATTGCCAGAATTTCCTTCCTGGAGAAATGTCCAGAATTTCCTTCCCATGGAAATATCCAGAATTTCCTTCCCGTGGAAATTGCCAGAGTTTCCTTCCCATGGAAAATTCTGGAATTTCCTTCCCGTGGAAATTGCCAGAGTTTCCTTCCCATGGAAAATTCTGGAATTTCCTTCCCATGGAAATTGCCAGAGTTTCGTTTCCATGGAAAATTCTGGAATTTCCTTCCCCATGGAAATTGCCAGAATTTCCTTCCTGGAGAAATGTCCAGAATTTCCTTCCCGTGGAAATTGCCAGAGTTTCCTTCCCATGGAAAATTCTGGAATTTCCTCCCCGTGGAAATTGCCAGAGGTTCCTTCCCATGGAAAATTCTGGAATTTCCTTCCCGTGGAAATTGCCAGAGTTTCCTTCCTGTGGAAATTGCCAGAATTTCCTTCCCGTGGAAAATTCTGGAATTTCCTTCCTGTGGAAATTGCCAGAGTTTCCTTCCCATGGAAAATTCTGGAATTTCCTTCCCATGGAAATTGCCAGAATTTCCTTCCTGGAGAAATGTCCAGAATTTCCTTCCAGTGGAAATTGCCAGAATTTATTTTCCATGGAAAATTCTGGAATTTCCTTCCCGTGGATATTGCCAGAGTTTCCTTCCCATGGAAAATTCTGGAATTTCCTTCCCGTGGAAATTGCCAGAGTTTCCTTCCTGTGGAAATTGCCAGAGTTTCCTTCCCATGGAAAATTCTGGAATTTCCTCCCCGTGGAAATTGCCAGAGTTTCCTTCCCATGGAAAATTCTGGAATTTCCTCCCTGTGGAAATTGCCAGAATTTCCTTCCCGTGGAAATTGCCAGAGTTTCGTTTCCATGGAAAATTCTGGAATTTCCTTCCTGTGGAAATTGCCAGAATTTCCTCCCTGTGGAAATATCCAGAATTTCCTTCCTGTGGAAATTGCCAGAGTTTCCTTCCCATGGAAAATTCTGGAATTTCCTCCCCGTGGAAATTGCCAGAGTTTCCTTCCCATGGAAAATTCTGGAATTTCCTTCCCATGGAAAATTCTGGAATTTACTCCCCGTGGAAATTGCCAGAGTTTAGTTTCCATGGAAAATTCTGGAATTTCCTTCCCGTGGAAATGTCCAGAATTTCCTTCCCATGGAAAATTCTGGAATTTCCTTCCCGTGGAAATTGCCAGAGTTTCCTTCCCATGGAAAATTCTGGAATTTCCTCCCTGTGGAAATTGCCAGAATTTCCTTCCTGGAGAAATGTCCAGAATTTCCTCCCCATGGAAATGTCCAGAATTTCCTTCCCATGGAAAATTCTGGAATTTCCTTCCCGTGGAAATGTCCAGAATTTCCTTCCCATGGAAAATTCTGGAATTTCCTCCCCGTGGAAATTGCCAGAGTTTCCTTTCCATGGAAAATTCTGGAATTTCCTCCCCGTGGAAATTGCCAGAGTTTCCTTCCCATGGAAAATTCTGGAATTTCCTCCCCATGGATATTGCCAGAGTTTCCTTCCCCTGGAAAATTCTGGAATTTCCTTCCTGGAGAAATGTCCAGAATTTCCTTCCTGGAGAAATGTCCAGAATTTCCTTCCCATGGAAATTGCCAGAGTTTCCTTCCCATGGAAAATTCTGGAATTTCCTCCCCGTGGATATTGCCAGAGTTTCCTTCCCATGGAAAATTCTGGAATTTCCTCCCCGTGGATATTGCCAGAGTTTCCTTCCCATGGAAAATTCTGGAATTTCCTTCCTGTGGATATTGCCAGAGTTTCCTTCCTGTGGAAATTGCCAGAGTTTCCTTCCCATGGAAAATTCTGGAATTTCCTCCCCGTGGAAATTGCCAGAGTTTCCTTCCCATGGAAAATTCTGGAATTTCCTCCCTGTGGAAATTGCCAGAATTTCCTTCCCGTGGAAATTGCCAGAGTTTCGTTTCCATGGAAAATTCTGGAATTTCCTTCCTGTGGAAATTGCCAGAATTTCCTCCCTGTGGAAATATCCAGAATTTCCTTCCTGTGCAAATTGCCAGAGTTTCCTTCCCATGGAAAATTCTGGAATTTCCTCCCCGTGGAAATTGCCAGAGTTTCCTTCCCATGGAAAATTCTGGAATTTCCTTCCCATGGAAAATTCTGGAATTTACTCCCCGTGGAAATTGCCAGAGTTTAGTTTCCATGGAAAATTCTGGAATTTCCTTCCCGTGGAAATGTCCAGAATTTCCTTCCCATGGAAAATTCTGGAATTTCCTTCCCGTGGAAATTGCCAGAGTTTCCTTCCCATGGAAAATTCTGGAATTTCCTCCCTGTGGAAATTGCCAGAATTTCCTTCCTGGAGAAATGTCCAGAATTTCCTCCCCATGGAAATGTCCAGAATTTCCTTCCCATGGAAAATTCTGGAATTTCCTTCCCGTGGAAATGTCCAGAATTTCCTTCCCATGGAAAATTCTGGAATTTCCTCCCCGTGGAAATTGCCAGAGTTTCCTTCTCATGGAAAATTCTGGAATTTCCTCCCCGTGGAAATTGCCAGAGTTTCCTTTCCATGGAAAATTCTGGAATTTCCTCCCCGTGGAAATTGCCAGAGTTTCCTTCCCATGGAAAATTCTGGAATTTCCTCCCCATGGATATTGCCAGAGTTTCCTTCCCCTGGAAAATTCTGGAATTTCCTTCCTGGAGAAATGTCCAGAATTTCCTTCCTGGAGAAATGTCCAGAATTTCCTTCCCATGGAAATTGCCAGAGTTTCCTTCCCATGGAAAATTCTGGAATTTCCTCCCCGTGGAAATTGCCAGAGTTTCCTTCCCATGGAAAATTCTGGAATTTCCTTCCTGTGGAAATTGCCAGAGTTTCCTTCCCATGGAAAATTCTGGAATTTCCTCCCCTGGAAATTGCCAGAGTTTCGTTCCCATGGAAATGTCCAGAATTTCCTTCCCGTGGAAATTGCCAGAATTTCCTTCCTGGAGAAATGTCCAGAATTTCCTTCCTGTGGAAATATCCAGAGTTTCCTTCCCATGGAAAATTCTGGAATTTCGTTCCCGTGGAAATTGCCAGAATTTCCTTCCTGAGGAAATGTCCAGAATTTCCTTCCTGTGGAAATATCCAGAATTTCCTTCCTGGAGAAATGTCCAGAATTTCCTTCCTGTGGAAATCACCAGAATTTATTTCCTGTGGAACCTTCTGGATTTCCTTCTTGTGGAAACTCCCAGAATTTCCTTCCCATGGAAAATTCTGGAATTTCCTTCCTGTGGAAATTGCCATAGTTTCGTTTCCATGGAAAATTCTGGAATTTCCTTCCTGTGGAAATTGCCAGAGTTTCCTTCCTGGGGAAATGTCCAGAATTTCCTTCCTGTGGAAATTGCCAGAGTTTCCTTCCCATGGAAAATTCTGGAATTTCCTTCCTGTGGAAATTGCCAGAGTTTCGTTTCCATGGAAAATTCTGGAATTTCCTTCCTGTGGAAATTGCCAGAATTTATTTCCCGTGGAAACTTCTGGATTTCCTTCTTGTGGAAATTGCCAGAATTTCCTTCCTGTAGAAATGTCCAGAATTTCCTTCCTGTGGAAATTGCCAGAGTTTCCTTCCCATGGAAAATTCTGGAATTTCCTTCCCGTGGAAATTACCAGAATTTCCTTCGCATGGAAATGTCCGGAATTTCCTTCCCCTGGAAATTGCCAGAATTTATTTCCCGTGGAAAATTCTGGAATTTCCTTCCTGTGGATATTGCCATAGTTTCCTTCCTGGGGAAATGTCCAGAATTTCCTCCCCGTGGAAATTGCCAGAGTTTCCTTCCCATGGAAAATTCTGGAATTTCCTTCCTGTGGAAATTGCCAGAATTTCCTTCCTGGAGAAATGTCCAGAATTTCCTTCTTGTGGAAATGTCCAGAATTTCCTTTCCTTTCCTGATTTTTGCTCCAAAATCTGATTTTTGCACCTTCTGCTCCGTCCCAGCTTTTGCTCAAAAATCTGATTTTTGCATTTTTGCAAAAAAACTCAAAAACTACTTCAACCTCTCTTGACCAAAACCCAACTTGAGGAGCCCCTCAAGACACCAACGTCACCGTGGTCCATCCCACGTCCTCACCTTGATGAAGCGGTTGGCCCTGCCCACGGCGCCGACCTTGCCGGTGTAGTTGATGAATCCGGCGTTGCCCTCGGTGGCGCCGTAGAACTCCCAGATGGTGACGGGCCCGAAGCGCCGCAGGAACTCCTTCCACACCTCGGCCCTCAGCCCGTTGCCCAGGGCCATGCGCACGCCGTGCTCCCGGTCATCGGCGCGCTGGTGGGACATGGGGATGGGGCCACCTCCAGGTGTGGACGGGGCGTGGCTGAGTCCTCGGGTGGGTGGTGGGAAGGTGGGACCTCACCTGGGGCGTGTTGCACAGGTAGCGCATCAGCTCGCCCACGTATTGGATGACGGAGACGTTGTAGCGCCGGCAGTCGGGCCAGAACTGAGAGGCCGAGAACTTGGACCGCAGGACGCAGGTGGCACCTGGGGACACAGCACGGGGATGGTGACACCAACACTTTGGTCTTCTGTCTTTGTTTGCAGCTCTCCATTTGTCCATCATCCATCCATCCATCCATCCATCATCCATCCATCCATCCATCCATCCATCCACCATCCATCATCCATCATCCATCCATCCATCCATCCATCCATCATCCATCATCCATCCATCATCCATCCATCCATCATCCATCCATCCATCATCCATCCATCCATCCATCCATCATCCATCCATCCATCATCCATCCATCCATCCATCCATCCATCCATCCATCATCCATCATCCATCATCCATCCATCATCCATCCATCATCCATCCATCATCCATCCATCCATCCATCCATCCACCCATCATCCACCCATCATCCATCATCCATCCATCCATCATCCATCATCCATCCATCCATCATCCATCCATCATCCATCCATCATCCATCCATCATCCATCATCCATCCATCATCCATCATCCATCCATCCATCCATCCATCCATCATCCATCATCCATCCATCCATCCATCCATCCATCATCCATCATCCTCCATCCATCATCCATCCATCCATCCATCATCCATCCATCATCCATCCATCCATCAATCCATCCATCCATCCATCATCCATCCATCATCCATCATCCATCCATCCATCCATCCATCCATCCATCCATCCATCCATCATCCATCATCCATCCATCCATCCATCCATCATCCATCATCCATCATCCATCATCCATCCATCATCCATCATCCATCCATCATCCATCATCCATCCATCCATCATCCATCCATCATCCATCCATCATCCATCCATCATCCATCCATCATCCATCATCCATCCATCATCCATCCATCATCCATCCATCATCCATCCATCATCCATCCATCATCCATCCATCATCCATCCATCCATCCATCCATCATCCATCCATCATCCATCCATCATCCATCATCCATCCATCCATCCATCCATCATCCATCCATCATCCATCCATCATCCATCCATCCATCATCCATCCATCCATCATCCATCCATCATCCATCCATCCATCCATCATCCATCCATCATCCATCATCCATCCATCATCCATCCATCATCCATCCATCCATCATCCATCCATCATCCATCCATCCATCCATCATCCATCCATCATCCATCATCCATCCATCCATCATCCATCCATCCATCCATCATCCATCATCCATCCATCCATCATCCATCCATCCATCATCCATCATCCATCCATCATCCATCCATCCATCCATCATCCATCCATCATCCATCATCCATCCATCCATCCATCCATCATCCATCATCCATCCATCCTTCCATCCATCATCCATCCATCCATCCATCCATCCATCATCCATCCATCCATCATCCATCCATCCATCCATCATCCATCCATCCATCCATCCATCCATCCATCCATCATCCATCATCCATCCATCATCCATCCATCATCCATCCATCATCCATCCATCATCCATCATCCATCCATCCATCATCCATCCATCCATCCATCATCCATCCATCATCCATCCATCATCCATCCATCATCCATCATCCATCATCCATCCATCATCCATCCATCCATCCATCCATCATCCATCATCCATCCATCCTTCCATCCATCATCCATCCATCCATCCATCATCCATCATCCATCCATCCATCATCCATCCATCCATCCATCATCCATCCATCCATCCATCCATCCATCCATCCATCATCCATCATCCATCCATCATCCATCCATCATCCATCCATCATCCATCCATCATCCATCATCCATCCATCCATCATCCATCCATCCATCCATCATCCATCCATCCATCCATCCATCCATCATCCATCCATCATCCATCCATCATCCATCATCCATCCATCCTTCCATCCATCATCCATCCATCCATCCATCCATCCATCATCCATCCATCATCCATCCATTCATCCATCATCCATCCATCCATCCATCATCCATCATCCATCCATCATCCATCATCCATCATCCATCATCCATCCATCATCCATCCATCCATCCACCATCCATCATCCATCCATCATCCATCATCCATCCATCCATCCATCATCCATCCATCATCCATCCATCCATCCATCCATCCATCCATCCATCCATCCATCCATCCATCCATCCATCATCCATCCATCATCCATCCATCATCCATCCATCCATCCATCATCCATCCATCCATCATCCATCCATCATCCATCCATCCATCCATCCATCATCCATCCATCATCCATCCATCATCCATCATCCATCATCCATCCATCATCCATCCATCCATCCATCCATCATCCATCCATCCATCCATCCATCATCCATCCATCCATCCATCATCCATCATCCATCCATCATCCATCCATCCATCCATCCATCCATCCATCCATCCATCATCCATCCATCCATCATCTATCCATCCATCATCCATCATCCATCCATCCATCATCCATCATCCATCATCCATCCATCCATCATCCATCCATCCATCCATCCATCCATCCATCCATCCATCCATCCATCCATCCATCCATCATCCATCCATCCATCATCCATCATCCATCCATCATCCATCCATCCATCATCCATCCATCCATCCATCATCCATCCATCCATCCATCATCCATCCATCCATCATCCATCCATCCATCATCCATCATCCATCCATCCATCCATCCATCCATCCATCCATCCATCCATCCATCATCCATCCATCCATCCATCCATCCATCCATCATCCATCCATCCATCCATCCATCCATCCATCCATCCATCCATCTATCATCCATCCATCCATCCATCCATCCATCATCCATCATCCATCCATCATCCATCATCCATCCATCCATCCATCATCCATCCATCCATCATCTATCCATCCATCATCCATCATCCATCATCCATCCATCCATCCATCCATCCATCCATCCATCCATCCATCCATCCATCATCCATCATCCATCCATCCATCATCTATCCATCCATCCATCCATCCATCCATCTATCATCCATCCATCATCCATCATCCATCATCCATCATCCATCCATCATCTCCACGTTCTCCGTGTCCGTACCGACGTCCAGGCAGCCGCCGAGCCCCACCAGCAGCCCGGCCGAGTGGTAGAGCGGCAGCGCGGTGTAGACGACATCGTCGGGCCTCAGGCCGCAGACCCGGCCCAGGCTGGCCACCATCATCAGCTTCAGCTCCGTGATCACCGCGGCCTTGGGCAGCCCTGCGGGACAGCGACGGGTGGGACGGGGCTGGGAGAGGACCCCGGGACCCCCGGACACTGCCCATGTGTGGGCACACCCAGCACACACCTGGCCCAGGTGGACCCACCATGGTCAGGGATGGAGGAACACCACCAAGACCCCTCCAAGCTGCTCATGTGTGGGCACACACCTGGCCCAGGTGGACCCACCATGGTCATGACTTGAGGAACACCCCCAAGACCCCTGGACACTGCCCATGTGTGGGCACACACCTGGCCCAGGTGGTCCCACCATGGTCAGCCCCCCTGGACCTGCCCGTCCCACCCCGCCCGGTGTCCCGGCTCACCGGTGGTGCCGGAGGTGTAGATGTACAAGGCCCGGGAGTCTCCGGTGACGCCGGCGCGCAGCTCGGCGGGCGGTGGCTCGGCAGGTGCCACCTCGATGGTGGGCAGCAGCGCCTCCACGCCCGCCGTGGGCGACGCCGCGCTCAGGTAGAACACCTCCACGCCGTCCCGCCGCAGGTGGGGCAGGACCTCCTCCACCGCCTCGCGCAGCTCTGCGGGGACAGAGGGACATGGCAGGTGACACCGCGTGGGCACCTGGGCAGGTGGGCACCGCTGACGTCACCTGCCCAGGTGGGCACTCCAGGTACCCCCAAGTGGGCACCTGGCCAGGTGGGCACCGCTGATGTCACCTGCCCAGGTGGGCACCCCAAAGTTCCTCCAATGGGCACCTGGCCAGGTGGGCACCACTGATGTCACCTGCCCAGGTGCCCACTTGGAGGAACTTTGGGGTGCCCACCTGGGACCATTGGACCCTCATCCTTGGCTCCAGGTGTGCCCACCTGGCCAGGTGCCCACTTGGAGGAACTTTGGGGTGTCCACCTGGGGACTTTGGCCCCACCACCCATTCCAGGTGTGCCCACCTGGCCAGGTGCCCACTCAGAAGAACTTTGGGGTGCCCACCTGTGACTCTTGGACCCCCATCCATGATTCCAGGTGGGCACACCTGGAGCCAAGGATGAGGGTCCAAGGGTCCCAGGTGGGCACCTCAAGGTACCCCCAAATGGGCACCTGGCCAGGTGGGCACACCTGGAATCATGGATGGGGGTCCAAGAGTCACAGGTGGGCACCCCAGGTACCCCCAAATGGGCACCTGGCCAGGTGGGCACCGCTGACGTCACCTGCCCAGGTGGGCACTGCAGGTACCCCCAAGTGAGCACCTGGCCAGGTGGGCACACCTGGAATCATGGATGGGGGTCCGAGAGTCACAGGTGGGCACACCAAAGTTCCTCCGAGTGGGCACCTGGTCAGGTGGGCACCCCCAGAATGGGTGGCGGGGCCAAGGTCCCCAGGTGGGCACCCCAAAGTTCCCCCAAGTGGTCACCTGGCCAGGTGGGCACACCTGGAATCATGGATGGGGGTCCAAAGGTCCCACGTGGGCACCTCAAGGTAGCCCCAAATGGACACCTGGCCAGGTGGGCACCGCTGACATCGCAAAGGTGCACCCCAGGTGGGCACTCCAGGTACCTCCAAATGGGCACCTGGCCAGGTGGGCACCCCCAGAATTGGTGGCGGGGCCAAGGTCCCCAGGTGGGCACCCCAAAGTTCCTCCAAGTGGGCACCTGGCCAGGTGGGCACACCTGGAGCCAAGGATGGGGGTCCAAGGGTCCCAGGTGGGCACCCCAAAGTTCTTCTGAGTGGGCACCTGGCCAGGTGGGCACCCCCAGAATTGGTGGCGGGGCCAAAGTCTCCAGGTGGACACCCCTAAGTTCCTCCAAATGGGCACCTGGCCAGGTGGGCACCCCCAGAATGGGTGGCAGGGCCAAGGTCCTCAGGTGGACACCCCAAAGTTCTTCCGAGTGGGCACCTGGCCAGGTGGGCACACCTGGAATCATGGATGAGGGTCCAAGAGTCACAGGTGGACACCCCAAAGTTCCTCCAAGTGGGCACCTGGCCAGGTGGGCACCCCCAGAATGGGTGGCGGGGCCAAGGTCCCCAGGTGGGATCACCCCGAATGGAGCCCCGATCCCCTGGGGGCACCCAGGGGTGACACAGACAGGGACGGGGACACACAGGGACACACAGGGACACACAGGGACACAGACAGGGACACCCAGGGGTGACACAGACAGGGACAGGGACACACTGTGACACAGACAGGGACACACACAGGGACACCCAGGGGTGACACACGGTGACACACACAGGGACAGTGACACACCCAGGGACACAGACAGGGACAATGACACGCACAGTGACACACACAGTGACACACCCAGCGACAATGCACACACCGGGACAGGGACACACCCAGGGACAGGGACCGCACCCAGGGACAGTGACACGCAGTGACACGCACAGTGACACACCCAGCGACAATGGCACACCCAGGAACACAGAGGGACACACGTATTGACTGACACGCACAGAGACAGACAGGGACACACAGAGGGACACACACAGGGACAGGGACATGCAGTGACAGTGACACACAGGGACAGTGACACGCAGTGACACACACAGTGACACACCCAGGGACAATGGCACACACAGGGACACCCAGGGACACACGCAGTGACAGTGACACACACACAGGGACACAGGGACAGCCACGTCCAGGCTGTGACACACACACAGGGAGAGGGACAGTGACACACAGGGACACACAGGGACAGGGACACACCCAGGGACACAGACAGGGACACAGAGGGACACAGACAGGGACAGTGACACACAGTGACACACAGGGACACAGACAGGGACAGTGACACACAGTGACACACAGGGACACAGACAGGGACACAGTGACACACACGAAGGGACAGTGACACATGTGCAAACCCCCCCCACCCCACTTGCACTCACAGTGACTGGCCACACTACGGTGGCCTTGGTGGCACCAAACCCCCCAAACACCACATTGTCCCCTCTCATGGTGACCTTGGTGGCCACAAACCCCCCAAAACACCACATTGTCCCCTCTCATGGTGACCTTGGTGACACCAAACCCCCCAAACACCACATTGTCCCCTCTCATGGTGGCCTTGGTGGCACCAAACCCCCCAAACACCACATTGTCCCTCTCATGGTGACCTTGGTGGCACCAAACCCCCCAGGTGACACATTGTCCCCTCTCATGGTGACTGGCCAACACCACGGTGGCCTTGGTGGCACCAAACCCCCCAGAACATCACATTGTCCCCTCTCATGGTGACCTTGGTGACACCAAACACCACATTGTCCCCTCTCACCGTGACCTTGGTGGCACCAAACCCCCCAAACACCACATTGTCCCCTCTCACAGTGACCTTGGTGACACCAAGCCCCACATTGTCCCTCTCACCAGGACTGGCCAACACCGCGGTGGCCTTGGTGGCACCAAACCCCCCAAACCCCACATTGTCCCCTCTCACAGTGACCTTGGTGGCACCAAACCCCCCAAACACCACATTGTCCCCTCTCACAGTGACTTTGGTGGCCACAAACCCCCAGAACACCACATTGTCCCCTCTCATGGTGACCTTGGTGGCACCAAACCCCCCAGACACCACATTGTCCCTCTCACAGTGACCTTGGTGACACCAAACCCCACATTGTCCCTCTCATGGTGACCTTGGTGACACCAAACCCCTCAAACACCACATTGTCCCTTTCACAGTGACCTTGGTGGCACCAAACCCCCCAGAACACCACATTGTCCCCTCTCATGGTGACTGACCACACCACGGTGGCCTTGGTGACACCAAACCCCCCCAGAACACCACATTGTCCCCTCTCATGGTGACTGGCCACACCACGGTGGCCTTGGTGGCACCAAACCCCCCAAACACCACATTGTCCCCTCTCATGGTGACTGACCAACACCATGGTGACCTTGGTGGCACCAAACCCCACATTGTCCCTCTCACCAGGACTGGCCAGCACCGCGGTGGCCTCGGCCGCCTCCAGCGCGTGCCGCAGCGCCCGTCCCCGGACGTTGCAGTTGAGACAAGCCATGGGACAACCCAACTTGGCCAACGCCAACCACGTCCAGAGGTATTCGGGCACGTTGGGCAGGAACACGGCGACGGTGCGGCCGCGCCGCAGCCCCAGCCGCCGCCGCAGCGCCCAGGCCGCGCGGTTGCTGCGCCGCTCGATGTCCTCGAAGGTGTAGATCTGCTCCTGGAAGATCAGCAGCGGTTGTTGTGGCCGGAGCCGCACGTGGCGCCGGAACACGTCCAGCAGAGTGACCGGCGGCCGGGCGGCCAAACGCCGGCGGCAGCGCAGCGATGACCGGGTCATGGTGGTGAAGAACATCAGGTCCTGCCAGAAGAACGGCACCGACCACGCCGTGACCACCAGCAGCAGCAGCAGGGCCACAGAGGCCAGCAGAGCCACCGGCAGCGCCATGGACATCGGTGTGGCACAGCCGGTGGCCAAGGTCCGCCCGGTGACCTTTGGGCCGTCCGGAGTTCGCCGCGCCGGCGGTTCCGCGCTTTGTTTGCTCTCCTCGCTCCGGGTGACGATTGTTGCTCCCGGCGCTGAGGGAGCGGCTCAGCGGGCGGCGGCTGCCACGGGCCGGTGGTTCTGCAGGGCCTGGCTGCACGGATGGCTGGCTGTCCATCTGTCTGTCTGGCTGTCCCGCTGTCCGGCTGTCCGTCTGTCTGGCTGTCCGGCTGACCCACTGTCCCGCTGTCCAGCTGTCCATCTGTCCAGCTGTCCGGCTGTCCTGCTGTCTGGCTGTCTGTCTGTCTGGCTGTCTGTCTGTCTGGCAGGCTGTCTCTCTGGCTGTCTGGCTGTCCGGCTGTCCTGCTGTCCAACTGTCTGGCTGTCTGGCTGTCCAGGTGTCCAGCTGTCCGGCTGTCCATCTGTCCAGATTCTGCCACCCTGGATGTCCGTCTGTCCATCCCTTCAGCCTCTCCCACCCTGCCTGTCCGTCTGTCCCACTGTCCGGCTGTCCCACTGTCCCACTGTCTGGCTGTCCAGCAGGCTGGCTGTCCGGCTGTCCCACTGTCTGTCTGTCCGGTTGTCCGGCTGTCCGGCTGTCCGCCTGTCCGGCTGTCCAGCAGGCTGGCTGTCCGGCTGTCCCACTGTCTGGCTGTCCGGCTGTCCGGCTGTCCAGATTCTGCCACCCTGGATGTCTGTCTGTCCATCCCTTCAGCCTCTCCTACCCTGGCTGTCCATCTATCTGGCTGTCTGGCTGTCCCACTGTCCGGCTGTCCCACTGTCTGTCTGTCCCACTGTCCAGCTGTCTGGCTGTCCTGCTGTCTGTCTGTCTGTCCGGCTGTTCGGCTGTCCAGCTGTCACACTGTCCGGTTGTCCCACTGTCTGTCTGTCCGGCTGTCCGGCTGTCCAGCTGTCCGGCTGTCCAGATTCTGCCACCCTGCCTGTCCATCTGTCCATCCCTTCAGCCCCTCCTACCCTGGCTGTCCGGCTGTCTGGCTGTCCGGCTGTCCCACTGTCTGGCAGGCTGTCTGTCTGGGTGTCCAGCTGTCCGGCTGTCCGTCTGTCTGGCTGTCCAGATTCTGCCACCCTGCCTGTCCGTCTGTCCATCCCTTCAGCCTCTCCTACCCTGCCTGTCCGTTTGTCCAGCTGTCCGGTCTCTGTCCGGCCATCCACCCTCTCCCATCATGTCTGTCTGTCCGTCTGCCTGACCTCTGCCAGCCCGGCTGCCGGTCTGGGACACCTCGGGGACACCCCGGGGACACCCTGGGGATGCCTCAGGGACTCCCTGGGGACACCTCAGGAACACCTGGGGGACACCCCCGGAGCAGGGACACCCCGGGGACACCCTGGGGACACCTCAGGGACACCCCGGGGACACCCCCGGAGCAGGGACACCCCGGGGACACCCTGGGGACACCTCAGGGACACCCCGGGGACACCCCCGGAGCAGGGACACCCCGGGGACACCCTGGGGACACCTCAGGGACACCCCGGGGACACCCCCGGAGCAGGGACACCCCGGGGACACCCCAGAAACACCCCGGGGACGCCTCAGGGACACCTGTGGGACACTTTGGGGACACCCCGGGGACACCCTCGGAGCAGGGACACCTCGGGGACACCTCGGGGACACCCTGGGGACACCCCCGAAACAGGGACACCCCAGAGACACCCCGGGGACACCCTGGGGATGCCTCAGGGACACCCTGGGGACACCTCCGAAACAGGGACACCCCGGGGACACCTCGGGGACACCTCGGGGACACCCCGGGGACACCCCAAGACGGGGGCTCGGCGCTGCCCCAAAAGGAGGCGCAGGTCCCACCGAGACTCGAACTCGGATCGCTGGATTCAGAGTCCAGAGTGCTCACCATTACACCATGGGACCGCTCCGCGCCGCCCCGCGCCGCTCCCTCCGCCACAGAAAAGAGACCCCGCGCCGCCCCCGCCCTGCGCGCCCCCGAGGCGCTGGAAATGGGGCAAAAGGGGGGGAAAACGGTTAAAAAATGGGGGGAAATGGTTAAAAAATGAGGGGAAAGGGGAAAAAGGGGATAAAAAGAGGAAAAGGAGACACGCCCGAACAGGGACTTGAACCCTGGACCCTCAGATTAAAAGTCTGATGCTCTACCGACTGAGCTATCCGGGCTCTGCCCGCGGCCGGGGACGCGGCGGGACTGGGGGAAATGCCGGGGATTTGGGGACAATCCCGAGGATTTGGGGGAAATCCCGGGGATTTGAGGAAAGCCCGGGGATTTGGGGAAATCCCGAGGATTTGGGGACAATCCCGAGGATTTGGGGGAAATCATGAGGATTTGGGGGAAATCCCGAGGATTGGGGAAAATCGAGTGGTTATGGGGAAAATCGAGTGGTTATGGGGAAATCAAGTGGTTATGGGGGGAAATCCAGTAGTTATGAGGAAAACCCCAAGGATTTGGGAGAAAATCGAGTGGTTATGGGGAAAATCCAGTGGTTATGGGGAAAAACCTCACGGTTTTGGGGAGAAACTTCGTGATTTTCGGGGGGAAATTGAGGATTTGGGAGAAAATCGAGTGGTTATGGGGGAAATCGAGCAGTTTGGGGGGTAAAACCCCGAGGATTTGGGGAAAATCGAGTGGTTATGGGGAAAATCGAGTGGTTATGGGGAAAATCGAGTGGTTATGGGGAAAATCCAGTGGTTATGGGGAAAAACCGAGCGGTTTTGGGGAGAAACTTCGTGATTTTCGGGGAAAATGGAGGATTTGGGGGGAAAATCGAGAGGTTATGGGGGGAAATCGTGCGGTTATGGGGTGAAAAGCTGAGGTTTTCGGGAGAAAACAGATTTTATTTTCAGAAAAAACACACGGTTGCAAGGAAAAACCCGAGGTTTTGGGGAGAAAAGTGAGGTTTTAGGGAAAAATCTAGCGGTTGTGGGGAAACCCCCGAGATTTTATGGAGAAACCCCAGGTTTTAAGGAAAAACCCGAGATTTTGGGGAAAACCCCGAGGTTTTAAGGAAAAATCCGAGGTTTTGGGGAAAAACCTGAGGTTTTCGGGGGTTTTAACTCGTTGGGGTTGAGGCAGGGAGGTTTACTCTAAAATAATAATATTATTTATATAATATTATTATTAATAATAAATATAATATTATTATTAATAATAAAAATAATATGATAATATAAATTATAATGATGACAATAATAGGAATTATCGGGAATAATGCAAATAAAATATAATATATAACAATGTAGCCATATAATGGCATATAAATCTACTATATTATTATTATTATTATTATTATTATTATTATTATTATTATTATTATTATTATTATTATTATTATTATTATTATTATTATTATTATTATTATATCCCCCACAAGGTGCACAGGCCCTTGCCAGAGGCCGCTCAGCACGGACTGATCACATTTCCCAACATTTTTACCCTCTTATTTCTCTTTTTTAACCTCCATTTTCCACCCTCTTTCCCCCTCATGTTTCCCATTTTCTTAATTCATGTTTTCAACCATTTTTTCCCCTCACATTTCCCATTTTTTGCCTCACCTTTCCTGCCTCTTTTCCCCTCATGTTTCACACCATTTCCCCCTCATATTTCCCATTTTTCTCACTTTTCCTGCCCTTTTCTCCTTCTGTTTTACACCTTTTCCCCCTCATATTTCCCGCTCTTTTCTCCCCTCACAATTCCCTCCATTTTCTCCCTCCCATTTCCACCATTTTTCCCTCTCACTTTTCCCACCCATTTTCCCCCTCACATTTCCCATTTTTTGCCTCACCTTTTCTGCTCTTTCCCCCTCATTTTTCACACCATTTCCCCCTCATATTTCCCATTTTTTTGCCTCACCTTTTCTGCCCATTTTCCCTTGTGATTCCCTCTCTTTTCTCCCCTCATATTTCCCTCCATTTTCTCCCCTCACGTTTCCCTTCATTTTCTCCCTCATGTTTATCTTAATTTTTTCCTCACCTTTCCCACTAATTTTTCCCTCATATTTCCCATTTTTTGCCTCACCTTTTCTACCATTTTCCCCCCTCACGTTTCCCTCCATTTTTTCCTCTCACTTTTCCCACCTTTTTTTCCCCTCACATTTCCCATTTTTTTCCTCACATTTTCTGCTCTTTTCCCCTCATTTTTCACACCTATTTCCCCCTCATATTTCCCATTTTTCTCACTTTTTCTGCCCTTTTCCCCTTCTGTTTTACATCTTTTCCCCCTCACATTTCCCGCTCTTTTCTCCCCTCATGTGTTCCACCCATTTTTAACTCTCACCTTTCCCACCCATTTTCCCCCTCACATTTCCAATTTTTTGCCTCAACTTTTCTATCCTTTTCCCCTCATTTTTCACACCATTTCCCCCTCATATTTCCCATTTTTTGCCTCACCTTTTCTGCCCATTTCTCCCCTCATATTTCCCTCCATTTTCTCCCCTCATATTTCCCTCCATTTTCTCCCCTCACGTTTCCCTTCATTTTCTCCCTCATGTTTATTTTAATTTTTTCCTCTCACTTTTCCCGCCCTTTTTCCCCCCTCACATTTCCCATTTTTTGCCTCAATTTTTCTGCTCTTTCCCCCTCATTTTTCACACCATTTCCCCCTCACATTTCCCATTTTTTGCCTCACCTTTTCTGCTCTTTCCCCCTCATTTTTCACACCATTTTCCCCTCATATTTCCCATTTTTTGCCTCACCTTTTCTGCCCATTTTCCCTTGTGATTCCCTCTCTTTTCTCCCCTCATATTTCCCTCCATTTTCTCCCCTCATATTTCCCTCCATTTTCTCCCCTCACGTTTCCCTTCATTTTCTCCCTCATGTTTATCTTCATTTTTTCCTCTCACCTTTCCGACCCATTTTCCCCTCATGTTTCCCATTTTTTGCCTCACCTTTTCTACCATTTTCCCCCCTCACGTTTCCCTCCATTTTTTCCTCTCACTTTTCCCACCGTTTTTCCCCTCACGTTTCCCATTTTTTGCCTCAATTTTTCTGCCCCTTTTCCCTCATGTTTCACATCGTTTCCCCCTCATATTTCCCATTTTTCTCACTTTTCCTGCCCTTTTCTCCTCCTGTTTTACATCTTTTTCCCTCATATTTCCTGCTCTTTTCCCCCCTCACATTTCCCTCCATTTTCTCCCTCCCATTTCCACCATTTTTCCCCCTCACTTTTCCCACCCATTTTCCCCCTCACATTTCCCATTTTTTGCCTCACCCTTTCTGCCTCTTTTCCCCTCATGTTTCACATCATTTCCCCCTCATATTTCTCATTTTTTCTCACTTTTCCTGCTCTTTTCTCCTCCCGTTTTACACCTTTTCCCCTCATATTTCCCGCTCTTTTCTCCCCTCACATTTCCCTCCATTTTCTCCCCTCACGTTTTCCACCCATTTTTAACTCTCACCTTTCCCACCCATTTTCCCCCTCACATTTCCCATTTTTTGCCTCAACTTTTCTGCTCTTTCCCCCTCATTTTTCACACCATTTTCCCCTCATATTTCCCATTTTTTGCCTCACATTTTTTGCCCTTTCCCCCTCACATTTTACATCTTTTCCCCCTCAATTTTGCCTCCATTTTCTCCCCTCATGTTTCCCACTCTTTTCTCACCTCCCTTTTCCCTCCATTTCTTCCTCTCACTTTTCCCACCCATTTTTCCCCTCATATTTCCCATTTTTTGCCTCACCTTTTCTGCTCTTTCCCCCTCATTTTTCACACCATTTCCCCTCACATTTCCCATTTTTTGCCTCAATTTTCCTGCCCCTTTCCCCTCATGTTTCACACCTATTTTCCCCTCATATTTCCCATTTTTCTCACTTTTCCTGCCCTTTTCTCCTCCTGTTTTACACCTTTTCCCCTCATATTTCCCGCTCTTTTCTCCCCTCACATTTCCCTCCATTTTCTCCCTCACATTTCCACCATTTTTTCCTCTCACTTTTCCCAACATTTTTCCTCCCTCACATTTCTCATTTTTTTCCTCACATTTTCTGCCCTTTTCCCCTCATTTTTCACACCCTTTTCCCCCCTCGTGTTTCCCACCCACAATTTTCACTTTTCCTCTCGACTCGCCCACTCCTTCTGGGTGTGTCCCCCTCGCTGTTGCCTTTCATTAGGCGATAATTGATATATTTAAATGAGAATAATTTAATTTTAAAATTTATATAATTCTAAATATGATATTATATTATATTACATTTATATTTATATTATATTATATTATATTATATTATATTATATTATATTATATTATATTATATTATATTATATTATATTATATTATATTATATTATATTATATTATATTATATTATATTATATTATATTATATTATATTATATTATGTTATATTATGTTATATTATGTTATATTATGTTATATTATGTTATATTATGTTATATTATGTTATATTATGTTATATTATGTTATATTATGTTATATTATGTTATATTATGTTATATTATGTTATATTATGTTATATTATGTTATATTATGTTATATTATGTTATATTATGTTATATTATGTTATATTATGTTATATTATGTTATATTATGTTATATTATGTTATATTATGTTATATTATGTTATATTATGTTATATTATGTTATATTATGTTATATTATGTTATATTATATTTATTATGTGTTTTTAAAACAATTTTTAAAAACAAATAGGGTTAGGGTTAGGGTCATGGTTGGGGTCAGGGAATATTTGGAATATTAAAATGTAAATAATTTGAATATTTAAATTGCAGTTTGGGTTAGGGTTAGGGTTATGGTTACCATCAGTGAATATTTGGAATATTAAAATGAGAATAACATGAATATTTAACATGGAATTTATTTTTTAAACGGATTTTCCAAAGGGTTTGGGTTAGGGTTAAGATTAGGTTTAGAGTTGGGGTTTGGCTCAGGGTCATTGTCAGTGCCAGGCTAAATTTAGGGAATAATTGTAATATTAAAATGGGAATAATTTGAATATTTAAATTTGAATTTGGGTTAGGGTATGGGTTGGGGTCATGGTCATATTTAGGTTTAGGTTTAAAATTTGAGTTGGAGGAAGGTTTAGGATTAGGGTCAGATTTCGGATTTGGGTGGGAGTCCTTGTCAGCAACAGGGTAAGATTAGGGTATAATTTTAATATTACAATGCTAATAATTTGAATATTCAATTTTTAATTTTGGTTATGTTAAATATTAGGGTTATGTTCTTGATCTATATTTTGTTAGGCTTAGGTCTAGGTCTGGGTTTAGGGGATACTTGATACATTAAAATACATTAAAATGTGGACAATTTGAGTATTTAAGAAGAAATTTAATTTTTAAACGCAAATATTCCATATATCCCTCCCTGCTGGTTCCAAATCCCCACGGGCCGGATCCCCAGACCGCTCCCGACAAAATTCCCGGAAATCTTCGAGGGGACGGATCCCGGGATTAGGGTTAGAACAGGGATTAGGTTTAGGTTTACAGTCCTTTAGAGGATTTGGATTAGGGCCCTTGTCAGTGTCGGGTGAGTTTAGGGGTTAATTGTGATATTAAATTGGGAATATTCGGAATATTAAATTCCAGTTTGGGTTAGGTAAGGATTATTATTGGGATTGGGTTCATGGTCATAGTTAGGGTTAGGCTTAGTTTTAGGATTATGCGGTACTTGGACTATAAAAATGTGGATAATTTAATTTTTTAAAAGAAATTTAATTTTTAAATGTGAATATTCCATAATTCCTTCCCTGGTGGTTTCAAATCCCCACGGGCCGGATCCCCAGACCGCTTCCGACAAGATTCCCGGAAATCTTCGAGGGGACGGATCCCAGGATTAGGGTTAGAACAGGGATTAGGTTTAGGTTTACAATCCTTTTGAGGATTTGGATTAGGGCCCTTGGCAGTGTCGGGTGAGTTTAGGGGTTAATTGTGATATTAAAATGGGAATATTTGGAATATTAAATTCCAGTTTGGGTTAGGTCAGGATTATTTTTAGGATTGGGTTCATGGTCATTGTTAGGGTTAGGCTTAGTTTTAGGATTATGGGGTACTTGGAATATAAAAATGTGGATAATTTGAATATTGAAGAATAAATTTAATTTTTAAATGCGAATATTCCATAATTCCTTCCCTGGCGGTTTCAAACGCCCACAGGCCGGATCCCCAGACCGCTCCCGACAAGATTCCCGGAAATCTTCGAGGGGACGGATCCCAGGATTAGGGTTAGAACAGGGATTAGGTTTACAATCCTTTAGAGGATTTGGATTAGGGCCCTCGTCAGTGCCGGGTGAGTTTAGGGGTTAATTGTGATATTAAAATGGGAATATTCGGAATATTAAATTCCAGTTTGGATTAAGGTAAGGATTATTGTTGGGATTGGGTTCATGGTCATAGTTAGGGTTAGGCTTAGTTTTAGGATTATGGGGTATTTGGAATATAAAAATGTGGATAATTTGAGTATTTAGGAAGAAATTTAATTATTAAATGCGAATATTCCATAATTCCTTCCCTGGCGGATTCAAACACCCACAGGGCGGATCCCCAGACCGCTCCCGTCAGGTCCCGGCCTGAAGAACGGGAAAAGATTCCCGGAAATTTTCAGGGGACGGATCCCAGGATTAGGGTTAGAACAGGGATTAGGTTTAGGTTTAGTCCTTTTGAGGATTTGGATTAGGGCTCTTGTCAGTGTCGGGTGAGTTTAGGGGTTAATTGTGATATTAAAACGGGAATATTCGGAATATTAAATTCCAGTTTGGGTTAGGTAAGGATTATTGTTAGGATTGGGATCATGGTCATAGTTAGGGTTAGGCTTAGTTTTAGGATTATGGGATACTTGGAATATAAAAATCTGGATAATTTGAGTATTGAAGAATAAATTTAATTTTTAAATGCGAATATTCCATAGTTCCATCCCTGCTGGTTCCAAATCCCCACGGGCCGGATCCCCAGACCGCTCCCGCCAGGTCCTGGCCTGAAAAACGGGAAAAGATTCCCGGAAATTTTCAGGGGGACGGATCCCAGGATTAGGGTTAGAATCGGGATTAGGTTTAGGTTTACAATCCTTTAGAGGATTTGGGCCCTTGTCAGTGTCAGGAGAATTTAGGGGTTAATTGTGATATTAAAATGGGAATATTCGGAATATTAAATTCCAGTTTGGGTTAGGTACGGATTATTGTTAGGATTGGGATCATGGTCATAGTTAGGGTTAGGCTTAGTTTTAGGATTATGGGGTGCTTGGAATATAAAAATGTGGATAATTCGAGTATTTAAGAAGAAATTTAATTTTTAAATGTGAATATTCCATAATTCCTTCCCTGGAGGTTTCAAACGCCCACGGGCCGGATCCCCAGACCGCTTCCGACAAAATTCCCGGAAATCTTCGAGGGGACGGATCCCAGGATTAGGGTTAGAACAGGGATTAGGTTTAGGTTTACAATCCTTTTGAGGATTTGGATTAGGGCCCTTGTCAGTGTTGGGAGAGTTTAGGGGTTAATTGTGATATTAAAATGGGAATATTCGGAATATTAAATTCCAGTTTGGATTAGGTAAGGATTATTTTTAGGATTGGGTTCATGGTCATAGTTAGGGTTAGGCTTAGTTTTAGGATTATGGGGTATTTGGAATATAAAAATGTGAATAATTTGAGTATTTAAGAAGAAATTTAATTTTTAAACGCAAATATTCCATATATCCCTCCCTGCTGGTTCCAAATCCCCACGGGCCGGATCCCCAGACCGCTTCCGACAAGATTCCCGGAAATCTTCGAGGGGACGGATCCCAGGATTAGGGTGAGAACAGGGATTAGGTTTAGGTTTACAATCCTTTTGAGGATTTGGATTAGGGCCCTTGTCAGTGTCGGGTGAGTTTAGGCGTTAATTGTGATATTAAAATGGGAATATTCGGAATATTAAATTCCAGTTTGGATTAGGGTAAGGATTATTGTTGGGATTGGGTTCATGGTCATAGTTAGGGTTAGGCTTAGTTTTAGGGTTATGGGGTACTTGGAATATAAAAATGTGGACAATTTGAGTATTTAAGAAGAAATTTAATTTTTAAATGTGAATATTCCATAATTCCTTCCCTGTTGGTTCCAAATCCCCACGGGCCGGATCCCCAGACCGCTCCCGTCAGAGCCTGGCCTGAAAAACGGGAAAAGATTCCCGGAAATCTTCGAGGGGACGGATCCCAGGATTAGGGTTAGAACAGGGATTAGGTTTAGGTTTACAATCCTTTTGAGGATTTGGATTAGGGCCCTTGGCAGTGTCGGGAGAGTTTAGGGCTTAATTGTGATATTAAAATGGGAATATTCGGAATATTAAATTCCAGTTTGGATTAGGTAAGGATTATTGTTAGGATTGGGTTATGGTCATAGTTAGGGTTAGGCTTAGTTTTAGGATTATGGGGTACTTGGAATATAAAAATGTGGATAATTTAAGTTTTTAAAAGAAATTTAATTTTTAAAT
Organism: Taeniopygia guttata; assembly: GCF_003957565.2. NCBI lineage: Eukaryota > Metazoa > Chordata > Aves > Passeriformes > Estrildidae > Taeniopygia > Taeniopygia guttata. Next base: position 1,587,861 of record NC_054769.1, on the reverse strand, counting down.
GCGAATATTCCATAATTCCTTCCCTGGTGGTTTCAAATCCCCACGGGCCGGATTCCCAGACCGCTCCCGCCAGGTCCCGGCCTGAAAAACGGGAAAAGATTCCCGGAAATTTTCAGGGGGACGGATCCCAGGAGCTGCTTCTCCTCGGCGTCGAAGAACCGGAGGAGGCGCCGCTCCTGGTCCAGCAGCACCCCGAGCACGCGGCAGCGCCCGGAATTCCGCGCCAGAATCCCGCCCGGCAGCCGGAACGTTCCATGGGAATACTCCAGCCCCGGAGCCTCTTCCGCCGGGATGGAGGGGAAGGAATCGTCCCGCGGGGAATCCGGGATGGGATTTGGGGTGGAATTCCATGGGGAATCCAGGATGGGATCCGGGGTGGAATCCTGCAGGGGATCCCACAGGGAATTCGGGATGGAATTTGGGATGGGATCCTGCAGGGGATCCTGCAGGGAATCCGGGATGGGATCCGGGGTGGAATCCTGCAGGGAATCCGGGATGGGATTTGGGGTGGAATCCCGCAGGGGATCCCGTAGGGAATCTGGGATGGAATTTGGGATAGAATCCTGCAGGGGATCGGGGATGGGATCCCATAGGGAATCCGGGATGGGATGCGGGATGGGATCCGGGATGGAATTCAAGATGGAATCATCCTGCAGGGGATCCCGTAGGGAATTCGGGATGGGATCCTGAATGGAATCCTGCAGGGAATCTGGGATGGGATCCGGGATGGGATCTGGGATGGGATCCGGGGTGGAATCCTGCAGGGGATCCCGCAGGGAATTGGGGACGGGATCCGGGATGGGATCTGGGATGGGATCTGGGATGGAATTCCTCAGGGAATTATCCTGCAGGGAATCCGGGATGGGATCTGGGATGGGATCCGGGATGGGATCCCACATGGAATCCCGCATGGAATCGCGCAGGGAATCGCGGATGGAATCGCAGATGGAATCGCGGATGGAATCGCGGATCTCCTCCCGGAGCACGCCCAGCCCCCAGGCGCTGCCGTCTCCCAGCTCCACTTCCCAGTAGTGCTTCCCGCCGGAAAATCCCTCCCGCGCCACGGCCAGCGCCCCGCGCCGGGATCCGGGATCGGCGCCGATCCGGCAGCGGCCGCGGATCCGCAGGGACGGGTGAGAGCAGCGCTCGTCCAGCGACAGCGCGGCTGCGGGAAACGCGGAGAGCCGGAGAGTTCCGGAGAGTTCCGGAGAGTTCCGGAGAGTTCCGGAGAGTTCCGGAGAGTTCCGGAGAGTTCCGGAGAGTTTGGGAGAGTTCGGGAGAGTTTTGGAATGAGAAATGGGAACAGGAAATGGGAACGGGAACGGGAACAGGAACGGGAAATGGGAACGGGAACAAGAATGGGAAATGGGAACAGGAAATGGGAACGGGAAATGGGAACGAGAAATGGGAACGGGAGCAGCAACGGGAAATGGGAACGGGAAATGGGAATGGGAATGGGAAACAAGAATGGGAAATGGGAACAGGAAATGAGAACAGGAACGGGAATGGGAACGGGAACGAGAAATGAGAACAGGAAATGGGAACGGGAACAGGAAATGGGAACAGGAACAGGAAATGGGAATGGGAAATGGGAACAGGAGCAGTAATGGGAACAGGAAACGGGAATGGGAACAGGAATGGGAATGGGAATAGGAAATGAGAACAGGAACGGGAAACAGGAACGGGAATGGGAATGGGAAATGGGAACAGGAACAGGAACGGGAATGGGGAATGGGAAATGGGAACAGGAGCGGGAAGCGGGAATGGGAACTGGAACGAGGAATGGGAACGGGAATGGGAAAGGGAACGAGGGAACGGGAACGGGAAATGGGAACAGGAACAGGAAATGGGAACAGGAAATGGGAACAGGAAATGGGAACAGGAAATGGGAACGGAAAATGGGAATGGAAACGGAAAATGGGAATGGAAACGGGAACGGAAAACGGGAATGGGAAATGGGAAATGGGAACGGGAACGGGAACGGAAAACGGGAACAGGAACGGAAAACGGGAATGGGAAGGGTCCCGGGGGTCGGGCCGGACTCACCTGCGTGGCTCTGAGCCCGTCGGAATTCTGCGTGGAAAGCGGCACCAATTACGGGCAATTAATTAACGGTAATTAGCGGTAATTAACACTCATTTGCATACTGCCGGCGGGGCGGGCCCACTCACCCAGCTGGGCCCGGATCTGCTCTGGAATGAGAAATCCCCGGAGTGACGCCCGAGATTCCCCAATTCCTGAAAATCCCCAAATTCCCAAAATTCCCGAATTCCTGAAATGCCCCAAAATCCCAAAAATTCCTGGAATTCCATAAATTCCCAAAATTCCCCAATTCCCAAATTGCCAAAACACTGAAATTCCTGAAAGTCTTAAAAATTCCCAAAATTGCCAAAAATACCCAAATTCTTGAAATTCCCAGAAATTCCTGAATTACTGAAATTCCCCAAAATTTGCAAATTTAAAAAAAAAATCCTGAAATTCCAAAAAAATTCCCAGAAATTCCCAAAATTCCCAAATTCCTGAAATTCCCCAAAATTCCCAAAATTCCTGAATTCCTGAAATGCCCCAAAATTCCTGAAATCCCCCAAATTCAGGAATTCCTGAGATTCCCTAAAAATTCCCCAAAATACCTAAATTACCCAAATTCCAGAAATTCCCAAAATTCACAAATTCCCTAAAATCCCCCCAAATTCCTGGAATTCCCTAAAATCCCCAAATCCCCAAATCCCCGAATTCCTGAAATGCCCCAAAATCCCAGAAATTTTCTGAAATCCCAGAATTCCTGGAAATCCATAAATTCCCAAAATTCCCCAATTCCCAAATTGCCAAAACACTCAAATTCCTGAAAGTCTTAAAAATTCCCAAAATTGCCAAAAATACCCAAATGACCCAAAATCTTGAAATTCCCAGAAATTCCCAAAATCCCCAAATTCCCAAATCCCTGAAATTCCTGAATTATTGAAATTCCCCAAAATTCACAAATTAAAAAAAAAAACCTGAAATTCCAAAAAAATTCCCAGAAATTCCAAAAATCCCCAATTTCCCAAATTCCTGAAATTCCTGAATTATTGAAATTCCCCAAAATTTGCAAATTAAAAAAAAAAACTGAAATTCCAAAAAATTTCCATAAATTCCCACAATTCCCAAATTCCTGAAGTTCACAAATTCCTAAAATTCCCCAAAATTCAAAAAATTCCTGAATTCCTGAAATGCCCCAAAATCCCAGAAATTCTATAAAATCCCAGAATTCCTGGAATTCCATAAATTCCCCAAATTCCCCAAAATTCCCAAATTGCCAAAACACTCAAATTCCTGAAAGTCTTAAAAATTCCCAAAATTGCCAAAAATACCCAAATCCTTGAAATTCCCAGAAATTCCCCAAATCCCCAAATTCCCAAATTCCTGAATTTCCTGAATTATTGAAATTCCCCAAAATTTGCAAATTAAAAAAAAATCCTGAAATTCCAAAAAATTCCCAGAAATTCCCAAATCACAAATTCCTAAAATTCCCCAAAACTCCCAAAATTCCCAAATTGCCAAAACTCTCAAATTCCTGAAAGTCTTAAAAATTCCCAAAATTGCCAAAAATACCCAAATCCTTGAAATTCCCAGAAATTCCCAAATTCCTGAAATTCCCCAAAATTCCCAAAGTAAAAAAAAAATCCTGAAATTCCAAAAAATTCCCAGAAATTCCAAAATCACAAATTCCTGAAATTCCCCAAATTCCAAAAATTCCTGAATTCCTGAAATGCCCCAAAATTCCTGATATTCCCCAAATTCAGGAACTCCTGAGATTCCCAAAAATTACCAAAAATACCTAAATTACCCAAATTCCAGAAATTCCCAAAATCCCAAAATTCACAAATTCCCTAAAATCCCCCCAAATTCCCCAAAATCCCCAAATTCTCGAAATTCTCCAAAATTCCCAAATACCCAAAAATTCCTGAAATTCACAAATTCCTGAAATTCCAAAAAATTCCCATCAATTCCTGAAGTTCCCAAATCTGCTAAATTCACAAATTCCTAAAATTCATCAAAATTCCCCAAATTCCCCAAATCCCAGAAATTTCCTGAAATTCCCCCAAAATCCCAGAATTCCCAAAATTCCTGAAAATCCTGAAAATGCCCAAAATTCCCGAAATTCCCAAATTCCCATAAATCCCAAATTATTTGAATTCCCCAGAATTCTCGAATTTCCTCAAAATTCCCAAAATTCCCGAATTCCTGAAATCCCAAAATATCCCCAAAAATCCCCCAAAATCCCCAAAAAAGCCCAAAAATTCCCAAAAATTCCCAAAAATTCCCAAAATATCCCCAAAATTCCCCAAAATTCCAAAAAATTCCCAAAAATTCCCAAAAATTCCCAAAAATTCCCAGAATTTCCCCAAAATTCCCGAAATTCCCTCACCGAGCCGCGCCTCCATCTCCTGCTGCTCTGCCGGGCAGAAAAGGAAATAATAATAATGATTAATTAATTAATTATTAGAAAATGCCATTGATTATTAATTAATATTAATTATTAATTATTTATTAAGTGAACATCGAATTATTTATTAGAAATGAGTAATTATTATTTAATTAATAATTTTTATTTAAAGATCTACACAATATAAAAAATTAATTTATTATTAGAAATTAATAATTACAAATTCTTCTTTTATTATTCATAATTCATTATTAGACAAATAAAATAATTAATAGTTAATACTTTATTCGGAATAATTTATTCTTAATAAATTGAATTATTTATTAATTTCTATTAGCCAATGAAATTAATTAATAAGGAACATTTTACTATTAATAATGGATTATTAAGAAATTGAATCATTATTAATTTATTATTAGACAACTAAATTCATTAATAATTAGTATTTTATAATTAAAAATGGATTATTAGGAAATTGAATTCACTAATAATTTATTATTCAAAAATTTATTAATTAATAACGAATATTTTACTATTAATAAGGGATTGTTTAGAAATTGAATTAATTCTTAATTTATCATTGGAAAATTAAATTCATTAATAATGAACGTTTTACAGTTAATGGATTATTAGAAAATTGAATTCATTATTAATTTATTCTTAACAATTTAATTAATTAATAATGAATATTTTACTATTAATAATTTATTATTTTAAAGCAGAATTCATTATTAGCAATGAATACTTACTAATGAACATTTAATTATTAATAATTTATTAATAGAAAATTCTGAATTAATTGGAAATTTCCGAAGTTGTTTTGTGTCTTTTGCCCCAAATAATCCCGGATTGATCCCCGGGCTAATTATTAATTACTGCATTCATTGATGAATTAAAGCATTAATGAATTAATTAGGGATTAATTAATTCCGATTAATTGGCACAAAGGGATTTTTACCCCTCTGGAGCTTCTCGGACGTCTCCTCTGGGAACAACAAAATCCAATGATTAATTGGAATTATTAATTGGCATTATTACTTGGGAATTATTAATTGGGAATTACTCATTGCAATTATTAATTTGGAATTATTAATCTGAATTTTTAAATGGAAATTGTTAATTGGCATTTATTAATTGGGAATTATTAATTGGAAATTGTTAATTGTGAATATACATTGGCAATTACTAGTCAAAATTATTAATTTGAATTATTAATTCGAAATTGTTAATTGGCAATTATTAATTGGCAATTATTAATTTGAATTATTAATTGGAAATTGTTAATTGGCATTTATTAATTGGGAATTAAAACCTGAAATTATTAATTGGAAATTGTTAATTGTAATTAATCATCGGCAATTATTCATCTGAAATTGTTAATTGGGAATTACTCATTGGAATTATTCATTGGGAAATATTAATTGGAAATTATTAATTGCAATTATTAATCGGGAATCATTGCAAGTGTGAATTGGAAATTGTTAATTGGCAATTTTAAATTTGCATTTATTCATTGGAATTATTAATTGAAACTAAGAATTATTAGTGCTGCTCTGGTAATTAATAGTTGCTGCTATCAATCAATAATACACATAATAATAATAATAATAATAATAATAATAATAATAATAATAATAGTAGTAGTGGGTAATCGCTAATGATATGGCAATAGGTAATTAATTACCGGTTATTAATGAATTAATTAGTGTCCATTGAGGAATTAATTAGCAGTGTGTAATGAATTATGAATGGCTATTAATAGATTAATTAGGGGTTATTAATTAATTATTAGGAGTTAATAATGAATTAATTAGTAGCCATTGAGGAATTAATTATCATTTTTTAATGAATGATTAGCGGCCATTAACAGATTAATTAGGGATTATTAATTAATTAATTAGGAGTTAATAATTAAATAATTAGCCGTTAATAATTAATTAACTAATTAATTAATGAATTCTCACCCAGCTCCATCCTGAGCTCCTCCATCTCTGCCACAGCCGGGAACGGGAATTCCGAAAATTTGGGAATTTTGGAAATTTGGAGAAATTTGGGGAATTTTGGGTGATTTGGGGATTTTGGGGAAAATTGAGAATTTTGGGAATTTGGAATTTGGGGAATTTCAGGGGGATTTGGGAATTTGGGGATGGAAATTCCAGGAATTTCAAGGGGATTTGGGAATTTTAGGAATTTTGGGAATTTGGGGATTTGGGAGTTTTGAGATTTTGGGGATTTTGAGGGAATTCGGGAATTTTGGGAATATTGAGGATTTCGGGGAAATTTGGGAATTTCAGGGGAATTTGAGGAATTTGAGGATGAAAATTCCCGGAATTCAAAGGGGATTTGGGAATTTGGGAATTTGGGGATTTGGGGATTTTGTGATTCGGGAATTCCCGGAATTCTGGGGAAATTTGGGAATTCTGGGGAAATTTTGGAATTTGGGGATTACGGGAATTTTGGGGATTTTGGGGCATCTGGGGATGGAAATTTGGGAATTCTGGGGGATTTGGGGAATTTGGGATGGAAATTTCTGGAATTCCAAGGAAATTTGGTAATTTGGGATTTGGGAATTTCAGGGGAATTTTGGGATTTTTGGGGAAATTTGGGAATTCTGGGAGGGATTTGGAAATTTGGGGATTCCAGGAAATTTGAGGATTTTGGGGGGATTTGGGAATTTGGGGATTTGGGAATTTGATGGAAATTTGGGGATTCCAGGAAATTTGGGGGTTTTGGGGGGATTTGGGAATTTGAGGGAAATTTGGGAATTTCAGGAAATTTGGGATTTGGGAATTTGGGAATTCCGGGCCGGGCTCACCCTCGCTGATTTCCTGCTGGGATTTCCCTGGGAATGGAATTGAATTTAAATAGATTCGTTTAATTAATTAATTTTATTTTAATTTAATTTTATTTTATTTAATTTTATTTAATTTAATTTAATTTTATTTTATTTTATTTTATTTTATTTTATTTTATTTTATTTTATTTTATTTTATTTTATTTTATTTTATTTTATTTTATTTTGTTTTATTTTGTTTTATTTTGTTTTATTTTGTTTTATTTTAATTTATTTTAATTTATTTTAATTTATTTTAATTTATTTTAATTTAATTTCTTTTATTTTATGTTGGTTTATTTTTAATTTAATTTATTTTATTTTATTTTATTTCACTTAATTCCATTTTATTCCATGTAATTTCAATTAAAATTTTCTTTCATTTTTAAATTTAATTTAATTTAAATAATTTCTTTTAATTGAATTGTATTTATTTAATTCCATTTCAATTAATATTTTTTTAATTTTATTCCATTTTATTCCATTTCATTTCAATTAATGTTTTCCTTTATTTTAAAAATTAGTTTAATTCATTTATTTCTTTCCATTTAATATAATTTTATTTAATTCCATTTCAATTAATATTTTATTTTATTTCTCTCATTTATTTTATTTCAGTTTATTTAATATAATGTAATTTCATTTCAAATCAATTCCTATTTTATTATTTTATTTTATTTTATTTTATTTTATTTTATTTTATTTTATTTTATTTTATTTTATTTTATTTTATTTTATTTTATTTTATTTTATTTTATTTTATTTTATTTTATTTCTTTTTTTTCTTTTAATTGGGGATTTATTTAATTCATTGGCATAATCAACACTAATTAAAATTAAATTATTTATTTATTTATAAATACCTTATAATTTATATGTATTTTAAATAAAATATAGATAATTATATATTTATATTTTCTATATAATTAATATATAATTATTATATAATATTCTATAATTAATTCTTTATTAATTTATAAGCAAATTAACAAAATAACATTTATTTTAAATTAAAATTAATTAAAATGAAAACTAAATGAAATTAAAAATAATTTAAGATAAGTTTAAAATATAATTAATTAATTAATTAATTAATGCACTCACGCTCCTGAGCCACGACCCGGCGATCCCCTGGGGAAACGGGGTAATTAATGCCTAATTAATTGGCAATTAATGGGGAAATTACGGGTAATTAATGGGTGATTAATTGGTGCATTATGGCTAATTAATTGCTAATTAATCTATAATAAATGGGTAATTAACGGGTAATGAATTGCTACACTATGGGTAATTAGTTGTTAATTAAAGGCTAATAAATGGGTAATTAATAGGTAATAAGTGTGTACATTATGAGCACTTAATTAATAATTATGGTTAATAAATGGGTAATTAATGGGAAATTAATTATGGCTATTTAATTAGTAAATAATAGTTACTGAATGGGTAATTAACAGGCAATAAATCGGTACATTATTGGTAATTAATTGGTAATTAATGGCTAATAAATGAGTGATTATTGGGTAATTATGTGGCACATTATGTGCAATTAATTGGTAATTAATGGGCAATAAGTCGGTACATTATGGGCAATTAATTGGTAATTAATGGATAATAAATAGGAAATTAATGTGTAATAAATTGGTAGATTATGGGTAATAAATGGTTAATAAATGAGTAGTTAATGAGTCTGTAATTGAGTCCAGTATGGGTCATTAATGGGAAATTAATGGGAAATTAATAGGGAAGGAATGGGTAATGAATGATTAATTAATGGGAAATGACCGAATAATTACTGGGTAATTATTTGGGATTGAATGATTAATGAATGGATAATTAATGGACAATAAGTGCGTTATTAGGGTGTCATTAATGGGTAACTTATGGGTAATTAATTGGTAATTAATGGGAAATTAATGGGGGAGGAATGGTTAATGATGGGGTATGAATGGGTAATTAATGGGTAATTAATGGGTCAATTATGGGTAATTAATGGGAAATGAACGGGTAATTCTTGGGGAATGAACAATTAATTAATGAGTAATTAATGGCTAATAACACAGTTATTGGTGGGTCATTAATAGGTAACTTATGGGTAATTAATTGGTAATTAATGGGTAATTCATGGGTAAATTATGGGTAATTAATGGGGAATGAATGGGAAATGGTTGATTAATGAATGGGTAATTAATGGCTAATAAGTGCGTTATTAAGGGTCATTAATGAGTAACTTGTGGGTAATTAATTGGTAATTAATGGGAAATTAATGGGGAGGAATGGTTAATGATGGTAATGAATGGATAATTAGTGGGTCAGTTATAGGTAATTAATGGGAAATTAAGTGATTAATGGTAATTAATTGGTAATTGACGGGTATTTAGTTGGTAATTAATGGGAAATTAATAAAGAAGGAATGGGTAATGATGGGTAATTAATGGAAAAATGGAAATCAAAGGGAATAAAGGGAAATAAAAAGGAAATTAAAGGAAATCAAAGGAAATAAAGGGAAATAAAAAGGGAAATTCGAGGGAAATAAATTTGAAATCAAAGGGAATAAAAGGAAATAAAAGGGAATAAAAGGAAATAAAAGGGAATAAAAGGAAATAAAAGGAAATAAAAGGAAATAAAAGGAAATAAAATGGAATAAAGAAAAATAAAATGGAAATTGGAGGGAAATAAATTTGGAATAAAGGGAATAAAGGGGAAATCAAAGGGAATTAAAGGGAATTAAAGGAAATCCAAGGGAATAAAAGGAAATATGAAGGAAATCAAAGGGAATTAAAGGAAATCAAAGGGAAATAAAGGAAATCAAAGGGAATTAAAGGAAATCAAAGGGAATAAACGGGAATAAAAAGGAAATTGGATGGCAATAAATGTGAAATAAAAGGGAATAAAGGGGAAATCAAAGGGCATAAAAGGGAATATGAGGGAAATCAAAGGGAATGAAAGGAAATCCAAAGGAAATCTCAGGGAATTAAAGGAAATCCAAGGAAATAAATGGGAATAAAAAGGAAATTGGAGGCAATAAATGAGAAATAAAGGGAATAAAGGGGAAATCAAAGGGAATGAAAGGGAAATAAAGGAAATCAAAGGAAATCCAAGGGAATAAAAGGAAATACGATGAAATTAAAGGAAATCAAAGGAAATCAAAGGGAATGAAGGGAAATAAAAAGGAAATTGGAGGCAATAAATGAGGAATAAAAGGGAATAAAGGGGAAATCAAAGGGAATGAAAGGAAATCCAATGGAATAAATGGGAATAAAAAGGAAATTGGAGGGCAATAAATGAGAAATAAAAGGGAATAAAGGGGAAATCAAAGGAAATCAAAGGGAATTAAAGGAAATCACAGGGAATGAAAGGAAATCCAAGGGAATAAATGGGAAATAAAAAGGAAATTGGAGGCAATAAATGAGAAATAAAGGGAATAAAGGGGAAATCAAAGGGAATGAAAGGGAATTAAAGGAAATCCAAAGGAATCCAAGGAAATAAAAGGAAATATGAGGGAAATCAAAGGGAATGAAAGGAAATCAAAGGGAATAACGGGAATAAAACGGAAATTGGAGGGAATAAATGAGGAATAAAGGGAAATAAAATGGAAATTGGAGGGCAATAAATGAGGAATAAAGAGGAATAAAGGGAAATAAAATGGAAATTCAAGTGGAACTAGAAGGGAATGAAAGGAAATCAAAGGGAATAAAATGGAAATTAAAGGAAATCCAAGGGAATAAAGGAAATAAAAAGGAAATTGGAGGCAATAAATGAGGAATAAATGGGAATAAAAAGGAAATTGGAGGCAATAAATGAGGAATAAATGGGAATAAAAAGGAAATTGGAGGCAATAAATGAGAATTAAAGGGAATAAGGGCGTCGCTCACGGCGCAGGCGCAGCGCGGCCGCCAGCCCCAGCCCCAGCGCCAGCGCCGGCAGCAGCAGCAGCGGCGGCAGCGGCCACGGAGACGGGAACAGCGCGTCTGGAAAAGATCCGGAAAATAGGGAAAATGGGAATTGGGGGGGAAAAATGGGAATTATGGCCAAAAAAACCCGGAAATTGTGTAAAAAATGGGAATTACGGCAAAAAAACCACAGAAATTCTGTAAAAAATTGGAATTACGGCAAAAAAAACCACAGAAATTCTGTAAAAAATTGGAATTACGGCAAAAAAATAAGGGGGGGTTATGGTAGAAATAGATGTTCTGTCGGAAAATGGGAATTTTGGCAAAAAAAAATTTGGAAATGCTGGTAAAAATCAGGAGGTTTGTGGGAAAAAGGGAAATCTGTGAAAAAATGGGAATTCTGTTAAAAAGAGGGAATTCCGTTTAAAATGGGAATTCTGTCAAAAAAAAGGGAATCCCATCCAAAAGAGGAATTCCATGAAAAAATGGGAATTCTGTCAAAAAAAGGGAATCACATCCAAAAGAGGAATTCCATTAAAAAATGGGAATTCTCTCCCAAAGTGGGATTTTTGTATCCTTAAATTCTGAATTTCTCATTCTCGAACTGGGAATTCTCCCATTCCCAAAGTGGGAGTTTCCCATTCCCAAAGTGGGAATTTCCCACCTCAAATTGGGAATTTTCCCATTTCCCATCCCAGAGTGGTGATTCCATCCCGGCCAATGGGGACCTTCCCAATCCTCTGGAAAAACCCAGAAAACACCAGAAAACACTGGAATACACCAGAAAACTGCAGAGAACCCCGGAAAAGCCCAGAAAAGTCCTGGGAAAACACTGGAAAATGCTGGAACCCTCATAAAAATCCAGAAACCCCCCGAAAACCCTGGAAAAACCCAGAAAAATCCCAGAAAACCCTGAGATACCCCCCAAAAATGCCGGGAAAGTCCAGAAAACTCCGGAAAACCCCAGAAAACCCCAGAAAATCCCAGAAAATCCCAGAAAACCTTGGAAAATTCCAGAAAATCCCAGAAAACCACGGAAAATCCCGGATAACCAGGGAAAAGCCCAGGAAACCCCAGAAAATGCTGGAAAGCTCTGGAACCCTCAGAAAAATCCAGAAAACCCCAGAAAACCCAAGAAACTCTAGAAAACCCCGGAAAACACAGGAAAACCCCAGAAAACCTCGGAAAATTCCAGAAAACCCCAGAAGATACCAGAAAATCCCAGAAATATCACGGAATCCCCCAGAAAATTCCATAAAACCCCAGAAAATTCCAGAAAATTCCAGAGAACCCCGGAAATTGCTGAAAACCCCAGAAAACCCCAGAAAAATCCCAGATTCCCCTAGAAAATTCCTAAAAACGTCGGAAAATTCCAGAAACCCCAGAAAACCCCAGAAAAATCCCAGAATCCCCCAGAAAATTCCAGAAAACCCCAGAAAAATCACTGGATCCTCCAGAAAATTCCAGAAAACTCCAGAAATTTCCAGAAAACCTCGGGAAAATCCCAGAAAATCCCAGAAAAATCCCGGAATCCCCCAGAAAATTCCATAAAACCCTAGAAAATTCCAGAAAGCCCCAGAAAAATCCCAGAATCCCCCAGAAAATTCCTGAAAACCCCAGAAAACCCCAGAAGATATCAGAAAATCCCAGAAAAATCCCAGAATCCCACAGAAAACCCCAGAAATCCCAAAAAAATCCAGAAAACTCTGGAAAACCACGGAAAACCCCAGAAAACCCCGAAAAACCCCAGAAGATATCAGAAAATCCCAGAAAAATCCCAGAATCCCCCAGAAAATTCCAGAAAATCCCAGACAACCCCAGAAGATACCAGAAAACCTCGGAAAATTCCAGAAAACCCAAGAAAACCCCAGAAAACCACAGAAAAATCCCAGAATCCCCCAGAAAATTCCAGAATCCCCCAGAAAACACAAGAAACCCTAGAAAACCCCGGAAAACATGGGAAAACCCTAGAAAAACCTGGAAAACCCCAGAAAAATCCAGAAAACCTTGGAAAATTCCAGAAAACCCCAGAAGATACCAGAAAATCCCAGAAAAATCCTGGAATCCCCCAGAAAATTCCAGAAAACCCCAGAAAACCCCAGAAGATACCAGAAAATCCCAGAAAAATCCCAGAATCCCCCAGAAAATCCCAGAAAACCTCAGAAAATTCCAGAAAACACCAGAAAACCCCAGAAGATACCAGAATCCCACAGAAAACCTTGGAAAATTCCAGAAAACCTTGGAAAATTCCAGAAAACCCTAGAAAATTCCAGAAAACCTCGGAAAATTCCAGAAAACCCCAAAAAACCCCAGAAGATATCAGAAAATCCCAGAAAAATCCCGGAATCCCCCAGAAAATTCCAGAAAACCCCAGAAAATTCCAGAAAACACCAGAAAACCCCAGAAAAATCCCAGAATCCCCCAGAAAGTTCCAGAAAACCTAAAAAAAAAAAAAATCCAGAAAACCCCAGGAAAATCCCAGAATCCCCCAGAAAATTCCAGAAAACATCGGGAAAATCCAGAAAACCCCAGAAAGTTCCAGAAAACCTAAAAAAATCCAGAAAGCCCCGGAAAACCCCAAAAAAATCCCAGAATTTCCCAGAAGATATCAGAAAATCCCAGAAGAAACCCAGAATCCCCCAGAAAATTCCAGAAAACCTCGGGAAATTCCAGAAAACTCCAGAAAAATCCCAGAAAACCCCAGAAAATTCCAGAAAACCTGGGAAAATTCCAGAAAACCCCAGAAAAGCCGCAGAATCCCCCAGAAAATTCCAGAAAACCTCGGAAAATTCCAGAAAAAATCCCAGAACCCCCAGAAAACTCCAGAAAATTCCAGAAAACTCCAGAAAACCCTGGAAAATTCCAGAAAACCTCGGAAAATTCCAGAAAACACAAGAAGATACCAGAAAACCCCAGAAAAATCCCAGAATTCCCCAGGAAATACCCAAGAATTCCCAAATTTTCCAGAAAACCCTGGGAAATTCCAGAAAACCCCAGAAAAATCCCAGAATCCCCCAGAAAATTCCAGAAAACCTCGGGAAATTCCAGAATCCCCCATAAAATTCCAGAAAACTCCAAAAAATCCCAGAAAACCTCGGAAAATTCCAGAAAACCTCAAAGAATCCAGAATCCCCCAGAAAATTCCAGAAAACCTCAGAAAATTCCAGAAAACTTCAGAAAATTCCAGAAAACCTCGGAATCCCCCAGAAAATTCCAGAAAACCCCAGAAAACCCCAGAAAAATCCCAGAATCCACCAGAAAACCCCAGAAAATTCCAGAAAACCCCAGAAAACCCCAGAAGATACCAGAAAACCCCAGGAAAAATCCCAGAATCCCCCAGAAAACCCCAGAAAACCCCAAAAAAAATCCAGAAAACACTGGAAAACCCGGAAAACCCCAGAAAACCCCAGAAAACCCCCCAAAAAACCCAGAAGATATCAGAAAATTCCAGAAAAAACCCGGAATCTCCCAGAAAACCCCAGAAAACCCCAGAAAAAATCCTGGAATCTCCCAGAAAATTCCAGAAAACCTCGGAAAATTCCAGAGAACCTCGGAAAATTCCAGAAAACCTCAGAAAATTCCAGAAAACCGCACAAAACCCCAGAAGAACCCCAGAATCCCCCAGAAAATTCCAGAAAACCCCAGAAAACCCCAGAAGATACCAGAAAATCCCAGAAAAATCCCAGAATCCCTCAGAAAATTCCAAAAAACACCAGAAAACCCCAGAAGACCTCGGAAAATTTCAGAAAACCCCAGAAAAATCACAGAAAAATTCCGGAAACCCCCAGAAAAATCCCAGAATCCCTCAGAAAATTCCAGAAAATTCCTGAAAACCTTGGAAAATCCCAGAAAACCCCAGAAAAATCCCAGAATCCCCCAGAAAATCCCAGAAAACACCAGAAAATCCCAAATAATCCCAAAACCCCCCCGGAAAACCCCATCCCACCCCACCACCCGTCGGCATTCCCGTCTCCCGGTGGGCGCCATTCCCATTTGGGAATTCCCGTGCGGAACGTCGGCTCACCGGCGATGACCACGGCGCTCTGCGCGGCCCTGTGCCGGTGAAGGGCGCGGCACGCGGCGGCGTTGCCGGAGCCCGGCCGCAGCAGCACCGAGCTGCCGCCGTTCCCGCCCGGATCCGGCGCCGCCGGCAGATCCCGGTTGGTACCGGAGATCCAGAGGAGGCGGTCGGGCGGCAGCGGCGGCGCCGGGAGGCACCGGAGACGGATCCCGTCCCCCTCCGGCCCCTCCACGATCAGCAGCGGCTCCCGGAGCTGCCCTGGGGAACGGGGACGGAAATCACGGAGGTGCCGGGAGGGGTTGGGGTCAATAGTCCTGGTTTGATTGGGATCAATAATCCTGATTGATTTGGGTCAATAATACCCAATGGATTGGGGTCAATAATCCAAATCGATTTGGGTCAATAATCCTGGTCTGATTGGGATCAATAATCCTGATTTATTGGGGTCGATAATACCCAATCGATTGGGGTCAATAATCCAAATCCATTAGGGTCAAGAATCCCGGATTGATTGGGATAGATAATCCCCAATGGATCGGGGTCAATGATTCCAGATTGATCAGGTTCAATAATCCCGGATTGATCAGGGTCAATAATCCCAATCTATTTGGGTCAATAATACCCACTCGATTGGGGTCAATGATCCTGGAATGATTGGGGTCAATGATCCCGGATTGATTGGGATCAATAATCCCGATCAATTGGGGTCGGTAATACCCAATCGATTGGGGTCAATAATCCAAATCGATTGGGGTCAATGATCCTGGAATGATTGGGATCAATAATCCTGATCGATTGGGGTCGATAATACCCACTCAATTGGGGTCAATAACCCAAATCCATTAGGGTCAAGAATCCCGGATTGATCAGGTTCAATAATCCCCAGTGGATTGGGATCAATGATTCCAGATTGATCAGGTTCAATAATCCCGGATTGATCAGGGTCAATAATCACGATTGATTGGGGTTGATAATGCCCAATTGATTTGGGTCAATAATCCAAATCGATTGGGGTCAATGATCCCGGATTGATTGGGATAGATAATCCCCAATGGATCGGGGTCAATAATCCTGAAATGATCAGGATCAATAATCCTGGATTGATTGGGGTCAATGATCCCAAATGCATCGGGGTCAATGATTCCAGATTGATCAGGTTCAATAATCCCGGATTGATCAGGGTCAATAATCCCGGATTGATCAGGGTCAATAATCCCGATTGATTGGGGTCGATAATGCCCAATTGATTGGGGTCAATAATCCTGGTTTGATTGGGATCAATAATCCTGATTGATTTGGGTCGATAATACCCAATTGATTGGGGTCAATAATCCAAATTGATTGGGGTCAATGATCCTGGAATGATTTGGATCGATAATCCCGGATTGATTGGAATCGATAATCCCCAATGGATCGGGGTCAATAATCCCCAATGGATCAGGATCGATAATCCCCAATGGATCAGGGTCAATAATCCCGGATTGATTGGGGTCAATAATCCAAATCAACTGGGGTCAATGATCCCGGAATGATTGGGATCAATAATCCCAATCGATTGGGGTTGATAATACCCAATCGATTGGGGTCAATTATCCCAGATTGATTGGGATCGATGATCCCCAATGGATCAGGATCAATAATCCCAAATGAATCAGGGTCAATAGTCCTGGATTGATCAGGGTCAATAATCCCGATTGATTTGGGTCAGTAATCCCGGATTGATTGGGGTCAATAATCCAAATCGATTGGGGTCAATGATCCCGGATTGATTTGGATCAATAATCCCCAGTGGATCAGGATCAATAATCCCCAATGGATCAGGGTCAATAGTCCTGAATTGACCAGGATCAATAATCCTGGATTGATTGGGGTCAATGATCCCGGATTTATCGGGGTCAATAATCCCCAATGGATTGGGATCATTAATCCCCAATGGATCAGGATCAATAATCCTGGACTGATCGGGGTCAATAATCCTGGATTGATCAGGGTCAATAATCCCGGATTGATTATGGATCCCAAACAATGCGTTGGGATCAATATCCTGGGATTCTTGGGATCAATACCCTGGGATTGATTGGGATCGATAGACCCAGATTGATTGGGATCAATATCCCAGAATTTTTGGGGTTCCCCATTCCCGGGATTTTTGGGATTCGATATTCCCAAATTTTTGGGGTTCCCCATTTTCAGGATTTTTGGGGTTCCCCATTCTCGGGATTTTTGGGATTCAATATTCCCAAATTTTTGGGGTTCCCCGTTCCCAAATTTTTAGGATTCGATATTCCCAAATTTTTTGGCTTTCCCATCCCCGGGATTTTTGGGGTTCCCCATTTCCGGGATTTTTGGGGTTCCCCATTCCCGGGATTTTTGGGATTCAATATTCCCAAATTTTGGGTGTTTCCCATTCCCGGATTTTTGGGGTTCCCCATTCCCGGGATTTTTGGGGTTCCCCATTTCCAGGATTTTTGGGGTTTCCCATTCCCGGGATTTTTGGGATTCAATATTCCCAAATTTTTGGGGTTCCCCATTCCCGGGATTTGGGATCCCCACTCTCGCCCGGATCACGGCTCCAGGGGAATTTGGATCCCGAATTTCTGTCCCCGATCCCACAAACTCACCTATTATGGGATGGAGCGTGGAGAGCGTCAGGAGCAGCAGCGGGGTCGGGATTCCTGATCCCATTCCCGATCCCATTCCTGATCCAGATCGTGATCCCGATCCTGATCCAAATCGTGATCCGGATCCCAGTGCAGAACCTGATCCCGATTCAAATACAGATCCCGATCCTGATCCCGATCTTAATCCCAATTCCAATCCCGATCCTGATCCCAATCCCGATCCTGATCCTGATCCCGATCCCGATCCTGATCCCGATCCCAATCCCGATCCCAGTCCTGATCCCAATCGTGATCCGGATCCCAATCCAGAACCTGATCCAGATTCCAATCCGGATCCCAATCCTGATCCCGATCCTGATCCAAATCCTGATCCCAATTCCAACCCTGATCCCGATCCCAATTCTGATCCCGATCCCAATCCCGATCCTGAGCCCAATCCCAGTCCCAATCTCCATCTCAATCCCGATCCTAATCCCAATCCTGATCCAAATCGTAATCTGGATCCCAATCCAGAACCTGATTCCAATTCCAACCCAGATCCAAACCCTGATCCCGATCCTGATCCTGATCCCGATCCCGATCCTGATCCTGATCCTGATCCTGATCCTGAGCCCAATCCCAATCCCAATCTCAATCTCAATACCGATCCAGATCCCCATCCTGATCCAAATCCTGATCCCAATCCCAATCCCAATTCTGATCCCAGTCCCGATCCTGATCCCGATCCCATTCCTGATCCCGATCCTGATCCTGATCCCGATCCTGATCCCAATCCTGATCCTGATCCTGATTCCGATCCTGATCCTGATCCTGATCCTGATCCTGATCCCAATCCTGATCCTGATCCTGATCCTGATCCCAATCCTGATCCTGATCCTGATCCTGATCCTGATCCCAATCCTGATCCTGATCCTGATCCTGATCCTGATCCTGATCCCAATCTCAATCCCGATCCAGATCCCAATCCCAATCCTGATCCCAGTCCTGATCCCAATCGTGATTCGGATCCCAATCCAGAATCTGATCCCAATTCCAATCCAGATCCCGATCCCAATCCAGATCCCGATCCCGATCCTGATCCCAATCCTGATCCCAGTCCCGATCCTGATCCCAATCCCAGTCCCAATCTCAATCTCAATCCCATTCCTAATCCCAATCCTGATCCTAATCGTGATCCGGATCCCAATCCAGAACCTGATCCCAATTCCAACCCGGATCCCGATCCTGATCCCGATCCTGATCGTAAACCCGATCCTGATCCCAGTCATGATCCGGATCCCAATCCAGAACCTGATCCCAATTCCAATACCGATCCCAACCCTGATCCCAATCCCGATCCCGATCCCAATCCTGATCCTGATCCCAATCCTGATCCTGATCCCGATCCTGATCCTGATCCTGATCCCGATCCCGATCCTGATCCTGATCCCAATCTAAATCTTGATCCCGATCCTGATCCAAATCGTGATCCAGATCCCAATCCAGAACCTGATCCCAATTCCAATCCCAATCCCAATTCTGATCCCAGTCCCGATCCCGATACTGATCCTGATCCCGATCCTGATCCAAATCCTGATCCCGATCCTGATCCAAATCCTGATCCCAATCGTGATCCTGATCCCAATCCCAGTCCCAATCCCAATCTCAATCCCGATCCCGATCCTGATCCCAGTCCTGATCCGGATCCCAATCTAGAACCTGATCCCGATTCCAACCCGGATCCCAACCCTGATCCCAATCCCAATCCCGATCCCAACCCTGATCCTGATCCCAATCCTGATCCTGATCCTGATCCCAATCCCAGTCCCAATCCCAATCTCAATCCCGATCCCAATCTTGATCCCGATCCTGATCCTGATCCTGATCCCAGTCGTGATCCGGATCCCAATCCAGAACCTGATCCAGATTCCAATCCGGATCCCAACCCTGATCCCGATCCTGATCCCAATTCCAATCCTGATCCTGATCTAAATCCTGATCCCGACCCTGATCCAAATCCTGATCCCAATCCCAATCCCAATCCCAATTCTGATCCCAGTCCCGATCCCAATCCCGATCCCAATCCCGATCCTGATTCAAATCCTGATCCGGATCCTGATCCTGGTCCCGATCCTGATCCCAGTCCTGATCCAAATCGTGATCCGGATCCCAATCCAGAACCTGATCCAGATTCCAACCCGGATCCCAATCCTGATCCCGATCCCGATCCTGATCCCGATCCTGATCTCAATCCCAATCCCAATCCTGATCCCGATCCTGATCCCAATCCCGATCCTGATCCTGATCCAGATCCCGATCCTGACCCTGATCCCGATTCCAATCCGGATCCCAACCCTGATCCAGATCCTGATCCCGATCCCGATCCTGATCCCGATCCTGATCCTGATCCAAATCCTGATCCCAATCCCAATCCCAATCCCAACCCCAATCCCAATTCTGATCCCAGTCCCGATCCCGATCCCGATCCCGATTCTGATCCAAATCCAAATCCTGATCCCAATCCCGATTCTGATCCCAGTCCCAATCCTGATCTCAATCCCGATCCCGATCCCAATCTTGATCGTGATCCGGATCCTGGACCCAATCCCAATCCCAATCCCAATTCCAATCCCTATCCCGATCCCAATCTCAATCCCAATCCCGATCCCAACCCTGATCCCGATCCTGATCCCGATCCCGATCCCGATCCCAATCTCGATCCCGATCCCAATCCCGATCCCAATCCCGATCCCAATCTCGATCCCGATCCCAATCCCGATCCCAATCTCAATCCCAATCCGTATCCTAATCCCAATTCCAAACCCGATCCCAATCCCGATCCCGATCCCGTTCCGGGGGGGAAATCCCGGGGCTCAGGGTCTGGGATTGGGGTTGGGGGAAACAGGAATGGGGTGGGAGAGGGAAAAGGGGCAAAGGGAAAAGGGGGAAAGGAAACATTCCCGAAAATCCAGCGGGATCCAGGGAAACGTTCCCAAAAATCCACCAGAACCCCAAAATCCAGCGGGATCCAGGGAAACGTTCCCAAAAATCCACCAGAACCCCAAAATCCAGCGGGATCCAGGGAAACATTCCCAAAAATCCATTTGGGAGTCACAGAAATATTCCCAAAACCCCTCTGTGATCCCAAAAATCCACTCGGGATCCCAAAAATCCACCAGAACCCCCAAATCCAGCGGGATCCAGGGAAGCGTTCCCAAAAATCCATTTGGGATTCAGATAAATATTCCCACAACCCCTCTGTGATCCCAAACCCCCCCGGGATCCCAAAAATCCATTCAGGATCCCAAAAATCCACTCGGGATCCCAAAAATCCACTCAGGATCCCAAATCCCCCCGGGATCCCGACCCCACCTGCTCCGGAGCCGCTCCCGGCGGGAACCGCCCGGAACCTTCGGACCCGGAAGCGCCGGAATTCCAAAGGGCACCGGGAAAAGGGACGGGACCGGATCAGGATCGGGATTGGAGATATTGGGGATTGGGAAATTTGGAATTTGGGGATTTGGGATTTGGGAATTGGGATTGCAGATTGGGGATCGGGGATTTGAGATTGGGATTTGGGATCGGGATTTGGGAATTGGGAATTGGGATTTGGGATCGGAGATTTGAGATTTGGGATTTGGTATTGGAGATTTGGGAATTGGGAATTTGGATTTGGGATTTGGGATTTGGGATTTGGGATCAGGATTTGGAATTTGGAATTTGGGATCGGGATTTGGAAATTGGGATTTGGGATTTGGGATTTGGGATTTGGGAATTGGGAATTGGGATTTGGGATTGGGTTGGGATTTGGGATTTGGTATTCGATATTGGGAATTTGGATCAGGATTGGGATTGGGATTTTGGATTTGGGATTTGGGATTTGGGGATTGGGATTTGGGATTTGGATTGGGAATTGAGATTTGGGATTAGTATTTGTATTTGGGATTGGGGTTGGGATTGGAGATTTGGGATTTGGGATTTGGGATTTGGGATTTGGGATCAGGATTTGGAATTTGGAATTGGGGATTTGGGATTTGGGATTTGGGATTTGGGATTGGGTTGGGATTTGGGATTTGGGATTTGGGATTTGGGATTTGGGATTTGGGATTTGGGATCGAGATTGGGAATTGGGAATTGGGAATTGGGAATTGGGAATTGGGATTTGGGATCGGGGATTGGGATTGGGGATTTGGGATTCGAGGATTTGGGATTTGGGATTCGAGATTGGGAATTTGGGATCGGGGATTTGGGATTCGGGGATTTAGGATTGGGTTGGGATTTGGGATTCAGGGATTTAGGATTGGGTTGGGATTTGGGATTTGGAATTCGAGACTGGGAATTTGGGGATTGGAGGATTTGGAATTCAGGGATTTGGGATTTGAGATTTGGGATCGGGATTTCGGATTTGGGAATTGGGAATTGGGATTTGGGATTGGGGATTGAGATTGGGATTGGGATTGGGGATTTGGGATTCAAGATTGGGAATTTTGGGATTGGAGGATTTGCAATTCAGTGATTTGGGATTTGAGATTTGGAGATTTGGGTTTGGGGATTTGGGATTGGAATTTGGATTGGGACTGGGATTTGGGATTGGGGATTTGGGATTTGGGATCGGGATTTGGAATTTGGAATTTGGAATTTGGGATTTGGAATTTGGGATTGGGATTTGGGATTTGGGATCAGGATTTGGGATTCGACACTGGGAATTTGGGGATTGGAGGATTTGGAATTCAGGGATTTGGGATTTGAGATTTGGGAATTAGGAATTGGGATTTGGGATTTGGGATTTGGGATTGGGGATTGAGATTGGGATTGGGATTGGGGATTTGGGAATTGGGAATTGGGAATTGGGAATTGGGATTTGGGATTTGGGATTTGGGATTGGGGATTGGGATTTGGGATCGGGATTTGGGAATTGGGATTGGGATTTGGGATTGGGATTTGGAATTTGGGATTGGGATTTGGGATTTCCCTCTTTTTTCTTTCTTTCCCCATTTTTTCCACTTTTCCCTTTTCCCCCCATTTTCCACCTTTCTCCCATTTCCCCCCATTTTTCTGAATTTTCCCTGATTTTCCCCCAATTTCCCCATTTTTTCCCATTCCCCCCATTTTTCCTGCCCCTCCCCCACCCCCCAGCCCCAAACAGGTAAAAAAACAAGAAAAAAAGGAAGAAAAACACCCAAAAAAGGCAAAATCCCGCGAATTTTATTAAATTTGGGATCCCCAGGTGAGCACAGGTAACCCCAGGTGTGTCCATCCATCCCTGTCCAGGTGTGTCCATCACCTGTCCAGGTGTGTCCATCCATCCCTGTCCAGGTGTGTCCATCCATCCCTGTCCAGGTGTGTCCATCCCTGTCCAGGTGTGTCCATCCCTGTCCAGGTGTGTCCATCACCTGTCCAGGTGTGTCCATCCCTGCCCAGGTGTGTCCATCCATCACCTGTCCAGGTGGGTCCATCCATCACCTGTCCAGGTGTGTCCATCCATCACCTGTCCAGGTGTGTCCATCACCTGTCCAGGTGTGCCCATCCCTGTCCAGGTGTGTCCATCCATCCCTGTCCAGGTGTGTCCATCACTGTCCAGGTGTGTCCATCCATCCCTGCCCAGGTGTGTCCATCACTGTCCAGGTGTCCTGGGCCCATCCCAGGTGTGTCCATCACCTGTCCAGGTGTGTCCATCCCTGTCCAGGTGGGTCCATCCATCACCTGTCCAGGTGGGTCCATCCATCACCTGCCCAGGTGTGTCCATCACTGTCCAGGTGTGTCCATCACTGTTCAGATGTCCTGGGCCCATCCCAGGTATGTCCATCACCTGTCCAGGTGCTTCTATCTCATCTCCAGATGTTTCCAGCCCATCTCCAGGTGTTCCCCTCACCTGTCCAGGTGCTTCTATCCCATCTCCAGGTGTTCCCCTCACCTGTCCAGGTGTCCTAGGCCCATCTCCAGGTGTGTCCATCACCTGCCCAGGTGTCTCTATCCCATCTCCAGGTGTTTCCATCACTGTCCAGGTGTTTCTATCCCATCTCCAGGTGTGTCCATCACCTGTCCAGGTGTCTCTAGCCCATCTCCAGGTGTCTCTTATCCCATCTCCAGGTGTTTCCATCTCACTCCAGGTGTTTCCAGCCCATCTCCAGGTGTTCCCCTCACCTGTCCAGGTGTCTCTATCCCATCTCCAGGTGTTTCCAGCCCATCTCCAGGTGTTCCCCTCACCTGTCCAGGTGTCTCTATCCCATCTCCAGGTGTTTCTATCCAACTTCCGGGTGTTCCTCTCACCTGTCCAGGTGTCCCCACCCGACAACTGGGGGACCTGGAGTCACCTGTGGGGCTCACCTGGCCACTCCCACCCTCACCTGTGGAGCTCACCTGGCCACCCTCACCTGTGGGGCTCACCTGGCCACCCTCACCTGTGGGGCTCACCTGGCCACTCCCACCCTCACCTGTGGGGCTCACCTGGCCACTCCCACCTGTGGGGCTCACCTGGCCACTCTCATTCTCACCTCTGGGGCTGACCTGTCCCGTCTCACCTGCAGAGCTCACCTGGTCACTCTCACCTGCAGATCTGACCTGTCCTTCCTCTTCAGAACTCACCTGTTCTTCCTCACGTGCAAAGCTCACCTGTTCGCCCTCACCTTCAGAGCTCACCTGGTCACTCTCACCTGCAGAGCTCACCTGTTCTTCCTCCCCTTCAGAATTCACCTGTCCCTCCTCCTCTTCAGAGCTCACCTGTCCCTCCTCCTCTTCAGAGCTCACCTGTCCCTGCTCACCTGCAGATCTCACCTGCCCCCCCTCACCTGCAGAGCTCACCTGGCTGTTCTCCCCTGCAGAGCTCACCTGTCTCTCCTCCTCTTCAGAGCTCACCTGTTCTTCCTCCCCTGCAGAGCTCACCTGGTCGCTCTCACCAGCAGAGCTCACCTGTCCACCCTCACCTGTGGCTCCCACCTGTCCCCGCTCACCTGCAGAGCCTACCTGGCCGCTCCCACCTGCAGATCTCACCTGTCCTTCCTCTTCAGAGCTCACCTGTTGTTCCTCACCTGCAAAGCTCACCTGTCTCCCCTCACCTGCAGAGCTGACCTGTTCTTCCTCCTCTTCAGAGCTCACCTGTCCCTCCTCCCCTTCAGAGCTCACCTGGTCACTCTCACCTGCAGAGCTCACCTGTCCCTGCTCCTCTTCAGAGCTCGCCTGTCCCTGCTCACCTGCAGAGCTCACCTGGCTGTTCTCCCCTTCAGAGCTCACCTGGTCACTCTCACCTGCAGAACTCACCTGTCCTTCCTCCTCTTCAGAGCTCACCTGTCCCTGTTCACCTGCAGAGCTCACCTGGTCAGTCTCACCTGCAGAGCTCACCTGTCCCCCCTCACCTGCAGAGCTCACCTGTCCCCGCTCACCTGCGGCTCGCACCTGTCCCTCCTCTTCTTCAGATCTCACCTGTCCTTCCTCCTCTTCAGAGCTCACCTGTCCCTCCTCCCCTTCAGAGCTCACCTGGTCACTCTCACCTGCAGAGCTCACCTGTCCCTGCTCCTCTTCAGAGCTCGCCTGTCCCTGCTCACCTGCAGAGCTCACCTGGCTGTTCTCCCCTTCAGAGCTCACCTGGTCACTCTCACCTGCAGAACTCACCTGTCCTTCCTCCTCTTCAGAGCTCACCTGTCCCTGTTCACCTGCAGAGCTCACCTGGTCAGTCTCACCTGCAGAGCTCACCTGTCCCCCCTCACCTGCAGAGCTCACCTGTCCCCGCTCACCTGCGGCTCGCACCTGTCCCTCCTCTTCTTCAGATCTCACCTGTCCTTCCTCCTCTTCAGAGCTCACCTGGTCACTCTCACCTGCAGATCTCACCTGTCCTTCCTCCCCTTCAGAATTCACCTGTTCTTCCTCACCTGCAAAACTCACCTGTTCGCCCTCACCTGCAGAGCTCACCTGTCCTTCCTCTTCAGAGCTCACCTGTCCCTCCTCCCCTGCAGAGCTCACCTGGCCACTCTCCCCTGCAGCTCCCACCTGTCCCCCCTCACCTGCAGAGCTCCCCTGTCCTTCCTCCTCTTCAGAGCTCACCTGGCCCTCTTCCCCTGCAGAGCTCACCTGTCCTTCCTCCTCTTCAGAACTCACCTGTTCTTCCTCACCTGCAAAGGTCACCTGTCCCTGTTCACCTTCAGAGCTCACCTGGCTGCTCCCACCTGCAGAGCTCACCTGTTCCTCCTCCTCTTCAGAGCTCACCTGTCCCTGTTCACCTTCAGAACTCACCTGTCCCCCCTCACCTGCAGAGCTCCCCTGCCCCCGCTCACCTGCATCTCCCACCTGTCCCCCCTCACCTGCATCTCCCACCTGCCCCCCCTCACCTGCATCTCCCACCCGTCCCCCCTCACCTGCATCTCCCACCCGCCCCCGCTCACCTGCCCAGGCCCCGCCCAGGTACCTGAGCACCTCTCCGGGCGGACACCTGCGCGCGGGCCGGGGGTGCAGCAGCCCCCGCAGCATCTCCAGCCCCGCCTGCCCCAACCCCCGCCAGGTGCGCGGCGGGCGGGGCGGGGCCTCACCTGCGCAGGTGCGGCCGTGCCAGGCGCGGAAGCGGCGGAAGGCGGGGTCGGAGCGCGCAGGTGAGGCCCAGGGGAAGGCGCCGGTGAGCAGCGCGAAGAGCAGCACGCCGAACGCCCAGGTGTCCGCCGCGGGCTCCAGGCGCCTCACCTGCGCCTCACCTGCGCGCACCTGCAGCAGCTCCGGCGCGCAGTACGGGGCGGGGCCGCGCTCCGGCCGCACCTGCCAGCCCAGAACGCGCGTCAGGCCGAAGTCGCACACCTTGACCAGGTGACAGCGGCGGTCGAAGGCCAGGACGTTGTCCAGCTTCAGGTCGCGGTGAACCAGCGCGTGGCCGTGCAGGTAAGACAGGGCGGAGGATACCTGCGCGGCGCAGCGCTTCACCTGCGGCTCCGGCAGGCCCACCTGGGGACGGGGACATGGCGGGGGTCACACCTGGGGGCACACCTGGGGACAGGTGACACACCTGGGGGTGGGGACACGGCTGGGGTCACGGCTGGGGACACACCTGGAGACAGGTAACACACTTGGGGGCACACCTGGAGATGGGGACATGGCTGGGGTCATGGCTGGGACACGGATGGGGACAGGTAACACACCTGGGGTCACAGCTGGGGTCAGGTAACACACCTGGGGGCACACCTGGGGACAGGTAACACACCTGGGGGCACAGCTGGGGACACGTAACACACCTTAGGACACACCTGGGGACAGGTAACACACCTGGGGATGGGGACATGGCTGGGGTCACACCTGGGGTCACACCTGGGGACAGGAACACACCTGGGGGCACACCTGGGACACACCTGGGGGCACAGCTGGGGACAGGCGACACACCTGGGGGCACACCTGGGGACAGGTAACACACCTGGGGATGGGGTCACGGCTGGGACACGGCTGGGGACAGGTAACACACCTGGGGGCACACCTGGAGACAGGTAACACAGCTGGGGTCACAGATGGGGATGGGGACACGGCTGACGTCACAGCTGGGGACAGGTAACACACCTGGGGGCACACCTGGAGACAGGTAACACACCTGGGGGCACACCTGGGGGTGGGGACACGGCTGGAGTCACAGCTGGGGACAGGTAACACACCTGGGGGCACACCTGGGGATGGGGACACGGCTGGGGGCCCACCTGGGGAGGGGTGACACACCTGGGGACAGGTAACACACCTGGGGACAGGTAACACACCTGGGGGCACACCTGGGGACAGGTAACACAGCTGGGGTCACACCTGGGGATAGGGGCACGGCTGGGGTCACACCTGGGGAGGGGTGACACACCTGGGGGCACACCTGGGGTCACAGCTGGGGACAGGTAACACACCTGGGGATGGGGACATGGCTGGGGTCACGGCTGGGGACAGGTGACACACCTGGGGACAGGTAACACACCTGGGGATGGGGACACGGCTGGGGTCACGGCTGGGGACACACCTGGAGACAGGTAATACACCTGGGGTCACACCTGGGGATGGGGACACAGCTGGGGGCACAGCTGGGGACAGGTAACACACCTGGGGGCACACCTGGGGAGGGGTGACACACCTGGGGTCACCTGGGATCACCTGGGAACACTCAGCACTGTCACCCAGCCAGTGCTGTGTCACCTGAGAGGTCACCTGTGCACACCTGTCCTTCCCCAAAGGTGCACATCTGTCCCAAACCTGTCCCTCACCTGTCCCACCTGTCCCTCCTGTCCCACCTGTCCATTTCCCACCTGTCCCACCTGTCCGACCTGTCCCTCACCTGTCCCACCTGTCTCACCTGTCTCACCTGTCCCACCTGTCCCACCTGTCCCACACCTGTCCCACCTGTCCCACCTGTCTCACCTGTCCCACCTGTCTCATCTGTCCCACCTGCCCCTCACCTGTCCCACCTGTCCCACCTGTCTCACCTGTCCCACTGTCCCTCACCTGTCCCACCTGCCCCAACTGTCCCACCTCTCCCTCACCTGTCCCACCTGTCCATGACCCACCTGTCCCACCTGTCCCACCTCGCACCTGTCCCACCTGTCCCACCTGTCCCTCACCTGTCCCACCTGTCCCACATGTCCCCCCTGCCCACCTGTCCCACCTACCCCAGGTGTCAGCAGCCCGCACAGGTCCCCGGCAGGTGCGAGCTCCTGGGCGAAGCCGAACTCGGTGGGGGTCTCGAAGGCGAGCGGCAGCACCTGCAGACAGGTGAGCGCCCCCCGCAGGCACAGGTGAGTGCAGAACTCCCGCAGGAAGCCCCACCTGGGCGTGCGCTCCTTGGACAGCAGCTTCAGCGCCACCCGCGCACCTGCACAGGTGAGGGCACGGCAGGGTCAGCCGCGGGGAACACACCTGTACAGGTGACACACACAGACACACCTGCACAGGTGAGGGGAGGCACGGCAGGGTCAGCGGTGGGAACGCACCTGGGGCAGGTAACACACCTGTACAGGTGACACAGCTGGGACAGGTGACACACCTGTACAGGTAACACACCTGTACAGGTGACACAGCTGGGACAGGTAACACACCTGTACAGGTAACACACCTGTACAGGTGGCACAGCTGGGGCAGGTAACACACCTGTACAGGTGACACAGCTGGGACAGGTAACACAGCTGGGGCAGGGACAGGTAATACAGCTGGGGCAGGTAACACAGCTGGGACAGGTAACACACCTGGGACAGGTGACACACCTGTACAGGTAACACACCTGTTCAAGTAACACAGCTGGGACAGGTAACACAGCTGTACAGGTAACACATCTGGGGCAGGTAACACACCTGTACAGGTGACACAGCTGGGGCAGGGACAGACACACCTGTACAGGTGACACAGCTGGGGCAGGTAACACAGCTGGGACAGGGACAGGTAACACACCTGTACAGGTAACACAGCTGGGACAGGTGACACAGCTGGGGCAGGTAACACACCTGTACAGGTAACACAGCTGGGACAGGTAACACACCTGGGGCAGGTGACACAGCTGGGACAAGGAACACACCTGTACAGGTGACACAGCTGGGACAGGGACAGACACACCTGCACAGGTGAGGGGAGGCACGGGCGGGTCAGCCGCGGGAAAGCACCTGGGGCAGGTGACACACCTGTACAGGTAACACAGCTGGGACAGGTGACACAGCTGTACAGGTGACACAGCTGGGACAGGTAACACACCTGTACAGGTAACACACCTGCACAGGTGACACAGCTGGGACAGGGACAGACACACCTGCACAGGTGACACAGCTGGGACAGGGACAGACACACCTGCACAGGTGACACACACAGACACACCTGTACAGGTGACTCCACTGGGTCGGGGACAGGGCATGATGACACCCAGGGGAGAATGACCCAGGTGACTCCCAGGGGTGCCCAGGTACCCCCAGATGCCCCCAAGTGCACCCAGGTGCCCCCAGGTGCCCCCGATGCCCCCAGGTGTATCCCCAGGTGTATCCCCAGTTGTGCCCAGGTGTGCCCAGGTGCCCCCAGGTGTATCCCCAGGTGCCCCCAGGTGTATCCCCAGGTGCCCCCAGGTGTATTCCCAGGTGACTCCCAGGTGCCCCCAGGTGCCCCCAGATGCCCCAAGTGCCCCCAGGTGCCCCCAGGTACCCCCAGGTGTATCCCCAGGTTCCCCAGGTGTATCCCCAGGTGTGCCCAGGTACCCCCAGGTGTATCCCCAGGTGCCCCAGGTGTATCCCCAGCTGTGCCCAGGTGCCCCCAGGTGCCCCCAGGTGTATCCCCAGCTGTGGCCAGGTGTGCCCAGGTGCCCCAAGGTGTTCCCAGGTGCCCCAGGTACCCCCAGGTGTATCCCCAGGTGCCCCAAGCTGTGCCCAGGTGTATCCCCAGGTGTGCCCAGGTGTACCCCCAGGTGTTCCCAGGTGTGCCCAGGTGTATCCCCAGATGCCCCCAGGTGTGCCCAGGTGTGCCCAGGTGCCCCCAGGTGTGCCCAGGTGTATCCCCAGGTGTGCCCAGGTGCCCCCAGGTGTCCCCCCAGGTGTATCCCCAGGTGTCCCCAGGTAACCCCAGGTGTGCCCAGGTGCCCCCAGGTGTGCCCACGTGCCCCTTGTATATCCCCAGGTGCCCCAGGTGTGCCCAGGTGTCCCCATGTATATTTCAGGTACCCCCAGGTGTGCCCAGGTGCCCCAGGTGTGCCCAGATGCCCCCAGGTGCCCCAGGTGTGCCCAGCTGTGCCCAGGTGCCCCAGGTGTGTCTGTGGATATCCCCAGGTGCCCCAGGTGCCCCCAGGTGCCCCCAGGTGTATCCCCAGGTGTGCCCAGGTGTGCCCAGGTGTGTCTGTGGATATCCCCAGGTACCCCCAGCTGTTCCCAGGTGTACCCCCAGGTGCCCTCACAGGTACCCCCAGGTGCTCCCAGGTGCCCCAGATGTGCCCAGGTGTGCCCAGGTGTGCCCAGGTGTGCCCAGGTGTATCCCCAGGTGCCCCCAGGTGTATCCCCAGGTGTATCCCCAGGTGCCCCAGGTGTGCCCAGATGCCCAGGTGTGCCAAGGTGTGCCCAGGTGTGCCCAGGTGTGCCCAGGTGTATCCCCAGGTGTGCCCAGGTGCCCCAGGTGTATCCCCAGGTGCCCCCAGCTGTGCCCAGGTGTGCCCAGGTGTCCCCAGGTATATTTCAGGTGCCCCAGCTGCCTCAGGTGTATCCCCAGGTGTATCCCCAGGTGTATCCCCAGGTGTTCCCAGGTGCCCCCAGGTGTATCCCCAGGTGTACCCCCAGGTGTCCCCAGGTGTGCCCAGGTGTCCCCAGGTATATTTCAGGTGCCCCAGGTGTGCCCAGGTATATCCCCAGGTGCCCCCAAGTGCACCCAGGTGCCCCCAGGTACCCCCAGGTGTATCCCCAGCTGTGCCCAGGTGTGCTCCAGGTACCCCCAGGTGTTCCCAGGTGTGCCAGGTGTATTTCCAGGTGCCCCCAGGTACCCCCAGCTGTGCCCAGGTGTGCCCAGGTGTGCCCAGTTACCCATAGGTGTATCCCCAGGTGTACCCCCAGGTGCCCCCAGGTGCACCCAGGTACCCCCAGGTACCCCCAGGTGCCCCCAGGTACCCCCAGGTGTGCCCAGCTGTACCCCCAGCTGTTCCCAGGTTTGCCCAGGTGCCCCCAGGTGCCCCAGGTGTGCCCAGGTGCCCCCAGGTGTATCCCTAGGTACCCCTAGGTGCCCCAGGTGCCCCCAGGTGCCCCCAGGTGTATCCCCAGGTGTATCCCCAGGTGTATTCCCAGGTGCCCCAGGTGTGCCCAGGTGTATCCCCAGGTGTACCCCCAGCTGTGCCCAGGTATCCCCAGGTGTGCCCAGGTGTACCCCCAGGTGCCCCAGGTGCCCCCAGCTGTGCCCAGCTGTGCCCAGGTGTACCCCCAGGTGCCCCAGGTGTGCCCAGGTGTGCCCAGGTGACCCCCGGTGTGCCCAGGTGTATTTCCAGGTGCCCCCCGGTACCCCCAGGTGCCCCAGGTGCCCCAGGTGTGTCTGTGGATATCCCCAGGTGCCCCAGGTGTGCCCAGGTGTCCCAGGTGTATCCCAAGCTGTGCCCCCAGGTGTATTCCCATGTGTGCCCAGCTGTGTCCCCAGGTATATTTCAGGTACCCCCAGGTGCCCCCAGGTGCCCCCAGGTGTGCCCAGGTGCCCCAGGTGCCCCAGGTGTGCCCAGCTGTGTCTCAGGTGTGCCCAGGTGCCCCCAGGTTTATTTTAGGTGCCCCCAGGTGTATTCCCATGTGTGCCCAGGTGTTCCCAGGTATATGTCAGGTGCCCCAGGTGTGTCTGTGGATATCCCCAGGTGTATCCCCAGGTGCCCCAGGTGTATCCCCAGGTGCCCAGGTGTGCCCAGGTATATTTCAGGTGCCCCAGGTGCCCCAGGTGCCCCAAGTGTGCCCAGGTGTGTCTGTGGATATCCCCAAGTGCCCCCAGGTGTATTTCAGGTGCCCCAGGGTGCCCCCAGGTGTATCCCCAGGTGTGCCCAGCTGTGCCCAGGTGCCCCAGATGCTCCCAGGTGTATCCCCAGCTGTGCCCAGGTGCCCCCAGGTGTGCCCAGGTGTGCCCAGGTGCCCAGGTACACTCACCTCCGCGCCGGGGCCGGGCCATCACGACGCGTCCGTAGGAGCCGCTGCCGAGCTCCCGCAGCAGCTGCCAGTCCTGACCCAGATCCCGGAGCGGCAGCGCCCGCCCGGCGCGGGACATCAGCGCCTGCACCAGTATAGACCAGTATAAACCAGTAAAAACCAGTATAAACCGGTATGAACCAGTATAGACCAGTATAAACCAGTATGGACCAGTACGGACCAGTATGGACCGGTATAAACCAGTATAAACCGGTACGGACCGGTACAGACCGGTATAAACCAGTATAAACCAGTATAAACCGGTATGAACCAGTATAAACCAGTACGGACCAATATGGACCAGTATGGACCAGTATGGACTGGTATAAACCAGTATGGACCAATATGGACCAGTATGGACCAGTATAAACCGGTATAAACCAGTACGGACCGGTATAAACCAGTATGGACCAGTATGGACCGGTATGGACCAGTATGGACCGGTATGGACTGGTATGGGCCAGTATAAACCAGTATAAACCAGTATAGACCTGTATGGACCAGTACAGACCAGTATGGACCAGTATGGACCGGTATGGACCGGTATGGACCAGTATGGACCAGTATAAACCGGTATAAACCGGTATAAACCAGTATAAACCAGTATAAACCAGTATAAACCAGTATAAACCAGTATGGACCAGTATAAACCAGTATAAACCAGTATGGGCCAGTATGGACTGGTATGGACCAGTATGGAACCAGTATGGACCAGTATGGACCAGTATGGACCAGTATGGACCGGTATGGACCAGTATGGACCAGTATGGACCAGTATAAACCAGTATGGACCGGTATGGAGCAGTATAAACCGGTATGGACCAGTATGGAACAGTATGGACCAGTATGGACCAGTATGGACCAGTATGGACCAGTATGGACCAGTATGGACCGGTACGGACCAGTATGGACCAGTATGGACCAGTATGGACCAGTATGGACCAGTATGGACCGGTATGGACCAGTATGGACCAGTATGGACCAGTATGGACCGGTATGGACCGGTATGGACCAGTATGGACCAGTATGGACCAGTATGGACCAGTATGGACTAGTATAAACCAGTATAAACCAGTATGGACCAGAATAAACCAATATGGACCAGTATGGACCAGTATAAACCAGTATAAACCAGTATGGACCAGTATGGACCAGTATGGACCGGAACAGACCAGTACGGACCAGTATGGACCAGTACAGACCGGTATGGACTAGTATGGGCCAGTATAAACCAGTAAGGACCAGTATAACCAGTACAGACCGGTATAAACCAGCACAGACCAGTATGGATCATTATGGACCAGTATAAACCAGTACAGACCAGAATAAACCAGAATAACCAGTATGGACCAGTACGGACCAGTACAAACCAGTACAGACCAGTACAGACCAGTACAGACCAGTACAAACCAGTACAGACCAGTATAAACCAGTACAAACCAGTAAAAACCAGTACAGACCAGTACAGACCAGTACAAACCAGTAAAAACCAGTACAGACCAGTATAAACCAGTACAGACCTGCAGGAGCCGCTCCTGGGCCCGCGCCACCGACTCCTCATCCTCATCATCGTCACCTTCATCGTCAGCGGCCTCCCAGGGGGCGTCCATGATCTGCCACCAGTACAAACCAGTACAAACCAGTACGGACCAGTACGGACCAGTACAAACCAGTACAGACCAGTACGGACCAGTACAAACCAGTACAAACCAGTACAGACCTGCTGGAGGCGCTCCTGAGCCCGCGCCAGTGACTGCTCATCATCGTCATCGTCACCTTCATCCTCAGCACCGGCCTCGGAGGGGACAGCCACGGCCTGACCAGTATAAACCAGTATAAACCAGTATAAACCAGTATGGACCAGTACAAACCAGTACAAACCAGTATAAACCAGTACAGACCAGTACAAACCAGTACAAACCAGTACAGACCTGCAGGGGGCGCTCCTGCGGCAGCGGCTGCTCATCATCGTCATCGTCACCTTCATCTGAGGGGGCGTCCATGACCTGCACCAGTATAAACCAGTATGGACCAGTATGGACCAGTATGGACCAGTATAAACCAGTGTAATCCAGTATGGACCGGTATGGACCAGTATGGACCAGTACAAACCAGTATGGACTGGTATAAACCAGTACAGACCAGTATGGACCAGTATGGACCAGTATAATCCAGTATGGACCAGTATGGACTGGTATGGACCAGTATGGACCAGTACAGACAGTATAAACCAGTATGGACCAGTATGGACCAGTATAAACCAGTATGGACCAGTATAAACCAGTATGGACCAGTGTAATCCAGTACGGACCAGTATGGACCGGTGTAACCCAGTATAAACAGTATGGACAGTATAAACCAATACAACCCAGTACAAACCAGTATAACCCAGTATAAACCAGTACAACCCAGTAAACCCAGTACAACCCAGTATAACCAGCCCAGCCCAGCCCCGCTGTCCCCTCCCCTCCCCCCCTCCCCTCCCCCTCACCACCTGTTCCCCTCCCCCCCAGTGCCACCAGTGCCACCAGTGCCACCTGTCCGAGTGCCACCGGTGTCACCAGTGCCACCTGTCCGAGTGCCACCCGCGCCACCGGTGTCACCCGCGCCACCAGTGCCACCTGTCCCGCTGTCCCCAGCTGTCCCCGGTGTGCCCAGATGGTCCCGAGGGTCCCCCCCGGATGTCCCCGGGGTGTCACAACTGTCCCCGGAGTGTCACAACTGTCCCCAAGGGTGCCCCGAGGGTCCCCAGGGTCCCCCCGGTGGCCCCAAAGGTCCCCACCTGTCCCCAAGGCTCCCCACCTGTCCCCAAGGGTCCCCCCGAGTGTCCCCAAGGGTGTCGCAGCTGTCCCCAAGGGTCCCCAGCTGTCCCCAAGGGTGCCCCGAGGGGTGACCCAGCTGTCCCTGGGGTGGCCCAGCTGTCCCCAAGGGTCCCCCCGAGTGTCCTCAGGGTGTCGCAGCTGTCCCCAAGGGTCCCCACCTGTCCCCAGGGGCCCCTCCGAGTGTCCCAAGGGTCCCCGGCTGTCCCCAAGGGTGCCCCGGGGGTGGCCCAGCTGTCCCCTGGGGTGGCCCAGCTGTCCCCAAGGGTCCCCCCGAGTGTCCTCAGGGTGTCGCAGCTGTCCCCAAAGGTCCCCAGCTGTCCCCAAAGGTCTCCCCGAGTGTCCCAAGGGTGTCACAGCTGTCCCAAGGGTGTCGCAGCTGTCCCCGGGGTGTCGTAGGTGTCCCCAAGGGTGCCCCAAGGGTCCCCACCTGTCCCCGGGGTGTCGCAGCTGTCCCCAAGGGTCCCCAGCTGTCCCCAAGGGTGCCCCGAGGGGTGACCCAGCTGTCCCTGGGGTGGCCCAGCTGTCCCCAAGGGTCCCCCCGAGTGTCCTCAGGGTGTCGCAGCTGTCCCCAAGGGTGCCCCAAGGGTCCCCGAGTGTCCCCAAGGGTCCCCAGCTGTCCCCAAAGGTCCCCACCTGTCCCCAAGGGTCCCCCCGAGTGTCCCAAGGGTGTCGCAGCTGTCCCCAAGGGTGCCCCAAGGGTCCCCAAGGCTCCCCAGCTGTCCCCGCGTGTCTCACCCGTGGCTGCGGCCGCCGCTGTCCCCAGGTGTCCCTGTGCCTGAGGGTGGCTGTCACTGTCCCTGTCACTCTCACTGTCACTGTCCCTGTCACTGTCACTCTCACTCTCACTGTCCCTGTCGTTGTCACTGTCCCTGTCGCTGAGGGTGGCTGTCCCTCTGTCACTCTGTCCCTGTCCCTGTCCCTGTCCCTGTCCCTGTCCCTGTCCCTGAGGGTGGCTGTCACTGTCGCTGTCGCTGTCGCTGTCCCTGTCCCTGTCCCTCTGTCACTCTGTCCCTGTCCCTGTCCCTGAGGGTGGCTGTCCCTCTGTCACTCTGTCCCTGTCCCTGTCACTGTCCCTGTCCCTGTCACTGTCCCTGTCCCTTGTCCCCCCCGCTGGCCCCGCGCTGTGACTCAGATTTTCCCGAGCCCGCGGTGCCACCGCCCCGCGCGGACTGTGCGGGGACAGGAGGGGACACGGGGGGGACAGAGAGGGGACAGGGAGGGGACAGAGAGAGGGGACAGAGAGGGGACAGAGAGGGGACAGAGAGGGGACAGAGAGGGGACAGGGAGGGACAGTGAGGGGACAGAGAGGGGACAGAGAGGGGAGAGAGAGGGGACAGAGAGAGGGGACAGAGAGGGGACAGAGAGAGGACAGAGAGGGGAGAGTGAGGGGGGACAGAGAGGGGACAGAGAGGGGACAGAGAGGGGAGAGAGAGGGGACAGAGAGAGGGGACAGAGGGGGGACAGAGAGAGGACAGAGAGGGGACAGAGAGGGGACAGAGAGAGGGGACAGAGGGGGGACAGAGAGAGGACAGAGAGGGGACAGAGAGGGGACAGAGAGGGGACAGAGAGGGGACAGAGAGGGGACAGAGAGAGGGGACAGAGGGGGGACAGAGAGAGGACAGAGAGGGGACAGAGAGGGGAGAGTGAGGGGACAGAGAGGGGACAGAGAGGGGACAGAGAGGGGGGACAGAGAGGGGACAGAGAGGGGGGACAGAGGGACACGGAGGGGACACAGGGACGGGGGACACTGGGGGGGGACAGGAGGGGGTGCGGGAGCACTGGGAGGGACTGGGAGGGACTGGGAGAGCGTCCCTGGGGTGTAGGGACCATACTGGGCCATACTGGGATGTACTGGGCCATACTGGGGCCATACGGGGACCATACTGGGATACACTGGGATATACTGGGAACATACTGGGATATACTGGGATGTACTGGGGCCATACTGGGATATACTGGGATCATACTGGGATGTACTGGGATGTACTGGAGCCATACTGGGATGTACTGGGGTCATACTGGGAACATACTGGGATCATACTGGGCAATACTGGGATATACTGGGGCCATACTGGGATATAC
This sequence comes from Taeniopygia guttata, assembly GCF_003957565.2. Lineage (NCBI taxonomy): Eukaryota > Metazoa > Chordata > Aves > Passeriformes > Estrildidae > Taeniopygia > Taeniopygia guttata. The sequence goes on along the minus strand of NC_054769.1, from coordinate 1,550,587 downwards.
TGGGGCCATACTGGGGCCATACTGGGATATACTGGGAACATACTGGGATATACTGGGCCATACTGGGATATACTGGGATGTACTGGGACCATACTGGGCCATACTGGGATATACTGGGATGTACTGTGAACATACTGGGATATACAGGGAACATACTGGGGTTATACTGGGTTATACTGGGACCATACTGGGATATACTGGGATCCTACTGGGCCATACTGGGACCATACTGGGCCATACTGGGATATACTGGAGCCATACTGGGATATACTGGGACCATACTGGGATATACTGGGACCATACTGGGCCATACTGGGACGAACTGGGACAAACTGGGAGGGACTGAACTGGTCCATACCGGTCTGTACTGGTTTATACGGGTCCATACTGGTCTGTACCGGTCTGTACTGGTCCATACTGGTCTGTATTGGTTTTTAATAGCTCATACTGGTTTATACTGGTCCATACTTGTTTATACTGGTCCATAGTGGTTTATACTGGTCCATACTGGTTTATACTGGTCCATACTGGTCTGTACTGGTTTATACTGGTTTACACTGGTTTATACTGGTCCATACTGGTCCATACTGGTTTATACTGGGAGCTCTGCCTCGCCCCCGCTCTGACCCGGGAGGAATTCGGGGCCGCCCCTGCGGCGGCGCTAATTAGGGGTGATTAATGACCGGGGGTGATTAATTACCGTCAGGAGTGATTAATTACCGCGGGTGGGTGATTAATTACCGACAGGTGTGATTAATGACCGGGGGATGATTAATTACCGTCAGGGATGGCTAATTACCGTCAGGGATGATTAATTACCGGGGTTTGATTACCGGGGATTGATTAATTACCGAGGGGAATGATTAATTACCGTCAGGAATGGCTAATTACGCTGAGGAATGATTAATGACCGCGGGTGGGTGATTAATTACCGAGGGAAGGATTAATTACCCAGAGGAATTACTAATTACCATGGGGAATGCTTAATTACCGTGAAGAATGATTAATTACTGAGGGAAGGATTAATTACCGGGGTTTGATTACTGAGGAATGATTAATTACCGAGGGAAGGATTAATTACCACGTGGAATCATTAATTACAGGGGGTAATGATTAATTACCACGAGGAATGATTAGCAGGGGTGATTAATTACCGGGTGGAATGATTAATGACCGGGGAACGATTAATTTCTGTGAGGAATGATTAATTACCAGAGGCTGTGATTAATTACCAATGAATTATTAATTACTGGGAGGAGTAATCAATTACCACGGAATGATTAATTACCGTGAATTAATAATTGCTTGGGTAATGATTAATCACTGCGATGATTAATTAGTGGTATGATTAATTAGAAGAGTGATTAATGAGGGGCTGAGGGGCCGCAGGGGTTAATTAGCGGGGTGATTAATTAGCGGGGGAGGGGCAGCGACCGCGACAGGTGCGGGGGGGGAGGGGCGGGAGGGACGGGGATAAACTGGGATCAACTGGGGCCATACTGGGATGGACTGGGCCAGACTGGGAATCACTGGGATCATACTGGGAGTTACTGGGGCCATACTGGGGGATACTGGGGCCATACTGGGAGTCACTGGGGCCATACTGGGAGTTACTGGGGCCATACTGGGAATCACTGGGATCATACTGGGGCCATACTGGGATGGACTGGGCCAGACTGGGAGTCACGGGGGCCATACTGGGAGTCACTGGGATCATACTGGGGGACACTGGGATCATACTGGTTCATACTGGGATGGACTGGCCCATACTGGGGGATACTGGGGCCATGGTGGGAGTCACTGGAACCATACTGGGAATCACTGGGGCCTTACTGGGATGGACTGGGCCAGACTGGGACCATACTGGGGGATACTGGGAGTCACGGGGGCCATACTGGGAGTCACTGGGAGTTACTGGGGCCATACTGGGATCATACTGGGAGTTACTGGGATCATACTGGGAGTCACAGGGGCCATACTGGGAATCACTGGGGCCATACTGGGAGTCACTGGGATCATACTGGGAGTTACTGGGGCCATACTGGGAGTAACTGGGAGTTACTGGGGCTGTACTGGGAATTGCTGGGGCCTTACTGGGACGGACTGGGCCAGACTGGGACCATACTGGGGGATACTGGGAGTCATGGGGGCCATACTGGGAGTCACTGGGAGTTACTGGGGCCATACTGGGAATCACTGGGGCCATACTGGGAATCACTGGGAGTTACTGGGGCCATACTGGGAATCACTGGGGCCATACTGGGAATCACTGGGAGTTACTGGGGCCATACTGGGATCATACTGGGGAATACTGGGGCCATACTGGGAATCACTGGGATCATACTGGGGGACACTGGGATCATACTGGGGGACACTGGGGCCATACTGGGAGTTACTGGGGCCATACTGGGAGTTACTGGGGCCATACTGGGAATCACTGGGGCCATACTGGGAGTCACTGGGGCCATACTGGGAATCACTGGGATCATACTGGGAATCACTGGGGCCATACTGGGAATCACTGGGATCATACTGGGATCATACTGGGATCATACTGGGACCATACTGGGAGTCACTGGGATCATACTGGGACCATACTGGTACCATACTGGGATCATACTGGGACCATACTGGGAGTCACTGGGATCATACTGGGATCATACTGGGACCATACTGGGAGTCACTGGGATCATACTGGGATCATACTGGGACCATACTGGGAGTCACTGGGATCATACTGGGATCATACTGGGACCATACTGGGAGTCACTGGGATCATACTGGGATCATACTGGGACCATACTGGGAGTCACTGGGATCATACTGGGACCATACTGGGAGTCACTGGGATCATACTGGGATCATACTGGGACCATACTGGGAGTCACTGGGATCATACTGGGCCATACTGGGAGGCACTGGGAGTCACTGGGATCATACTGGGCCATACTGGGAGTCACTGGGATCATACTGGGACCATACTGGGAGGCACTGGGATCATGCTGGTACCATACTGGGAGTCACTGGGAGTCACTGGGATCATACTGGGCCATACTGGGAGTCACTGGGGCCGTACTGGTCCCGCCCCTCCCACCTTGGCCCCTCCCACTCCCCTCTTGGCCCCTCCCACTCCCCTCTTGGCCCCTCCCACTCCCCTCTTGGCCCCGCCCCTCCCGCCTTGGCCCCGCCCATCTCCTCCCCTGGGGAAATTGGGGGGTTTAGGGGGGTTTTGGGGCGGATTTGGGGGAAATTGGGGGGTTTGAGGGGATTTGGGGGGGATTTGGGGGCTTTGAGGGGGGTTTAGGGGGTTTGGAGGGGATTTGGTCGGGAATTTGGGGAGGATTTGGGGGGATTTGGGGCATTATCAGTGTGTATATTAGTGGATTATTTGGTTGTGTTTTAAGGGATTATTTGGGGGTCATTAGGTCATTATTGGGGTGTGTATTAGGGGAATATTGGGGGGTCTTTAGGGGATTTTCAGTGTGTGTATTAAGGAATTATTTGGGGGTCTCTAGGGGAATATCGGGGTGTCTATTAGGGGAATATTTGGGGGTCATTAGGACATTATCGGTGTGTGTATTAAGGGATTATTTGGGGGTCTTTAGGGGACTATTGGGGTGTGTATTAAGGGATTATTTGGGGGTCTTCAGGACATTATCGGTGTGTGTATTAAGGGATTATTTGGGGGTGTTTAGGGGATTATTGGGGTGTGTTTAAGGGATTTTCAGTGTGTGTATTAAGGGATTATTTGGGGGTGTTTAGGGGAATATCGGGGTGTGTATTAAGGGATTATTTGTGGGTGTCTATTAGGGGATTATTTGGGGGTCATTAGGACATTATCAGTGTGTGCATTAAGGGATTATTTGGGGGTCTTTAGGGGAATATTGGGGAGTCTTTAGGAGTATATTGGGGGTCTTTAGGGGAATATCGGTGTGTGTGTTAAGGGATTATTTAGGGGTGTTTAGTGGAATATAGGGGAGTCTTTAGGGGATTTTCAGTGTGTGTATTAAGGGATTTTTTGGGGGTCTTTAGGGGATTATTTGGGGGTCTTTAGGGGAATATTGGGGTGTGTATTAAGGGATTATTTGGGGGTCATTAGGACATTATCAGTGTGTGTATTAAGGGATTATTTGGGGGTGTTTAGGGGATTATTTGGGGGTGTTTAGGGAAATATCGGGGTGTGTATTAAGGGATTATTTGTGGGTCTTTAGGGGATTATTGGGGGGTCTTTAGGGGATTTTCAGTGTGTGTATTAAGGGATTATTTGGGGGTGTTTAGGGCATTATTTGGGGGTCTTTAGGCCATTATCAGGCTGTGTCCCCCCTTCAGGAGCCGGTTTACCGCAGCCCCCTGGGCCCCCCCCGCCAGGCCGCCTGCACCTATTCGGGGGTGCGCTACGAGCGATGGATTTTGGGGGGCTGCCCCCCCGGCACCGACCCCTCTGTCACCGTCCCGGTGGCCCTGGGGTGTCGCTGCGGCCGCTGCCCCATGGCCGCCGCCGACTGCGCCGTGCTGGGGCTGGGACCCTCCTTCTGTGGGGCTCCGGGGGGTTTTGGGGGGTCCTGACACCCCAAAAGTCAGGTATGGGACTCTCACCTGTAATTTATAGAATTTTGGGGGTTCTGAGAACGCCCAATCCCCGGGGGTGGGACCCCTACCATGCATTTGAGGGGAGAAAAGAGGGGGAAATGTGAGGGGGGAAAGGGCGGGAAACGTGAGGGGGGAAAAGGGCGGGAAACGTGAGGGGGGAAAAGGGCGGGAAACGTGAGGGGAGAAAATGGTGAGAAACGTGAGGGGAGGAAAGGGAGGGAAATGTGAGGGGAGAAAAGGGCGGGAAACGTGAGGGGAGAAAAGGGCGGGAAACGTGAGGGGAGAAAAAGGGCGGGAAACGTGAGGAGACGAAAGGGAAGGAAAGGTGAGGGGAGAAAATGGTGAGAAATGTGAGGGGGGGAAAGGGCGGGAAATGTGAGGGGGGAAAAGGGCATGAGGGAAGAATTGGTGGGAAATGTGAGGGGGAAAGGGTGGGAAATGTGAGGGGGGGAAAAGGGCCCAAAATGTGAGGGGAGAAAAGGGGAAATATGAAGGGAAAAGGGTGGGAAATGTGATGGGGGCAACAAAAAAGGAAACGTGAGGGGAAAAGAGTGGGAAATGAGAGGGGGAAAATGGTGGGAAATGTGAGGGGGGAAAGGGGAAGAAATGTGAGGGGGGAAAGGGGAAGAAATGTGAGGGGGAAAGGGCAGGAAAGGTGACGGGAAGAAGGGTGAGAAATGTGAGGGGGGAAATGGTGGGAAATTTAAGGGGGGAAAAAAGGAAACGTGAGGGGAGAAAGGGTGGGAAATGTGATGGGAGCAAAAAAAAAGGAAACGTGAGGGGAAAAGAAGAAATATGAGGAGAAAAGGGCAGGAAATGTGAGGGGGAAAAAAGCGGAAATGTGAGAGGAAAAGAGTGGGAAATGAGAGGGGGAAAATGGTGGGAAATTTGAGGGGGAAAAAGAGGAAGAAATGTGAGGGGGAAAAGGGGGAAAAACGTGAGGGGAGAAAATGAAGAGAAATGGGAGAAAAGGCAAGAACCACGAGTGGATACAGAGCCAGGAACGTGAAGGGAGAAGAGAAGCAAACACGAAGTGGAAAAGGTGGGAAATGTGATGGGGGCAAAAAAAAAAGAAACATGAGGGGACAAGAGTGGGAAATGAGAGGGGGAAAATGGTGGGAAATGTGAGGGGGGAAAGAGGAAGAAATGTGAGGAGAAAAGGGCCCAAAATGTGAGGGAAGAAAAGGGGGGAAATGTGAGGGAGAGAGAAGAGGGTGGGAAGCCTGAAGGGAAAAATGGTGGGAAATCTGAGAGGGGAAAAAAAAAGGAAATGTGAGGGGAAAAGAGTGGGAAATGAGAGGGGGGAAATGGTGGGAAATGTGAGGGGGAAAAGAAGAAATGTGAGGAGAATAGGGTGGGAAACATGAGGGGAGAAAATGAAGAGAAACATGAGGGGAGAAAAAGGGGGGAAACATGAGGGGGAAAATGGCAGGAAATGTGAGGGGAAAAAAAGAAAATGTGAGGGGAAAAGAGTGGGAAATGAGAGGGGGAAAATGGTGGGAAAATTAAGGGGGAAAAGAGGAAGAAAAATGAGGGGGAAAAAGAGGAAGAAATGTGAGGGGAGAAAATTAAGAGAAACTTGAGAGGAGAAAGGGTGAGAAATGTGAGGGGGAAATGGTGGGAAATGTGAGGGGAAAAGAGTGGGAAATGAGAGGGGGAAAATGGTGGGAAATGTGAGGGGGAAAAGGAGAAGAAATACGAGGGAAAAGGGCGAGAAACGTGAGGGGAGAAAAAGAAAGGGAAACGTGAGGGGAGAAAATGAAGAGAAATGGGGAAAAAGCAAGAAGCACGAGTGGATACAGAGCCAGGAAACACGAAGGGAAAAGAGAAGAAAACACCAAGTGGAAAAGGTGGGAAATGTGCTCCCCGATTCCTCAGGTGCCCCCTCCCCAAAATGAAGCACAGACTCGGGGATTGCTCATATATTTTATTTTTTGGGGGCTTTTGTCACCCAGACAATCTTCTTTTCCTCCTCCTGGCTGTGCAGGACGGTGCTGGGCTGGCGGTGGGAAAAATGGGGGTCAGCACCCCAAAATTAGGGGGGGAATCCCTCAAATGTGACCTCAAAATCTGTCCCACCAATTAAACACCCACCCCCTTAAATACCCCCTAATTAAAGACCTCCTAATTAAACCTCCCGAATTAAAGATAAACCAAATACAGCCTCAAAGATCACCATTAACTCTCCTTAATTAAAGTCCTTCCTAATTAACACCCCTAATTTAATATCTCCATTTAACTCCCTCAATTAAAGACCTCCCTAATTAACACCCCTAATTTAATATCTCCATTTAACCCCCCCAATTAAACCCCTCAATTAAAACACCCCAACTAAACCCAAAACCTTCGATTTAACCCCCCAAGACCCCTCAATTAATCCCCCTCAATTAATCCCCCCATTTAATCCCCCCAATTAACACACCCCAATTTAACTTCCCAATCAAACCCCCCAATTAAAGCTGCTCTAATTAATACCCCCCCAAATTAAGCCCCCCCCTCACCATTTTTCGTCACCATCACTGAGGCACTGTGGAGGGAGAGAAACGTGTTGAGGGGGCTTCAGTTCCCCCAAAAATCAGGAACCCCTCCCAAGGTACCCCCAAAATTTCGGGGAACCCCCCCAAATCTTGAGGACCTCCCCCAAATTTTGGGGTGCCTCTTCTCCCCTCCTTTATTCCTTCACCCAGCACCTCCCCCTTGTACCACAACCCTCGTCCAGGTATCCACAAACTCCCCCAAATTTTGGGAACACCTCTCCAATTTTTGGGATCCCCCAGATTTAGGGGACCCCCTCAAATCTTGAGGACCTCCCCCAAATTTTGGGGTGCTCTTTCTCCCCTCCTTTATTCCTTCACCCAGCACCTCCCCCTTGTACCACAACCCTCCCCCAGGTATCCAAAAACTTCCCCAAAATTTTAGGACCACCTCTCCGATTTTTGGGATCCCCCATATTTTGGGGACCCCCCGATGATTTCGGGGACCCCCTCACCCCGAATCTCGAGCCGACACTCGGTCAGGGCCTCGCCCAGCTCGTTGACGGCCCTGCAGGTGTAGGTGCCACCGTCGAAGGGTCCCGGCTTGCGGATCAGGAGGGTCAGGACCCCCTGGCTGTGCCTGGCCAGGAATTTGGGGTCCTCCCCGATGGCCACCTGGTTCTTCAGCCACACCACCTTGGGCTGGAGGGGCACACCTGGGCAGGTGAGTCCCAAACGCACCCCAAAAACCACCCAAGGCACCCCAAAAAGGCCCCAAAGCAGCCCAAAAACGCCCAGACCTGGGGATGGGTTCACAGCCCCACTGGGACACCCCAAAATCCCTTCCTCAGGTGAACCCCACACCTGGATCTTCACACTGGGAGGGGCACACCTGGGCAGGTGAGTCCCAAATGCACCCCAAAAATACCCCAAAACTCACCCAGGACCCCAAAAACCACTCAGGACCCCAAATCTTCACCCAAACCCCCCTAATTTTGGGGTGAACAGGATCAGGAGGACCCCAAAATCCCCTCAGGACCCCAAATCTTCACCCAAACCCCCCTAATTTCGGGGTGAACAGGATCAGGGGACCCCAAAATCCCCTCAAGACCCCCCAGACTGATCCCCAGACCCCCATCTTCACCCCCACCCACCCAGTTAAGAGCTGAGGGATGAATTTGTGACCCTAAAACCCCTCAAGGACCCCCCCAAAACCCACCCAGCACCCCAAATCTCCACCCAAACCCCCCTAATTTCGGGGTGAACATGCTCAGGGGGACCCCAAAACCCCCTCAAGACCCCCCAAACTGACCCCCAGACCCCCATTAATTATCCCCACCCACCCAGTTAAGAGTGGAGAGATGAATTTTTGACCCCAAAACCCACCCAGAACCCCCCAAATCTCCACCTAGGACACCCAAACCCCCCAAATTTTGGGGTGAACATGCTCAGGGGGACCCCAAAACCTCCTCAAGACCCCCCAAACTGACCCCCAAGACCCCCATAATTATCCCCACCCACCCAGTTAAGAGCTGAGGGATGAATTGGTGACCCCAAAACCCACCCAGAACCCCCCAAATCTCCACCTAGGACACCCAAACCCCCCTAATTTGGGGGTGAACATGCTCAGGGGTACCCCAAATTCCCCCGAGGACCCCCCAAACTGACCCCCAGACCCCCATCTTCACCCCCACCCACCCAGTTAAGAGCTGAGGGATGAATTTGTGACCCCAAAACCCACCCAGAACCCCCCCAAATCTCCACCTAGGACACCCAAACCCCCCTAATTTCGGGGTGAACATGCTCAGGGGGACCCCAAATTCCCCCGAGGACCCCCCAAACTGACCCCCAGACCCCCATCTTCATTCCCACCTATCCAGTTAAGAATTGAGGGATGAATTTTTGACCCCAAAACCCACCCAGAACCCCCCAAATCTCCACCTAGGACACCCAAACCCCCCTAATTTCGGGGTGAACATGCTCAGGGGGACCCCAAATTCCCCCGAGGACCCCCGAAACTGACCCCCAGACCCCCATAATTATCCCCACCCACCCAGTTAAGAGCAGAGAGATGAATTTGTGACCCTAAAACCCCTCAAGGACCCCCCCAAAACCCACCCAGCACCCCAAATCTCCACCCAAACCCCCCTAATTTTGGGGTGAACATGCTCGGGGGGGACCCCAAAACCCCCTCAAGACCCCCCAAACTGACCCCCAGACCCCCATCTTCATTCCCACCTATCCAGTTAAGAATTGAGGGATGAATTTGTGACCCTAAAACCCCTCAAGGACCCCCCCCCAAAACCCACCCAGCACCCCAAATCTCCACCAAAACCCCCTTAATTTTGGGGTGAACATGCTCAGGGGGACCCCAAAACCCCCTCAAGACCCCCCAAACTGACCCCCAAGACCCCCATAATTATCCCCACCCACCCAGTTAAGAGCGGAGAGATGAATTTTTGACCCCAAAACCCACCCAGAACCCCCCAAATCTCCACCTAGGACACCCAAACCCCCCTAATTTCGGGGTGAACATGCTCAGGGGGACCCCAAATTCCCCGAGGACCCCCCAAACTGACCCCCAGACCCCCATAATTGTTCCCACCCACCCAGTTAAGAGCCGAGAGATGAATTTGTGACCCTAAAACCCCTCAAGGACCCCCCCAAAACCCACCCAGCACCCCAAATCTCCACCAAAACCCCCCTAATTTTGGGCTGAACATGCTCAGGGGGACCCCAAAACCCCCTCAAGACCCCCCAAACTGACCCCCAAGACCCCCATAATTATCCCCACCCATCCAATTGACAGCAGAGGCATTAACTGGTGACCCCAAAACCCACCCAGAACCCCCCAAATCTCCACCTAGGACACCCAAACCCCCCAAATTTTGGGGTGAACATGCTCAGGGGTACCCCAAATTCCCCCGAGGACCCCCCAAACTGACCCCCAAGACCCCCATAATTATCCCCACCCACCCAGTTAAGAGCTGAGGGATGAATTGGTGACCCCAAAACCCACCCAGAACCCCCCAAATCTCCACCTAGGACACCCAAACCCCCTAATTTTGGGGTGAACATGCTCGGGGGTACCCCAAATTCCCCCGAGGACCCCCCAAACTGACCCCCAGACCCCCATAATTATCTCCACCCACCCAGTTAAGAGCTGAGGGATGAATTTTTGACCCCAAAACCCACCCAGAACCCCCCAAATCTCCACCTAGGACACCCAAACCCCCCTAATTTCGGGGTGAACGTGCTCAGGGGGACCCCAAATTCCCCCGAGGACCCCCCCAAGACCTTGGGGTGCCCCCTGACTGCGCAGTTGAGGGCGGTGGAGTATCCGGCCACGGCGCTGCGATCCACCAGCGGGGTCAGGAACTGGGGGGCCGAGCGGAAATCGTGCTCCTGGTACTGGGGGGGCTTCAGCCGCAGCTCTGGGGGGGTCCCACAGCAGTTAGGGGGACCCCAAAATTCTTGGGGGGGTGAGAATTGTACGGGGTTCCACCCCCCAACCCCAAAAATTTGTGGGTGAAATCAGGGCGAGACCCCAATGGCTAAAAACCCTTTAAAAATCTTCATAATATTCACTGTAAAACACCCCAAAATCAATACCTCACAATTAAAGAGACAGCAATTCATTAAAAATCACAATTAAGAGCTTAATTAAGGCTGTGATTTTGGGGTTGGGGGTTTGGGGATGCTGTGAGTGCTTTTGGGGATCACGGGGATCTTCCCAAAACCATAGGAACTGTAAAAAATCTCTTCAAATCTACCCCAAAATCACCTCAAATACCCCCAAAAGCACCTCAACAACCCCCCAAAAAAATACCTCAAACCCCCCCAAATCCCTACAAATCTACACCAAAACCACCTCAAATCCCCCCAAAACCACCTCAAAATCCCCCAAATCCCTGCAAAACTACCTCAAACCCCCCCAAAACACCTCAAAACCCCCCAAATCCACCTCAACACCCCCCAAAACCAAATCCAACCCCCCCAAAATCACCTCAAATCCCCCAAAACCACCTCAAATCCCCCCAAAACTCCCCCAAACCCCTCCAAAGCCCCCGAATTTTGGGGTACCCGCTTTGGGGATGCTTTGAGTGCTTTTAGGGACCACGGGGCTCTTCCTGAACCCACAGAAACCGCCCCAAAGCCCTTCAATCTCCCCCAAAACCATCTCAAATCCCCCCAAACCACCTCAAAACCCCCAAAATCACCTGAAATTGCCCCAAAATTACCTCGAACCTCCCCCAAAACAGCTCAAAACCACTTCAACCCTCCCCAAATCTCTTCAAACCCACCAAAACCACCTCAACCCCCCCCAAATCCCTTTAATCTCCCCCAAAACCACCTCAACCCCCCCAAATCCCTTTGATCTCCCCCAAAACCACCTCAAACCCCCCAAAATCACCTGAAATTGCCCCAAAACCACCTCGAACCTCCCCAAAAACAGCTCAAAACCACTTCAACCCTCCCCAAATCCCTTCAAACCCACCAAAACCACCTCAAACCCCCCCAAATCACCTCAAACTCCCCAAAAACCACCTCAACCCCCCCCAAATCCCTTTGATCTCCCCCAAAACCATCTCAAACCCCCCAGAACCATATCAACATCCCCCCAAAATCACCTCAAACCCCCCAAAAACCACCTTGAACCTCCTAAAAAACACCTCAAACCTCCTCAAATTCCCCCAAAAACCTCCCAAACCCCCCCAAAGGCCCCGAATTTTGGGGTACCCGCTTTGGGGATGACGGCAGTGTTGGAGGACAGCCCGGGTTTCTCGCTCAGCCCGCACAGGTTCCCCCCAAATCCCTGTGATCTCCCCCAAAACCATCTCAAACCCCCCAAAACCACCTCAAAATCCCCCAAATCCTTTTGATCTCCCCCAAAACCATCTCCAACCCCCAAAACCATATCAACAGCCCCCCAACATCACCTCAAACCCCCCCAAAACCACCTTGAACCTCCCCAAAATCACCTCAAAAACACCTCAAACCCCCCCAAAACTCCCCCAAACCCCTCCAAAGCCCCCGAATTTTGGGGTACCCACTTTGGGGACGCTTTGAGTGTTTTTAGGGACCACGGGGCTCTTCCTGAAGCCACAGAAACCGCCCCCAAATCCTTTTAATCGCTCCCAAAACCACCTCAAACCCCCCCAAATCCCTTTGATCTCCCCCAAAACCACCTCAAACCCCCCAAAAACCACCTTGAACCTCCCCAAAATCACCTCAAAAACACCTCAAACTCCCCCAAAACCACCTCAAACCCACCCAAAACCCCCCCAAACCCCTCCCAAACCCCCCTAATTTTGGGGTACCCGCTTTGGGGATGACGGCAGTGTTGGAGGACAGCCCGGGTTTCTCGCTCAGCCCACACAGGTTCCCCCCAAATCCCTTTGATCTCCCCCAAAACCACCTCAAACCCCCCAAAATCACCTCAACCCCCCCAAATCCCTTTGATCTCCCCCAAAACCATCTCCAACCCCCAAAAACCATATCAACATCCCCCCAAAATCACCTCAACCCCCCCAAAAACCACCTTGAACCTCCCCAAAAACCCACCAAAACCACCTCAAACCCCCCCAAAATCACCTCAAACTCCCCCAAATCCCTTTGATCTCCCCCAAAACCATCTCCAACCCCCAAAAACCATATCAACATCCCCCCAAAATCACCTCAAACCCCCCAAAACCACCTCAAACCCCCCAAAACCACCTCAAACTCCCCAAAAACCACCTCAAACCCTCCCCAAACCACCTCAACCCTCCTAAAAACCACCTTGAACCTCCCCAAAAACATATCAAAAACACCCCAAACCCCCCCAAAACCACCTCAAACCCCCCAAAACCACATCAACCCCCCCCAAATCCCTTTGATCTCCCCCAAAACCACCTCAAACCCTCCCAAAATCACCTCAAATCCCCCAAAACCCGCCTTGAACCTCCACAAAAACACCTCAAAACCACCTCAAATCCCCCAAAACCACCTCAAATCCCCCAAAAGCCCCCCAAACCCCCCCTAAACCCCCCGAATTTTGGGGTACCCGCTTTGGGGATGACGGCAGTGTTGGAAGACAGCCCGGGTTTCTCGCTCAGCCCGCACAGGTTCCCCCCAAATCCCTTCAATCTCCCCCAAATCCATCTCAAACCCCCCAAAATCACCTCAACCCCCCCAAATCCCTTTGATCTCCCCCAAAACCATCTCCAACCCCCAAAAACCATATCAACATCCCCCCAAAATCACCTCAAACCCCCCAAAAACCACCTTGAACCTCCCCAAAAACACCTCAAACCACCTCAAACCCACCCAAAACTCCCCCAAACCCCCCCCAAAGGCCCCGAATTTTGGGGTACCCGCTTTGGGGATGCTTTGAGTGTTTTTAGGGACCACGGGGCTCTTCCTGAACCCACAGAAACCACCCCAAAACCTTTCAATCTCCCCCAAAACCACCTCAAATCCCCCCAAAACCACCTGAAATTGCCCCAAAACCACCTCGGACCTTCCCAAAAACAGCTCAAAACCACTTCAACCCTCCCCAAATCCCTTTGATCTCCCCCAAAACCACCTCAAACCCCCCAAAATCACCTCAAACTCCCCCAAATCCTTTTGATCTCCCCCAAAACCATCTCCAACCCCCAAAAACCATATCAACATCCCCCCAAAATCACCTCAAACCCCCCAAAACCCACTTCAAACCCCCTCAAAACCACCTCAAACCCCCCCAAAACCACCTCCAACTCCCCAAAAACCACCTCAGACCCTCCCAAAATCAAATCAAACCCCCAAAAGCCACCTTGAACCTCCCCAAAAACACATCAAAAACACCTCAAACCCCCCCAAAATCACCTCAAACTCCCCCAAATCCCTCTGATCTCCCCCAAAACCATCTCCAACCCCCAAAAACCATATCAACATCCCCCCAAAATCACCTCAAACCCCCCAAAAACCACCTTGAACCTCCACAAAAACACCTCAAACCTCCTCAAATTCCCCCAAAAACCTCCCAAACCCCCCCAAAGCCCCCAAATTTTGGGGTACCCGCTTTGGGGATGACAGCGGTGTTGGAGGACAGCCCGGGTTTCTCGCTCAGCCCGCACAGGTTCCCCCCAAATCCCTTTGATCTCCCCCAAAATCACCTCAAACCCCCCAAAACCACCTCAAACTCCCCCAAATCCTTTTGATCTCCTCCAAAACCACTTCAAACCCCCCAAAACCATATCAACAGCCCCCCAAAATCACCTCAAACTCCCCCAAATCCCTTTGATCTCCCCCAAAACCATCTCCAACCCCCAAAAACCATATCAACATCCCCCCAAAATCACCTCAAACCCCCCAAAAACCACCTTGAACCTCCACAAAAACACCTCAAACCTCCTCAAATTCCCCTAAAAACCCCCCAACCCCCCCCCCAAAGGCCCCGAATTTTGGGGTACCCGCTTTGGGGATGCTTTGAGTGTTTTTAGGGACCACGGGGCTCTTCCTGAACCCACAGAAACCGCCCCAAATCCTTTTAATCTCTCCTAAAACCATCTCAAACCCCCCAAAACCACCTCAAAACACCCAAAATCACGTGAAATTGCCCCAAAACCACCTCAAACCACCCCAAAAACAGCTCAAAACCACTTCAACCCTCCCCAAATCCCTTCAAACCCCCCAAAACCACCTCAAATCCCCCCAAAACCACCTCAAACCCCCCAAATCCCTTTGATCTCCCCTAAAACCACCTCAAACTCCCCAAAAACCACCTCAAACCCTCCCAAAATCAAATCAAACCCCCCCAAAACCACCTCAAATTCCCCTCAAACCCCTCAAATTTTGGGGTACCCACTTTGGGGATGCTTTGAGTGATTTTAGGGACCACGGGGCTCTTCCTGAACCCACAGAAACTGCCCCAAATCCCTTCAATCTCCCCCAAAACCATCTCAAACCCCCCCAAAATCACCTCAAAGCCCCCCAAAACCACCTCAAACCCCCCCAAACCCCCCCCAAGCCCCCGAATTTTGGGGTACCCGCTTTGGGGATGACAGCGGTGTTGGAGGACAGCCCGGGTTTCTCGCTCAGCCCGCACAGGTACCCCCCAAATCCCTTCAATCTCCCCCAAAACCATCTCAAACCCCCCCAAAACCAGCTCAAACCCCCCCAACCCCCCCAAAGCCCCCGAATTTTGGGGTACCCGCTTTGGGGATGACGGCGGTGTTGGAGGACAGCCCGGGTTTCTCGCTCAGCCCGCACAGGTTCTCGCTGAACACCTTGAACAGGTACTCGTTGCCCATCACCAGCTCCGAGGCCGTGCAGCGCAGGGGCCGGTTGTGCTCGTACACCGTGAACCACTCCTGGGTTTTGGGGGGTTTGGGGGGTCGTGAGGGGGTTTTGGGGGGGTTCGAGGTGGTTTGGGGGAGGTTTGGGGGAGATTTTGGGGAGTTGAGAGGGTTTTGGGGCGACCTGAGTGGTTTTTGGGGGGTCATCAGGGGGTTTTGGGTGGGAGCTGAGGGGGTTTGGGGGTATTTGAGGTGGTTTTGGGGGAGATTTTGGGGAGTTGAGGGTTTTTTGGGGGGTTGGAGGTGGTTTTGGGGAGGTTTGGGGGTGGTTTTGGGGCGCTGAGGGTTTTTGGGGGGATTTGAGGTGGTTTTGGGGAGGTTTGGGAGCGATTTTGGGGAGTCGAGGGGTTTTTGGGGGGGTTTGGGGGAGATTTTGGGGAATTGAGGGGTTTTTGGGGGGTTTGAGGTGGTTTTGGGGAGGTTTGGGGGAGATTTTGGGGAGTTGAGGGAGTTTTGGGGGTCAATTCAGGATTTTGGGGTTCAGTTCAATATTTGGGGGCTCCATTGACGATTTGGGTGTTCCATTCAGAATTTGGGGGATCCTTTGAGGATTTGGGGGTTCAATTCAGGGTGTGGGGGTTCAGTTCAGAATTTGGGGGTTCCATAGAGGATTTGGAGGATCCTTTGAGGATTTGGGGGTTCCATTGAGCATTTGGGTGTTCCATTCAGAATTTGGGGGTTTAATTCAGAATTTGGGGGTTCCATTCAGAATTTGGGGGTTCCATTGAGGATTTGGGTGTTCCATTCAGAATTTGGGGGTTTAATTCAGAATTTGGGGGTTCCATTCAGAATTTGGGGGTTCATTTCAGGATTTGGAAGTTCCATTGAGAATTTGGGGGTTTAATTCAGCATTTTGGGGTCCAATTCCAGATTTGTGGGTTCCGCTCAGGACCTGGGGGTTCCCTTGAGGATCTGGGGGTTCTGTGGAGCATTTTGGGGTTCCCCGGGCAGATTTTGGGGTGCTGCCCCTCACCATGGTTCTCTTGTCAGCCTTCATGATGGTGTAGCCGGTGATTTCGGCGTTGCCGTCGTCCTCGGGGGGCTCCCACTCCACCAGCGCGTTGAACCCCCAAACCTCCTTCACCTGCACCTTCCGGGGGGGCCCCGGCCGCTCTGGGACAGGGGGAACGCCTCAGGTACACCCCAAAAATGTACCCGAAAATATACCCAAAAAACAGCCCAAAAAACTCAAAAACACCCCAAAAATGTACCCTAAAATATACCCAAAAAGCAGCCCAAAAAAACTCAAAAACACCCCAAAAATATACCCAAAAAACCACCCCAAAAACCTCAAAAACAACCCAAAAACCTCAAAAACACCCCAAAAATTTACCCAAAAATACACCCAAAAAAACACCCCAAAAACCTCAAAAACACCCCAAAAATGTACCCAAAAATACACCCAAAAAATATACCCAAAAATACACCCCAAAAACTTCAAAAACACCCCAAAAATATACCCAAAAATATACCCAAAAAATAGCCCAAAAAACTCAAAAACACCTCAAAAATATACCCAAAAATACACCCAAAAAACACCTCAAAAAACTCAAAAACACCCCAAAAATACACCCAAAAAACAGCCCAAAAATATACCCAAAAATACACCCAAAAAACAGCCAAAAAAAATCAAAAACACCCCAAAAATATACCCAAAAATATACCCCAAAAAACTCAAAAACACCCCAAAAATATACCCAAAATTACACCCCGAAAACCTGAAAAACACCCCAAAAATATACCCAAAAAACTCAAAAACACCTCAAAAATACACCCAAAAACACCCCAAAAAACACCCCAGAAAAACAAAAAAAACCACCCCAACAACACCCCAAAAATATACCCAAAAATACACCCAAAAACACCCCAAAAAACCTCAAAAACACCCCAAAAAGATACCCAAAAATACACCCAAAAACACCCCAAAAATATACCCAAAAATGCACCCCAAAAACCTCAAAAACACCCCAAAAATATACCCAAAAACACCCCAAAAAACACCTCAAAAATAACCCCAAAACACCCAAAGAAACCCAGAAATAGCCCAAAAAACACACCAAAAATATACCCAAAACCACCCCAAAAATATACCCAAAAACACACCAAAAAAATACCCCAAATCACTCCAAAAACCGCCCCAAAAGTACCCCCAAAAGTACCCCAAAAATATCTGGAAAATACCCCAAAATCTGCTCAAAAACCACCCCAAACATACCCCAAAAACATCCCCAAAATACCCCAAAACCACCCCAAAAAAGACCAAAAAATACCCCAAAATCACCCCAAAATACCCCAAAATATCCCCAGAAAACAGCACCCAAAAATACCCCCAAAAAAACCCAAAATCCCCCAAAATCCTCAAAAAAAACACCCAAAAATACCCCGAAAACACCCAAAAAATCCCCAAAATCCTCAAATAAAACACCCAAAAATCACCCAAAAACACCCAAAAATCCTCAAAAAAACACCCTAAAAACCATCCCAGTGCTCCCAGTGCTCCCAGTTCCCAATCCCAGGGCCCAGACCAGTTCCCCTCCCATCCCTCCCGTCCCTCCCAGTCCGTCCCAGTGCTCCCAGTCCCTCCCAGTGCTCCCAGTTCCCCATACCATTGCCCATCCCAGTTCCCCTCACACCATTCCCATCCCTCCCATCCCTCCCAGTGCTCCCAGTCCATCCCAGTGCTCCCAGTTACCGACGATGCGCAGGCGCATCTCGGCCGTGTCCTCCATGCCCTCGATGCCAACACTCAGCCTGTCATTCCCAGTGCTCCCAGTGCTCCCAGTTCCCAATCCCAGTGCCCAGACCAGTTCCCCCCACACCATTCCCATGTCTCCCATCACTCCCAGTCCGTCCCAGTGCTCCCAGTTCCCAATCCCAGTGCCCAGTCCTACTTCCCCCATTGCCTCTCCCATCACTCCCAGTCCGTCCCAGTGCTCCCAGTTCCCAATCCCATTGCCCATCCCAGTTCCCCTCACACCATTCCCATCACTCCCAGTCCCTCCCAGTGCTCCCAGTTCCCATTCCCAGTGCTCATCCCTACTTCCCCCAGTTCCTCCAGTTCCTCTCCCACCACTCCCAGTGCTCCCAGTCCGTCCCAGTGCTCCCAGTTTCCAATCCCAGTGTCCAGTCCTGCTTTCCCCATTGCCTCTCCCATCACTCCCAGTCCCTCCCAGTGCTCCCAGTGCTCCCAGTTCCCAATCCCAGTGCTCCCAGTGCATCCCAGTTCCCAATCCCAGTGCCCATCCCTGTTCCCCTCACACCATTCCCATCCCTCCCAGTGCTCCCAGTCCCTCCCAGTGCTCACAGTCCCTCCCATCACTCCCAGTCCATCCCAGTGCTCCCAGTACTCCCAGTTCCCAATCCCAGTGCCCATCCCTGTTCCCCTCACACCATTCCCATCCCTCCCAGTCCGTCCCAGTGCTCCCAGTTTCCAATCCCAGCGTCCAGTCCTGCTTTCCCCATTGCCTCTCCCATCACTCCCAGTCCCTCCCAGTGCTCCCAGTGCTCCCAGTCCCTCCCAGTCCATCCCAGTGCTCCCAGTTCCCAATCCCAGTGCCCATCCCAGTCCCCCTCACACCACTCCCATCCCTCCCAGTGCTCCCAGTGCTCCCAGTTCCCATTCCCAGTGCTCCCAGTACTCCCAGTTCCCAATCCCATTGCCCGGACCCAGTTCCCCTCACACCATTCCCATCCCTCCCATCCCTCCCAGTGCTCCCAGTGCTCCCAGTTCATCCCAGTGCTCCCAGTCCCTCCCAGTGCTCCCAGTCCATCCCAGTGCTCCCAGTTCCCCTCACACCACTCCCATCCCTCCCAGTGCTCCCAGTCCCTCCCAGTGCTCCCAGTTCCCAATCCCAGTGCTCCCAGTCCATCCCAGTGCTCCCAGTTCCCAATCCCAGTGTCCAGTCCTGCTTTCCCCATTGCCTCTCCCATCCCTCCCAGTCCCTCCCAGTGCTCCCAGTTCCCAATCCCAGCACCCAGACCAGCTCCCCTCACACCAATCCCATCCCTCCCAGTCCGTCCCAGTGCTCCCAGTTCCCAATCCCAGTGCCCAGTCCTGCTTTCCCCATTGCCTCTCTCATCACTCCCAGTCCCTCCCAGTGCTCCCAGTGCTCCCAGTTCCCAATCCCAGTGCCAGCCCCAGTTTTCCTCACACCATTCCCATGTCTCCTAGTGCTCCCAGTGCTCCCAGTCCCTCCCAGTGCTCCCAGTTCCCAATCCCAGTGCCCAGACCCGTTCCCCTCACACCATTCCCATGTCTCCCAGTGCTCCCAGTCCATCCCAGTGCTCCCAGTTCCCAATCCCAGTGCCCATCCCAGTTCCCCTCACACCATTCCCATCACTCCCAGTCCCTCCCAGTGCTCCCAGTTCCCAATCCCAGTGCTCATCCCTACTTCCCCCAGTTCCTCCAGTTCCTCTCCCACCATTCCCAGTGCTCCCAGTCTGTCCCAGTGCTCCCAGTCCCTCCCAGTACTCCCAGTTTCCAATCCCAGCGTCCAGTCCTGCTTTCCCCATTGCCTCTCCCATCACTCCCATCCCTCCCATCTCTCCCAGTGCTCCCAGTTCCCAATCCCATTGGCCGGACCAGTTCCCCTCACACCACTCCCATCCCTCCCATCCCTCCCAGTGCTCCCAGTCCCTCCCAGTGCTCCCAGTGCTCCCAGTTCCCAATCCCAGTAGCCATCCCTGTTCTTCTCCCATCCCTCACACCATTCCCATCCCTCCCAGTCCCTCCCAGTCCATCCCAGTGCTCCCAGTACCGACGATGCGCAGGCGCATCTCGGCCGTGTCCTCCATGCCCTCGATGCCAACACTCAGCCATTCCCAGTGCTCCCAGTGCTCCCAGTGCTCCCAGTTCCCAATCCCATTGCCCAGACCAGTTCCCCTCACACCATTCCCATCCCTCCCAGTGCTCCCAGTCCATCCCAGTGCTCCCAGTACCGACGATGCGCAGGCGCATCTCGGCCGTGTCCTCCATGCCCTCGATGCGCACGCTCAGCCCGTAGCGCCCCGAGTGCCCTCTGGCGGCCGCGCGGATGAAGAACACCGTGTCCCGGTCCGAGGTGCGCACGTGCACGTCCTCGCCCAGGGCCCCGCCCTCCTTCGTCCACGTCACCTGGGGGCGGGGCTTGCCCTGGGGGGCGGGGCTTGGTTAGAGCCTATGGGGGGGTGGGGCTGGGGTGGGCCTATGGGATCTATGGGGTTCTGGGGTTATGGGGCTGAGGTGTCCCTATGGGGCTGTGGGGCTGTGGGGCTGGGGTGGCCCTATGGGATCTATGGGGCTGGGGTGGCCCTGTGGGGCTGGGGTGGCCCTATGGGGCTGGGGTGTTCCTATGGGACCTATGGGGTTCTGGGGTTGAGGTGTTCCTATGGGGCTGTGGGGTTGTGGGGTTGAGGTGTACCTATGGGATCTATGGGGCTGGGGTGTCCCTATGGGGCTGGGGGGTTGTGGGGTGTCCCTATGGGGCTGTGGGGTTCAGGTGTCCCTATGGGGCTGTGGGGTTGTGGGGCTGGGGTGGCCCTATGGGATCCATGGGGCTGGGGTGTCCCTATGGGGCTGTGGGGTTGTGGGGCTAAGGTGTCCCTATGGGGCTGGGGGGTTGTGGGGTGGGCCTATGGGGCTGTGGGGTTCAGGTGTCCCTATGGGGCTGTGGGGTTGTGGGGCTGGGGTGGCCCTGTGGGACCTATGGGGTTCTGGGGTTGTGGGGCTGAGGTGTCCCTATGGGGCTGTGGGGTTCTGGGGTTATGGGGCTGAGGTGTCCCTATGGGGCTGTGGGGTCCCCTATGGGGCTGGGGTGTCCCTATGGGGCTGTGGTGTTGTGGGGCTGGGGTGGGCCTATGGGATCTATGGGGCTGGGGTGGCCCTATGGGATCTATGGGGTTGAGGTGTCCCTATGGGGCTGGGGTGGCCCTATGGGGCTGTGGGGTTGTGGGGTTATGGGGTTGAGGTGTACCTATGGGGCTGTGGGGCTGGGGTGGCCCTATGGAATCTATGGGGCTGGGGTGGCCCTATGAGATCTATGGGGCTGGGGTGGCCCTATGGGGCTGGGGTGTTCCTATGGGACCTATGGGGTTCTGGGGCTGGGGTGTCCCTATGGGGGGTGTGGGGCTGGGGTGGCCCTATGCGGGGTGTGGGGCTGGGGTGGCCCTGTGGGACCTATGGGGCTGGGGTGTTCCTATGGGACCTATGGGGCTGGGGTGTCCCTATGGGGCTGTGGGGTTGTGGGGCTGGGGTGTCCCTATGGGGCTGGGGTGGCCCTATGGGGCTGGGGTGGCCCTATGGGGGGTGTGGGGCTGGGGTGGCCCTATGGGATCTATGGGGCTGGGGTGGCCCTATGGGGCTGGGGTGTCCCTATAGGACTGTGGGGCTTTGGGGCTGGGGTTGCCCTGTGGGGCTGAGGTGTCCCTATGGGCCTGGGGTGTCCCTATGGGGCTGTGGGGTTGTGGGGCTGAGGTGTCCCTATGGGCCTGGGGTGTCCCTATGGGGCTGTGGGGTTGTGGGGCTGAGGTGTCCCTATGGGGCTGTGGGGCTGGGGTGTCCCTATGGGGCTGAGTTCTCCCTATAGGGCCGCACCCCCTATGGGGCTGAGTTCTCCCTATAGGGCCGCACCCCCTATAGGGCTGAGTTCCCCCTATGGGGCTGAGCTCTCCCTATAGGGCCATGCCCCCTATGGGGCCGAGTCTCCCCATAAGTTGTGGGTCCGGCTCACCTGGAAGGGGATCACCAGGTTCACCTGCTCCCCCACCTTCCTGACGTACGTCTGCCGCAGGTGTCGGGGCAGTCGGATTTTGGGGCGCTCTGGGGGGGCGACAGAGGTTGGGGGGGATCTATGGGGCAGAACCCCCAAATTTGGGGGCTCCCCCCAATTTTGGGGGTCATTGCTCCCCCCCTTTCCCATCAATTCCCCCCAAAACGGCTCCAGGTTCTCCTCACTAAAGGTTCTGCTTCCTCCATGTTTTTGGGGTCCTTCCTCAATTTTGGGGTCCCACCTCATTTTTGGGCTCCTTCCCCATTTTTAGGGTCCCTCCCCATTTTTGGGCTCCTTCCCCATTTTTAGGGTCTCTCCCCATTTTTGGGGTCACTTCCCATTTTTGGGGTCCTCCCCCTTTTTTGTGGTCCCACCCAATTTTGGGGTCTCTCCCTATTTTTAGGGTCCCTCCCCATTTTTGGGATCCTTCCCCATTTTTGGGGTCCCACCTCATTTTTGGGGTCCTTCCCCATTTTTAGGGTCCCTCCCCATTTTTGGGATCCTTCCCCATTTTTGGGGTCCCACCTCATTTTTGGGATCCTTCCCCATTTTTAGGGTCTCTCCCCATTTTTGGGCTCCTTCCTCATTTTTGGGGTCCCACCTCATTTTGGGGTCTCTCCCCATTTTTGGGGTCACTTCCCATTTTCAGTCTCCTCCAATTTTTTGGGGTCACTCCCCAATTTTGGGGTCCCACCTCATTTTTGGGATCCTTCCCCATTTTTAGGGCCTCTCTCCATTTTTGGGGTCTCTCCCCAATTTTAGAGATTCTCCCCATTTTTGGGCTCCTTCCCCAATTTTGGGGTCCCATCTCATTTTTGGGCTCCTTCCCCATTTTTGTGAACCCACCCAATTTTGGGGTCTCTCCCTATTTTTAGGGTCTCTCCCCATTTTTGGGCTCCTTCCCCATTTTTGGGGTCCCACCCAATTTTGGGGTCTCTCCCCATTTTTGGGCTCCTTCCCCATTTTTGGGGTCCCACCTCATTTTGGGGTCTCTCCCCATTTTTGGGGTCTCCCTCCATTTTCAGTCTCCTCCAAATTTTTGGGGTCACTCCCCAATTTTAGAGACTCTCCCCATTTTTGGGCTCCTTCCCCAATTTTGGGGTCCCACCTCATTTTTGGGGTCCCACCTCATTTTTGGGGTCACTTCCCATTTTCAGACTCCTCCAAATTTTTGGGTTCACTCCCCAATTTTAGGATCCCACCTCATTTTTGGGGTCCTCCCCATTTTTGGGGTCCCACCCAATTTTGGGGTCTCTCCCCATTTTTGGGATCCTTCCCCATTTTTGGGGTCCCACCTCATTTTGGGGTCACGCCCCATTTTTGGGGTCACTTCCCATTTTCAGGCTCCTCCAAATTTTTGGGGTCACTCCCCAATTTTGGGGTCCCGCCTCATTTTTGTGGTCCCACCCAATTTTGAGGTCTCTCCCCATTTTTGGGATCCCACCTCATTTTTGGGGTCCCACCTCATTTTTGGGGTCCTCCCCGTTTTTTGGGATCCCACCCCATTTTTGGGGTCCCACCCAATTTTGGGGTCTCTCCCTATTTTTAGGGTCACTCCCCATTTTCAGGGTCCTTCCCCATTTTTGGGGTCCCACCTCATTTCTGGGCTCTCTCCCCATTTTTGGGGTCTCTCCCCATTTTTAGGGTCCTCCAAATTTTTGGGATCCCCCACTGATTTCAGGATCCCCCACTGATTTCGGGCTCCCCCCCTGATTTTGGGGTCCCTCCTGCGATGTTTTGGGGTCTCCCCTGATTTCAGGCTGCCCCCAAATTTTGTGATCCCCCTACTAATTTCGGGATCCCCCCTAATTTCAGCCTCCTCCCCTAATTTCGGGCTCCTCCCGTGATTCGGGGCTACCCCCCGTGATTTTAGGGGTACCCCCCGTGATTTTGGGGTGCTCCCCGTGATTTGGGGGTGCCCCCCTGATTTGGGGGTGCCCCTCTGATTTCAGGACCCCCCTAATTTCAGCCTCTCCCCCCCTAATTTCAGCCTCCCCTCCTATCCCACAGTGCCCCCTTTATTCGGGGCTGCTCCCTTCGATTTCGGGGGTGGTCCCATCGGATTCGGGGGTGCTCCCCGTGATTTTAGGGGTACCCCCCCGTGATTTTGGGGTACCCCCCGTGATTTGGGGGCGCCCCCCTGATTTGAGGACCCCCCCAATTTCAGCCTCCCCCCCCAAATTTCAGCCTCCACCCCCCTAATTTCAGCCTCCCCCCCTATCCCACAGTGCCCCCTTTATCCGGGGCTGCCCCCCCGTGATTTTGGGGGTACCCCCCGTGATTCGGGGCTACACCCCCTGATTCGGGGCTACACCCCGTGATTTGGGGGTGCCCCTCTGATTTGGGGGTGCCCCTCTGATTTGAGGACCCCCTAATTTCAGCCTCCCCCCCCCAATTTCAGCCTCCCCCCCTATCCCACAGTGCCCCCTTTATCCGGGGCTGCCCCCCCGTGATTTTGGGGTGCTCCCCCAGATTTTAGGGGTGCCCCCCCTGATTCGGGGGTGCTCTCCGTGATTTGGGGGTACCCCCCGTGATTTGGGGGTGCCCCTCTGATTTCAGGACCCCCCTAATTTCAGCCTCCCCCCCCCTAATTTCAGCCTCCCCCCCCCAATTTCAGCCTCCCCTCCTATCCCACAGTGCCCCCTTTATCCAGGGCTGCCCCCCCGTGATTTTGGGGTGCCCCCCCAGATTTTAGGGGTACCCCCCCTGATTCGGGGGCGCCCCCGTGATTTGGGGGTGCCCCCCTGATTTGGGGGTGCCCCCCTGATATGGGGGTGCCCCTCTGATTTCAGGACCCCCCTAATTTCAGCCTTCTCGATCCCACAGTGCCCCCTGTGATTTGGGGCTGCCCCCTTCGATTTCGGGGGTGGTCCCCTCGGATTCGGGGGTGCCCCCCGTGATTTTGGGGTACCCCCCGGATTTTAGGGGTACCCCCCGTGATTTGGGGGTGCCCCTCTGATTTCAGGACCCCCCTAATTTCAGCCTCCCCCCCCAATTTCAGCCTCCCCTTCGATCCCACAGTGCCCCCTTTACTCGGGGCTGCCCCCCCGGATTTGGGGGTACCCCCGTGATTTGGGGGTACCCCCCCTGATTAGGGGGTGCCCCCCTGATTTGGGGGTGCCCCTCAGATTTCAGGACCCCCCTAATTTCAGCCTCCCCCCCCTAATTTCAGCCTCCCCCCCCAATTTCAGCCTCCCCCCCTATCCCACAGTGCCCCCTTTATTCAGGGCTGCCCCCCCGTGATTTTGGGGTACCCCCCCGTGATTTTGGGATGCCCCCCCGTGATTTTGGGGTACCCCCCCGTGATTTTGGGATGCCCCCCCGTGATTTTGGGGTACCCCCCGTGATTTTGGGGTACCCCCCGGATTTGGGGGTCCCCGGGGCGCACCCACGATCTCGCGGATGGTGACGGGCTGGGCCATGGTGGCCGGGGGGCTGCGGCCGGCGATGTTCACCCCGACCACGCGGAACAGCAGCTTCTCCCCCGTGGGCAGCCCCCGCACGGTCAGCCCGCAGCGCTCCACCAGCTCCGTGTTCGCGGGGGTCCACGTGGAGTCTGGGGGTAAATCGGGGTTATGGGGTCGGGGGTATCGGATTTGGGGGTTATGGGGTCGGGGAGGGGGTTATGGGGTCGGGGGTATCGAATTTGGGGGTTATGGGGTCGGGGAGGGGGTTATGGGGCTGGGGGCTCCACCAGCTCCGTGTTGGCAGGGGTCCACGTGGAGTCTGGGGGGTAAATCGGGGGGTATGGGGTCGGGGGTATCGGATTTGGGGGTTATGGGGTCGAGGATATTGGATTTGGGGGTTAGGGGGTCGGGGGCTACCGGATTTGGGGGTTATGGGGTTGGCAGTATCAGATTTGGGGGGTTATGGGGTCGGGGGATGTCAGATTTGGGGGGGTTATGGGGTCGGGGAGGGGGTTATGGGGTTGGGGGTTATGGGGTTATGGGTTATGGGGCTGGGGGCTCCACCAGCTCCGTGTTGGCGGGGGTCCACGTGGAGTCTGGGGGGTAAAAATAGGGGGGTTATGGGGTTGGGGATGGGGTTATGGGGTCGGGGGTATTGGGTTTTGGGGGTTATGGGGTCAGGGATATTGGATTTTGGGGGATTATGGGGTCGGGGGATATCAGATTTGGGGGTTATGGGGTCGGGGGTACCGGATTTGGGGGGTTATGGGGTCGGGGAGGGGGTTATGGGGTCGGGGGTATTTGATTTTAGGGGGTTATGGGGTCGGGGGTATTGAGTTTTGGGGGGTTATGGGGCTGGGGGCTCCACCAGCTCCGTCTTGGCGGGGGTCCACGTGGAGTCTGGGGGCAAAAATCGGGGGTTATGGGGTCGGGGGTATCGAATTTGGGGGGTTATGGGGTCAGGGATATTGAGTTTTGGGGGGTTATGGGGTCGGGAGGTACCGGATTTGGGGGTTATGGGGTCGGGGATGGGGTTATGGTGTAGGGGAGTATCAGATTTGGGGGTTATGGGGTCGGGGGTACCAGATTTGGGGGTTATGGGGTCGGGGGTATTGGGTTTGGGGGGTTATGGGGTCGGGGAGGGGGTTATGGGGTCGGGGGTATTGGGTTTTGGGGGGTTATGGGGCTGGGGGCTCCACCAGCTCCGTGTTGGCGGGGGTCCACGTGGAGTCTGGGGGGAAAAACAGGGGTTATGGGGTCGGGGAGGGGGTTATGGGGTCGGGGAGGGGGTTATGGGGTGGGGGAGGGGGTTATGGGGTGGGGGGTATTGGGTTTTGGGGGTTATGGGGTCGGGGGGTACCAGATTTGGGGGTTATAGGGTCGGGGGTATTGGGTATTGGGGGGTTATGGGGTCGGGGGTACCGGATTTGGGGGTTACGGGGTCGGGGGTACCAAATTTGGGTGAATGGGGTCGGGGGGTTCCAAATTTGGGGTTAATGGGGTTGGAAGGTTCCAGATTTGGGGTTATGGGGTTGGAAGGTACCAAATTTGGGGTTTATGGGGTCAGAGGGTACCGGATTTGGGGTTAATGGGGTCAGAGGGTACCAGATTTGGGGTTAATGGGGTCGGGGATGGGGTTATGGGGTCGGG
The DNA here is from genome assembly GCF_003957565.2 of Taeniopygia guttata. Taxonomy (NCBI): domain Eukaryota; kingdom Metazoa; phylum Chordata; class Aves; order Passeriformes; family Estrildidae; genus Taeniopygia; species Taeniopygia guttata. The sequence continues at coordinate 1,523,399 of NC_054769.1, read as the reverse complement.
GATATCGGATTTGGGGTTTATGGGGTTGGAAGGTACCAAATTTGGGGTTATGGGGTCAGAGGGTACCAGATTTGAGGTTAATGGGGTCGGGGATGGGGTTAATGGGGTTGGGGGGTACCAGATTTGAGGTTAATGGGGTCGGGGGTATCGGATTTGGGGTTTATAGGGTTGGAAGGTACCAGATTGGGGGTTATGGGGTTGGGGATGGGGTTATGGGGTCGGGGATATCGGATTTTGGGTTTAATGGGGTCAGGGGGTACCGGATTTTGGGATCCCACCCCACAGTTTCGGGGTGCCCCCCCCCGGATCGGGGCTCACCCCCTTCGCGGCACCACTCCACCAGGTACCCGTCGATGCCGCCGGCGCCGACGCGCTCGGGCGGGCGCCACTTGAGCGTGGCCGTGGTGTCCGTGACGTCCTCCAGAGCCAGGTGGGTGGGCTCGCTGGTGGGGGCTGGGGACCCCAAAAGCACCCCGAAATTAATGAGGGACACCGAGAATCAGCCCGAAATTAATGAGAGACCCCGAAAAGCACCCCGAAATTAATGAGGGACCCCGAAAAGATCGACTCCGAAATTAATGAGGGACCCCGAAAAGCAACCCGAAATTATCGACACCGAAATTATCGACCCCGAGAATCACCCCGAAATTAATGAGTGACCCCAAAAATCAGCCCAAAATCATTGACACCGAAATTATCGACCCTGAAATTAATGAGCGACCCCGAAAATCACTCCGAAATTAATGAGCGACCCCGAGAATCAGCCCGAAATTATTGACACCAAAAATGACCCCGAAATTAATGAGCGACACCGAAAATCAGCCCAAAATTATTGACCCCGAGAATCACCCCGAAATTAATGAGCGACCCCGAGAATCACCCCGAAATTAATGAGGGACCCCGAAAAGCAGCCCGAAATTAATGAGGGACCCCGAAAAGCACCCCGAAATTAATGAGGGACCCCGAAAAGCACCCCGAAATTATCGACACCGAAATGAGCGACCCCGAAATTATCAACCCCGAAAATCACCCCGAAATTAATGAGCGACCCCGAAAATCAACCCGAAATCATTGACACCGAAAATCAGCCCGAAATTATCGACACCAAAAATCACCCCGAAATTATCGACACCAAAAATCACCCCAAAATTATCGACCCCAAAAATCACCCCGAAATTAATGAGCGACTCCGAAAATCACCCCGAAATTAATGAGCGACCCCGAAAATCAGCCCGAAATTATCGACACCGAAAAGCACCCCGAAATTAATGAGGGACCCCGAAAAGCACCCCGAAATTAATGACAACGAAAATCATCCCGAAATTAATGAGGGACCCCGAGAATCACCCCGAAATTAATGAGCGACCCCGAGAATCACCCCGAAATTAATGAGCGACCCCAAAAATCACCCCGAAATTAATGAGCGATCCCGAAATTATCGACACCGAAATTAATGAGCGACCCCGAGAATCACCCCGAAATTAATGAGCGACCCCGAAAATGACCCCGAAATTAATGACACCGAGAATCACCCCGAAATTAATGAGTGACCCCGAAAATCACCCCGAAATTATCGACACCGAAATGAGCGACCCCAAAAATCTGCCCAAAATCGTCAACACCAAAATTATCGACCCCGAAAATCACCCTGAAATTAATGAGCGACCCCGAGAATCACCCCAAAATCATCGACACCGAGAATCACCCCGAAATCATCAACCCCAAAAATCCACACAAAATTGTCAACACCGAAATTATCGACCCCGAAAATCAACCCCGAAATGAGCGACCCCAAAAATCACCCCAAAATTATCGACCCCGAAAATCACCCCGAAATCATCGATACCGAAATTATCAACCCCAAAAATCACCCCGAAATGATTGACACTGAAATGAGTGACCCCGAGAATCACCCCAAGATTATCGACCCCAAAAATAACCCCGAAATGATCGACACCGAAAATCACCCCGAAATCATCGACCCCGAAATTATCAACACCAAAAATCAACCCCGAAATCGTCAACACCGAAATGATCGACCCCGAAAATCACCCCGAAATTATCGACACCGAAAATCACCCCAAAATTATGAACACCGAAATGATCGACCCCGAAAATTACGCCAAAATTATCAACACTGAAATGATCGACCCCAAAAATCACCCCGAAATCATTGACCTCAAAAATGACCCCGAAATTATCGACCCCGAAATTATCGACCCCGAAAATCACCCCAAAATCCCCCTCAAATCCCCTCCAGGACCCCCCAAATCCCCCAGACCCAATCCAGGACCCCCCAAATCCTCTTCGGGACCCCCCAAATCCCCTCCAGGACCCCCCAAATCCCCCAGACCCAATCCAGGACCCACAGATCTCCCCCAAATACCCTCCAGGACCCCCAAATCCACCTCAAATCCCCTCCATGATCCCCCAAATCCCCCTGGGTGCCCCCAGACCCAATTCAGGACCCCCCAGTCCCCCTCAAATTCCCTCCAGGACCCCCCAAATCCCCCCCAAATCCCCACCAGGAACCCCCTGACCCAATCCAGGACCCCCAAATCCCCCCCAAATCCCCCCAAATCCCCCTCAAATCCCTTCCAGGACCCCCAAACCCCTCCAGGACCCCCCAAATCCCCCCCAAATTCCCTCCAGGAGCCCCCAAATACCCCCAAATCCCCCCCAAACCCCCCCCGACCCCTCCCCAGCCCCCACCCACCGATGGGCATGAAGGGGGGGGTGTTGAGGCTGGGGGCCGAGACCCCGATGGCGTTGACGGCGAAGACCCTCATCTCGTACAGGACCCCCAAACCCGTCCGGGACCCCCCAAATCCCCCCAAATCCCTGCCAGGAACCCCCTGACCCAATTCAGGACCCCCCAAATCTCCTCCAGGAACCCCCTGACCCAATTCGGGATCCCCGAAATCCCCCCTGGGACCTCTCAGACCCAATTCAGGACCCTCAAAATCCTCCTCAAATCCCCTCCATGATCCCCCAAATCCCCCTGGGTGCCCCCAGACCCATTTCAGGACCCCCCAAACAACCCTGAATTCCCCCAAATCTGCCCCAAATCCCCTCCATGATCCCCCAGATCCCCCTGGGTGCCCCCAGACCCAATCCAGGACCCCCAAAATCCCCCTGAAATCCCTTCCAGGACCCCCCAAATCCCCTCAAATCCCCCCCAAATGCCCCCCAAATCCCCCCAAATCCCCCCCAAATCCCCCCCAAATCCCCCCAATCCCCCCAAACCCCCCCGGGACCCCTCCCCAGCCCCCACCCACCGATGGGCATGAAGGGGGGGGTGTTGAGGCTGGGGGCCGAGACCCCGATGGCGTTGACGGCGAAGACCCTCATCTCGTACAGGACCCCCTCGATCATCCGCGTGGACTCGAAGGTCAGCGCCGGCAGCACCTCGAAATTGAGCTTCATCCAGCGGTGGGAGCCCTTCTTCTTCCTCTCCACCAGGTAACCTGGACAGGTGGGACAGGTGAGGGACAGGTGAGACACAGGTGGGACACAGGTGGGACACAGGTGGGACAGGTGGGACAGGTGAGGGACAGGTGAGACAGGTGGGACACAGGTGGGACAGGTGAGACACAGGTGAGACACAGGTGGGACAGGTGAGACACAGGTGGGACAGGTGAGACACAGGTGGGACACAGGTGGGACAGGTGAGACACAGGTGGGACAGGTGAGACACAGGTGAGACACAGGTGAGACACAGCTGAGACACAGGTGGGACAGGTGGGACAGGTGAGGGACAGGTGGGACACAGGTGGGACACAGGTGGGACACAGGTGAGATACAGGTGGGGCAGGTGAGACAGTTGAGATACAGGTGAGACAGGTGAGACACAGGTGGGACACAGGTGGGACACAGGTGGGACACAGGTGGGACAGGTGAGGGACAGGTGAGCCCCAAATCCGCCTTCATCCAGCGGTGGGAGCCCTTCTTCTTCCTCTCCACCAGGTAACCTGGACAGGTGGGACAGGTGAGACAGGTGGGACAGGTGAGATACAGGTGGGACACAGGTGGGACAGGTGAGACAGGTGGGACAGGTGAGACACAGGTGGGACACAGGTGGGACACAGGTGAGACACAGGTGGGACACAGGTGGGACAGGTGGGACAGGTGAGGTCACAGATGGGACAGGTGGGACAGGTGGGACAGGTGGGACAGGTGAGGCCCAGGTGAGGCCCAGGTGACGGACAGGTGAGGCCCAGGTGAGGCCCAGGTGAGGCCCAGGTGACGGACAGGTGAGGCCCAGGTGAGGCCCAGGTGAGGCCCAGGTGAGGCCCAGGTGGGACAGGTGAGGGACAGGTGAGACACAGGTGGGACAGGTGAGGACAGGTGAGGCCCAGGTGAGGCCCAGGTGAGGCCCAGGTGGGACAGGTGAGGGACAGGTGAGACACAGGTGGGACAGGTGAGGACAGGTGAGGCCCAGGTGAGGACAGGTGAGGCCCAGGTGAGGCCCAGGTGAGTCCCAGGTGTGCCAGGCCACCCGCACAGAGACCAGAGCAGAACGAGGCCGGGGAGGGGACACCCAGGTGCGTGCCCAGGTGCCACCTGCCAGGTGTGGCCCTCACCTGTCACCGGCTGCCCCCCGTCGAACTTGGGGGGCTCCCAGACCAGCACGGCCCAGTCCTCGCCCACCTGGGTGACGCGAACGGCCTCGGGCGGGTCGGGGACGTCTGCAGGGACGGGGCACACCTGAGTGCCAGGGCGGCCTCCCGGGGGCCCAGGTGTGCCCAGGTGTGCCCAGGTGTGCCCCCAGGTGTGCCCAGGTGATCCCAGGTGTGCCCAGGTGTGGCCAGGTGATCCCAGGTGTGCCCAGGTGTGCCCAGGTGTGCCCAGCTGTATCCCCAGGTGTGCCCAGCTGCTCCCAGGTGTGACCCCAGGTGCACCCAGGTGTGCCACACCCATGACACGGATGCTGATGGCGGCTGTGTCCCCTCAGGTGTGCCCCCAGGAGTGACCCCAGGTGTGTCCCCAGCTGCCCCCAGGTATGTGCCCAGCTGCCCCCAGGTGCCCCCAGGTGTGCCCAGGTGTGCTGAGGTGCCCCCAGGTGCCCCCAGGTGTCCCCTGGTGCCCCCAGGTGTGCCCAGGTGCCCCCAGCTGCCCCCAGCTGTGCCCAGGTGAGTCCCCAGGTGTGGCCAGGTGAGTCCCCAGGTGCTCCCAGGTGCCCCCAGGTGTGCCCCCAGGTGTGCCCAGGTGTGCCACACCCATGACACGGATGCTGATGGCGGCTGTTTCCCCTCAGGTGTGCCCCCAGGAGTGACCCCAGGTGTGTCCCCAGGTACCCCCAGGTGTGTCCCCAGGTACCCCCAGGTGAGTCCCCAGGTGCTCCCAGGTGTGCCCAGGTGTGCCACACCCGTAACATGGATGCTGATGGCGGCTGTGTCCCCTCAGGTGTGCCCCCAGGAGTGACCCCAGGTGTGCCCAGCTGCCCCCAGGTGCCCCCAGGTGCCCCCAGGTGTGCCCAGGTGTGCCCCCAGCTGCCCCCAGGTGTCCCCAGGTGCCCCCAGCTGTGCCCAGGTGGGCCCCCAGGTGGGCCCCACTGTCCCCAGGTGTGCCCCGCTGTGCCCAGGTGAGTCCCCAGGTGTGGCCAGGTGCCCCCAGGTGGGCCCCGCTGTGCCCAGGTGTGGCCAGGTGAGTCCCCAGGTGCTCCTGGGTGTGCCCCCAGGTGTGCTGCACCCATGATGCGGATGCTGATGGCGGCCGTGTCCCCCTCCCCACTGCCCCCAGGTGCCCCCAGGTGTGCCCCCAGGTACCCCCAGGTGCCCCCAGGTGTGTGCCCAGGTGTGCCCAGCTGCCCCCATGTGTCCCCAGGTGTGTCCCCAACTGTCCCCAGGTGTGCCCCCAGGTGTGCCCCCAGGTGTCCCAGGTGTGCCGCACCCACGATGCGGATGGTGATGGCGGCCGTGTCCCCCCTCCCCACTGCCCCCAGGTGCCCCCAGGTGTGCCCAGGTGTGACCCAGGTGCCCCCAGGTGCCCCAGGTGTGCCCAGGTGCTCCCAGCTGCCCCCAGGTGCCCCCAGGTGTGCCCCAGGTGCCCCCAGGTGCCCCCAAGTGCCCCCAGCTGCCCCCAGGTGTGTCCCCAGCTGCCCCCAGGTTCCCCAGGTGTCCCCAGGTGCCCCCAGCAGCCCCCAGGTGTGCCCCCAGCTGCCCCCAGGTGCCCCCAGGTGTCCCAGGTGTGCCGCACCCACGACGCGGATGGTGATGGCGGCCGTGTCCTCCCCGGCCGGGTTGGTGACGCGGATTTGGTATCGGCCCTCGTCGGCGCGCTCGGCGCTCTCGATGACGAAACTGCTCAGCCCGTGCTTGGCCTCGAGGCGGGCGCGGCCCTCGGTGGCTGAGAACTCCTGCAGGTGAGATACAGGTGAGATACAGGTGAGATACAGGTGTGGGACAGGTGAGACACAGGTGTGACACAGGTAAAGGACACCAGGAGCTGCTCAGCCCGTGCTTGGCCTCCAGCCGGGCCCGGCCCTCAGCGGCCGAGAACTCCTGGGACAGGTGAGATACAGGTGAGATACAGGTGAGATACAGGTGAGATACAGGTGAGATACAGGTGAGATACAGGTGTGACACAGGTGTGACACAGGTAAAGGACACCAGGAACTGCTCAGCCCGTGCTTGGCCTCCAGCCGGGCCCGGCCCTCGGCGGCTGAGAACTCCTGGGACAGGTGAGATACAGGTGAGATACAGGTGAGATACAGGTGAGATACAGGTGAGATACAGGTGTGACACAGATGGCACAGGTGACACAGGTGTGACACAGATGGCACAGGTGACACACAGGTAACACAGGTGACACACAGGTGCCCCAGGTGATCTCACCTTCCCGTCCTTGCTCCAGGTGACGGTGGGCAGGGGCTCCCCCGAGATGGGCTCAGGTGTGACACAGGTGTGACACAGGTGACACAGGTGACACACAGGTGACACAGGTGACACACAGGTGACACAGGTGTAACACAGATAGCACAGGTGACACACAGGTGACACACAGGTGACACACAGGTGACACAGGTGACACAGGTGCCCCAGGTGATCTCACCTTCCCGTCCTTGCTCCAGGTGACGGTGGGCAGGGGCTCCCCCGAGATGGGCACAGGTGACACAGGTGTGACACAGGTGACACAGGTGACACACACAGGTGACACACAGGTGACACACAGCTGACACAGGTGACACAGGTGTGACACAGGTGACACAGGTGTGACACAGGTGACACAGATGACACACAGGTGACACACAGGTGACACAGGTGATCTCACCTTGCCGTCCTTGCTCCAGGTGACGGTGGGCAGGGGCTCCCCCGAGATGGGCACAGGTGACACAGGTGTGACAGGTGTGACACAGGTGTGACATAGATGACACAGGTGACACACAGGTGACACACAGGTGACACAGGTGTGACACAGGTGTGACACAGGTGACACAGGTGACACAGATGACACACAGGTGACACACAGGTGCCCCAGGTGATCTCACCTTGCCGTCCTTGCTCCAGGTGACGGTGGGCAGGGGCTCCCCCGAGATGGGCACAGGTGTGACACAGGTGTGACAGGTGTGACACAGATGACACAGGTGACACACAGGTGACACACAGGTGACACAGGTGTGACACAGGTGACACAGATGACACACAGGTGTGACACAGATGGCACAGGTGACACACAGGTGACACAGGTGACACAGGTGACACACAGGTGACACAGGTGACACAGGTAACACAGGTGACACACAGGTGACACAGGTGCGCTCACCTGCCCGTCCTTGCTCCAGGTGACAGTGGGCAGGGACTCCCCCGAGATGGGCACAGGTGACACAGGTGTGACACAGGTAACACAGATGGCACAGATGACACACAGGTGACACAGGTGACACAGGCGACACACAGGTGAGACAGGTGTGACACAGATGGCACACAGGTGACACACAGGTAACACAGGTGTGCCCAGGTGTCTCACCTTCCCGTCCTTGCTCCAGGTGACGGTGGGCAGGGGCTCCCACGAGATGGGCACAGGTGACACAGGTGTGACAGGTGTGACACAGATAACACACAGATGACACACAGGTGACACACAGGTGACACACAGGTGTGCCCAGGTGATCTCACCTTGCCGTCCTTGCTCCAGGTGACGGTGGGCAGGGGCTCCCCCGAGATGGGCACGTCCAGCCGCAGTTTGTTTCCCGCCACCACCACCAAGGTGTTCTCCGAGTCCCGGCCCGAGCAGTCCAGGTGGATCTTGGGGGGCTCTGCGGGTGGGCACAGGTGGGATGGCACAGGTGGGCACAGGTGGGATGGCGGTGGTGCCCACAGGTGTGCCCAGGTGTGCTCTGTGTCCCCATGTGTGACTAGGTGTGCCCCAGGTGTCCCCAGGTGTGCTCTGTCCCCCCAGGTGTGCCCCAGGTGTCCCCTCAGGTGTGTCCCCAGGTGTGCCCCAGGTGTCCCCCCAGGTGTGTCCCCAGGTGTGCCCCAGGTATCCCCCCAGGTGTCCTCAGGTGTGTCCAGGTGTCCCCAGGTGTGCCCCAGGTGTCCCCCCAGGTGTGTCCCCAGGTGTGCCCCAGGTATCCCCCCAGGTGTCCTCAGGTGTGTCCAGGTGTCCCCAGGTGTGCCCCAGGTGTCCCCCCAGGTGTGCCCAGGTGTGCTCCAGGTGTTCTCTGTCCCCCCAGGTGTTCGTTCTCCCCACCAGGTGCCACCAGCTGTCCCCCCAGGTGTGTCCCCAGGTGTGCCCAGGTGCCCCCAGGTGTGCCCAGGTGTCCCCAGGTGTGCTCTGTCCCTCCAGGTGTTCGTTCTCCCCACCAGGTGCCCCCAGGTGCCCCCCCGGTTGTTCCCAGGTGCCCACCCAGGTGTGCCCAGCTGTGCCCAGCTGTGCCCACATCCCCCCAGGTGTCCCCCCAGGTGTGCCCCAGGTGTGCTCTGTCCCCCCAGGTGTCCCCAGGTGTGCCCAGGTGTCCTCAGGTGTGCCCCATGTGTGACCAGGTGTCCCCAGGTGTGCCCAGGTGTGCCCCAGGTGCCCCCAGGTGCCCCCAGGTGTCCCCCCAGGTGTGTCCCCAGGTGTCCGCAGGTGTGCCCAGGTGAGTCCCAGGTGCCCCCAGCTGTGCCCAGCTGTGCCCAGGTGTGCTCTGTCCCCCCAGGTGTGCCCAGGTATCCCCCCAGGTGTCCCCAGGTGTGCCCAGCTGTGCCCAGGTGTCCCCAGGTGTGCCCAGGTGTCCCCAGGTGTGTCCCAGGTGTGCCCAGGTGTCCCCTCCCCCTCACCTTGTTTGGGGACGTACTCCACCTTGATCTCTGTTGGGGGAGGGGGGGAGTTAGTGACGTCACAGGCCCCGCCCAACAACATCGTGACATCACCAATGACGTCATCGGGAACATCGGTGATGTCATTGCCCCAAATCCCCCCAAATTTCCCCTAAATCCCCCAAATCCCCCCCAAATTTCCACAAATTTCCCCAGATCCCCCCAAATCACCCCCAAAACCTCCAAATTTTTCCCAAATTTCCCCAATCCCCCCCGAATTCCTCCCAAATCCCCAAATTTCTCCCCAAATTCCCCCAAATCAACACCAAATCACCCCAACCTCCCCAAACACCCCCAAATCACCCCAAATTTCCCCCAAATTTCCCCAAATGCCCCCAAATTCCCTCCAAAACCCCCAAATCCCCTCAAAATCCCCCAAATCCTCCCAAATCTTCTATAATGCCCCCAAATCACCCCCAAAACCTCCAAATTTTCCCCAAATTTCCCCAAATCCCCCCCAAAACCCCCAAATCCCCCCAAAACATCCCCAAATTTCCGCTAAATCCCCCCAAAACTCTCCCAATTTTTCCCAAATCCCCCCAAATCCCCCTGAAACACCCCCAAATTCCCCCAAAACCTCCAAATTTTTCCCAAATTTCCCCAAATCCCCCCGAAATTTTCCCAAATTCCCCCCAAATCCCCCCCAAAACCTCCCCAAATCCCCGCCAAACCCCTCCAAATTTTTCCTAAATGTCCCCACATCCCCCCCAAATCCCCCCAAAACTCTCCCAATTTTTCCCAAATTTCCCCTAAATCCCCCCAAAACCTCCAAATTTTTCCCAAATCCCCCCGAAACACCCCCAAATCCCCCCAAAACCTCCAAATTTTTCCCAAATTTCCCCAAATCCCCCCAAAACCCCCAAATCCCCCAAATTTCCCCAAATCCCCAAATTTCCCCAAATCCCCCCAAACCCCCCCAAATCCCCCCCCCAAAACCTCCAAATTTTTCCCAAATTTCCCCAAATCCCCCAAATTTCCCTAAAACCCCCCCAAATCCCCGCTAAACCCCCCCAAATTTCCCCAAATCCCCCTGAATTTCCCCAAATCCCCCGAATTTCCCCAAATTTTTCCCAAATTCCCCCAGCTCCCCCACCGAGGAAGTTGAGCTTGGCCGAGAGCGTGAGGGCGAAGCCGTCGGGGACGAAGGTGTAATCGCCCTCATCCTCGGGCCGCACGTCGTCGATCACCAACTTGTGGATCCTGCGGGGGGCAAAGGTCAGACACCCCAAAATTCCCAAAATCCCAGCCAAAACCGGCAAAATCGCAAAAAATCCCAGTCAAAAACGGCAAAAATGGCAAAAAATTCCACCCAAAACCCACAAAAATCGCAAAAAATTCCAGCCAAAAATCGCAAAAAATTCCAGCCAAAAACCACAAAAAATCCCAGCCAAAAATGGCAAAAATCGCAAAAAATCCCATCCAAAAATGGCAAAAATCGTAAAAAAATCTTATCCAAAAATCACAAAAAACGCAAAAAATTCCAGCCAAAAACCGCAAAAAAACACAAAAAATCCCAGCCAAAAATGGCAAAAATTGCAAAAAATCCCAGCCAAAAATGGCAAAATCGCAAAAATTTCCAGCCAAAAATGGCAAAAATTGCAAAAAATTCCAGCCAAAAATTACAAAAAATTCCAGCAAAAAATGGCAAAAATCACAAAAATTCCCAGCCAAAAATGGCAAAATCGCAAACAATTCCAGCCAAAAATCACAAAAAACACAAAAAATCCCAGCTAAAAATTACAAAAAAAAAGCACAAAAAATCCCAGCCAAAAATTGCAAAAAACGCAAAAAATTCCAGCCAAAAATGGCAAAATCACAAAAAATCCCAGTCAAAAATCACAAAAATCGTAAAAAATTCCAGCCAAAAATGGCAAAAATTGCAAAAAATTCCAGCCAAAAATGGCAAAAATGTCAAAAAATCCCAGCCAAAAATGGCAAAAAAACGCAAAAAATCCCAGCCAAAAATGGCAAAATCGCAAAAAATCCCAGTTAAAAATGGCAAAAAATTCCAGCCGAAAACCACAAAAAACGCGCATGAAAACAACAAAATCCAAAAAAAAATCCCCGGCCGAGAATCGAAAAATCAAAAATCCCACTCAAAAATCCCAAAATCCCAAAAAAATCCATCCCAAAACCCCAAAATCCTGAAAATTTTCCACTTAAGAATCCCAAAACCACAAAAAACTCCTCCAAAAATTCCTCAAAATCCCCCAAAAATTCCATCCAAAAATCCCAAAATCCCAAAAATTCCCAGCCAAAAACTGGGAATTTGGGGCTTTTTTGGGATATTTTGGGGGGGATTTTTTGGGGATATTTTGGGATTTTTGGGGGATTTTTGTTTGATTTTTTGGGAATTTTGGGATATTTTGGGGGTGGTTTTATTATTTTTTGGGATATTTTGGGGGTGATTTTTTTGGGAATTTTTGGATATTTTTTGGATATTTCGGAATTTTTGGGGGATTTTTTTTTTATTTTTTGGGCTATTTTGGGGGGGATTTTTTTGGGAATTTTGGGAATTTTCGGGATTTTTTTGGCTATTTGGGGGGGAATTTTTTGGGAATTTTAAGTTTTTTTTTTTTTGGGATATTTTGGGGGGGAATTTTTTTGATTTTTTGGGATATTTTGAGGGGAATTTTTTTTTTTTTATTTTCTGATTTTTGGGGGATTTTTTTTCTTTTTTTGGGATATTTGTGGGGGTTTTTTTTTGGGAATTTTGGGGAATTTTGGGATTTTTGGGGCGTCTCACCTGCCGGTGTGGGAGATGTGGATGCGTTTGCTGGGCCGGACCTCGACGCCGTTCTTGAACCAGCGGCCGGTGACCTTCTCGTCCGACACCTCGCACTTGAACACCGCCTGCTCGGCCGCCTGCACCGTCAGGTCCGCGATGCCCTGCAGCACCTCCAGCTGCTTCTCTGCGGGCCAGAACCCCAAAAATTCCATGGGAAACCCAAAAAATTCCATGGGAACCCCAAAAAGTTCATTGGAACCACCAAAAAGTTCATCAGAACCACCAAAAAGCCACAGGAACCCTTGAAGAACCCATAGAGAACATCTCGAGAACTTCCTGCAGCACCTCCAGCTGCTTCTCTGCGGGCCAAAATCCCAAAAAATCCATGGGAACCCCAAAAAATCCATGGGAACCCCAAAAAATTCCATGGGAACACCAAAAAATTCCATGGGAACCTCAAAAAGTTCATCGGAACCACCAAAAAGCCACAGGAACCCTTGGAGAACCCATGGAGAACATCTGGAGAACATCTCAAGAACGTCCTGCAGCACCTCCAGCTGCTTCTCTGCGGGCCAAAATCCCAAAAATTCCATGGGAACCCCAAAAAAATCCATGGGAACCTCAAAAATTCCATGGGAACACCAAAAAGTTCATTGGAACCACCAAAAAGTTCATTGGAACCACCAAAAAGCCACAGGAACCCTTGGAGAACCCTTGGAGAACATCTGGAGAACTTCCTGCAGCACCTCCAGCTGCTTCTCTGCGGGCCAGAACCCCCAAATTCCATGGGAACCCCAAAAAATTCCATGGGAATGTCAAAAATTTCATGGGAACCCCAAAAAATTCCATGGGAACCCAAAAAAATTCCATGGGAACACCAAAAAATTCCATGGGAACCCCAAAAATTCCATGGGAACCTCAAAAACTTCCATGGGAACGTAAAAAAATCCATGGGAACCTCAAAAAGTCAATGGGAACCCAAAAAACCCCACAGGAACCCTTGGAGAACCCATGGGAAACATCTCAAGAACTTCCTGCAGCACCTCCAGCTGCTTCTCTGCGGGCCAGAACCCCAAAAATTCCATGGGAACCCCAAAAAATTCCATGGGAACACCAAAAAATTCCATGAGAACTTCAAAAAGTCAATGGGAACCCAAAAAAACCCCCACAGGAACCCCAGAAGAACCCATGGAGAACATCTCAAGAACTTCCTGCAGCACCTCCAGCTGCTTCTCTGTGGTCCAGAACCCCAAAAATTCCATGGGAACCCCAAAAAAATTCCATTGGAACCTCAAAAAGTCAATGAGAACCCAAAAAACCCCACAGGAACCCCTGGAGAACCCATGGAGAACATCTGGAGAACTTCCTGCAGCACCTCCAGCTGCTTCTCTGCAGGTAAAAACCCCCAAAATTCCATGGGAACCCCAAAAATTCCATGGGAACCCCAAAAATTCCATGGGAACCCCAAAAAATTCCATGGGAACACCAAAAAGTTCATTGGAACCACCAAAAAGCCACAGGAACCCTTGAAGAACCCATGGAGAACATCTCGAGAACTTCCTGCAGCACCTCCAGCTGCTTCTCTGCGGGCCAGAACCCCAAAAATTCCATGGGAACCCCAAAAAATCCATGGGAACCCCAAAAACTCCATGGGAACCTCCAGGACCTCCTCCAAGGTGTCCCTCAAACATCTCCTGAACCTTCCAGGACCCTCCAAATTCCCCTGGAACCTTCTGAGATCTCCAAGAACTTCTCCAAGGTGACCCTCAAACATCTCCTGGACCTTTTAGGACTTCCCAGGACCTTCCAGGACCATCCAAATTACCCTGGAACCTTCTGAGATCTCCAAGAACTTCTTCAAGGTGTCCCTCAAACATCTCTAGGACCTTTAAGGACCTTCCAGGACCCTCCAAATTCCCCTGGGACCTTCTGGGATCTCCAGGACCTTCTCCAAGGTGTCCCTCAAACATCTCTAGGACCTTTAAGGACCTTCCAGGACCCTCCAAATTCCCCTGGAACCTTCTGAGATCTCCAGGACCTTCTCCAAGGTGACCCTCAAACATCTCCAGGACCCTCCAAGTTCCCCTGGGACCTTCTGAGATCTCCAGGACCTTCTCCAAGGTGTCCCTCAAACATCTCCTGGAGCTTCCAGGACCTCCCAGGACCTTCCAAGATCCTCCAGGACCCTCCAAATTCTCCTGGGACCTTCTGGGATCTCCAAGAACTTCTCCAAGATGACCCTCAAACATCTCCTGGAGCTTCCAGGACCTCCCAGGACCTCCAGGAGCAGGAAGAACCGCAGAGGAACCCTGAGGAGGTCCCACCTTCCACGATGACCTCGGCCTCGGCCTCGCCGCCGTTGGTCATGATGCGGTAGCGGCCGGTGTCCTCCTTGGTGGCCTCGTTGAGGATCAGGAAGTGCTTCTTGCCGTCCTTCTTGAAGCGGTACTTGAAGGTCTCCTCGCGGGTCAGCTCCACCCCGTCCTTCGTCCTGCGGGGGGGCACCGGGTGGGCACCGGGTGGACACGGGGTGGGCACCGGGTGGGCATGGAGATGGAGATGGAGATGGACACCAGGTGGACATGGAGATGGACACCAGGTGGACATAGGGTGGACACAAGGATGGACATGGAGATGGACATGGAGATGGACACCAGATGGACATGGAGATGGACAGGGAGTGGATTTGGGGTGGACACATGGGTGGACATAGAGATGGACATGGGGTGGACATGGGGTGAAGGTGCAGATGGACACAGGGTGGGTTTGGAGATGGACATGGGGTGGATTTGGGGTGGACACAAGGATGGACATGGAGATGGACATGGGATGGACACAGGGTGGACACAAGGATGTCCACCATGGACATGGAGATGGACACCAGGTGGACATGGAGATGGACATGGAGCGGACACAGGACAGACATGGGGTGGAGGTGGAGGGGGACACAGGGTGGACATGGGGTGGACATGGAGATGGACATGGAGATGGACACCAGATGGACATGGAGATGGACAGGGAGTGGATTTGGGGTGGACATGGGGTGGACATGGAGATGGACATGGAGATGGACACCAGATGGACATGGAGATGGACAGGGAGTGGACATTGGGGTCGAAATGGAGATGGACATGGATATGGACACCAGATGGACATGGAGATGGACATGGAGATGGACATGGAGATGGACATGGAGATGGACAGGGAGTGGATTTGGGGTGGACATGGGGTGGACATGGAGATGGACATGGAGTGGACATGGGATGGAGGTGGAGATGGACACGCGGTGGAGGTGGAGATGGACATGGGGTGGATTTGAGGTGGACATGGGGTGAACATTGGGATGGACACAGGGTGGACACAAGGATGTCCACCATGGACATGGAGATGGACATGGGGTAGACACGGGGTGGACATGGAGATGGACACCAGGTGGACATGGAGATGGACATGAAGATGGACACCAGGTGGACATGGAGATGGACACCAGGTGGACACACGGACACGTTCCCCGGCCGTACCACATGACCTGGGCGCCCTCCTCGGACACTTCGGCCTCCAGCACCACCCGCTCGCCCACCACCACCTGCTGGTCCTCAGGGCCACGCACGATCGTCACCGGCGGCTCTGGCAGGTGGGACAGGTAGGACAGGTGACAGGTGGGACAGGTGGGACAGGTGAGGGACAGGTGACACAGGTGACACAGGTGGGACAGGTGAGACAGGTGGGACAGGTGAGGGACAGGTGACACAGGTGAGGGTGACCCCCCCAACATCTCACAGAGCCCCTAAAAACCCACCCAGGTGCCCTCAGGTGCCCCCCAGATCACCCCCAGGTGTGCCCAGGTACCCCCAGATGTCCTCAAACCCCTCCAGGTGCCTCCAGGTGTCCCCAGGTGTGCCCCCAGGTGCCCCAGATCACCCCCCAGGTGTGCCCAGGTGTGTGCCCAGGTGTGCCCAGGTACCCCCAGGTGTGCCCCCAGGTGTGTCCCCAGGTGTGCCCAGGTGTGCCCAGGTGCCCCCAGGTGTGTGCCCAGGTGTGCCCAGGTGTGCCCAGGTGCCCCCAGGTGTGCCCAGGTACCCCCAGGTGCCCCCAGATGTATCCCCAGGTGTGCCCCCAGGTGTGTCCCCAGGTGTGCCCAGGTGTGCCCAGGTGCCCCCAGGTGTCCCCAGGTGTGCCCAGGTAGCCCAGATCACCCCCCAGGTGTGCCCAGGTACCCCCAGGTGTGCCCCCAGGTGTGTCCCCAGGTGTGCCCAGGTGCCCCCAGGTGTCCCCAGGTGTGCCCAGGTAGCCCAGATCACCCCCCAGGTGTGCCCAGGTGCCCCCAGGTGTCCCCAGGTGTGCCCAGGTGCCCCCAGGTGCCCCCAGGTGTGCCCAGGTGCCCCCAGGTGTGCCCAGGTGCCCCCAGGTGTCCCCAGGTACCCCAGATCACCCCCAGGTGTGCCCAGGTGCCCCCAGGTGTGTCCCCAGGTGCCCCCAGGTGTATCCCCAGGTGCCCCCAGGTGTGCTCAGGTGTGTCCCAGGTGCCCCCAGGTGCCTCCAGGTGTGTCCCCAGGTGCCCCAGGTGTGCCCACCTTTGACGAAGACCTCGGTGAAGCTCTTCTCGTCGTTGACCCGGCACTCGTAGGCGGCGTCGTCGGCCAGAGAACATTTGTTGATGGTCAGGATGCGCTTCAGCCCCACGTTCTCAAACACGTACCTGCGGGAGGGCACAGCTGGCACACCTGGCACAGCTGGCACAGCTGCACACCTGGGCACAGCTGGGGGGCATCTAGGGGGGCACTTTGGGACACCTGGGGGGCATCTGGGAGTATCTAGGGGGACCTGGGGACACACCTGGGCCACACCTAGGGGCACCTGGGGGCACCTGGGGGCACCTGGGCACACCTGGGCACACCCGGGCATGCCTAGAGGAACACCTGGGTACACCTGGGGGGCACCTGGGCATGTCTAGGGGGGCACTTGGGGACACCTGGGGACACCTGGGCACACCTGGGGACACCTGGGCACACCTGGGGGACACCTGGGGGGCACCTGGGCATGCCTAGGAGGGCACTTGGGGACACCTGGGCACACCTGGGCACACCTGGGGACACCTGGGTGTGCCTAGGGGAGCACTTTGGGACACCTGGGGGGCATCTGGGGGCATCTAGGGGCACCTGGACACGGCTAGGGGGGCACCTGGGGACAGCTGGGCACACCTGGGCACACCTGGGGGTGTCTGGGGACAACTGAGGGTCACCTGTGCCACACCTGGGGGCAACTGTGCCACACCTGGGCACACCTGGGCACACCTGGGCACACCTGGGCACACCTGGGCATGCCTAGAGGAACACCTGGGTACACCTGGGGGGCACCTGGACACGGCTAGGAGGGCATCTGGGGACAACTGTGCCACACCTGGGTACACCTGGGCACACCTGGGCACACCTGGAGTTGTCTAAGGACAACTGGGGATACCTGGGGGGCACCTGTGCCACACCTCGACACACCTGGGGCACACCTGGGCACACTTGGGGTTGTCTAAGGACACCTGGGGGTGTCTGAGGGACAACTGGGGGCACCTGTGGCACACCTGGGCAGACCTGTGCCCACCTGGGGTTGTCTAAGGACAACTGGGGAAAGCTGGGGGGCACCTGTGCCACACCTGGGGGCATCTGTGTCACACCTGGGGGCACCTGGGCCCACCTGGGAACACACCTGGGGGTGTCTGGGGACAACTGGGGGTCACCTGTGCCACACCAGTGCCACACCTGAGCCCACCTGTGCCACACCAGTGCCACACCTGAGCCCACCTGTGCCACACCTGTGCCCACCTGTGCCCACCTGAGCCCACCTGAGCCCACCTGTGCCACACCTGAGCCCACCTGTGCCCACCTGGGGCACACTTGGGCACACCCGGGGGTGTCTGAGGACAACTGGGGACAGCTGGGGACAGCTGGGGACAGCTGGGGGGTACCTGTGCCACACCTGAGCCCCTCCGTGCCCACCTGGAGGCACCTGTGCCACACCTGGGCACACCTGTGCCCACCTGTGCCACACCTGTGCCACACCTGAGCCCACCTGAGCCCACCTGGAGACACCTGGGGTTATCTGAGGGACAACTAGGGGGCACCTGTGCCACACCTGAGCCCACCTGTGCCCACCTGTGCCCACCTGTGCCCACACCTGTGCCCACCTGTGCCACACCTGTGCCCACCTGAGCCCCCCTGGGCACTCACTTGTTGCTGGGTTTGATCAGCTGCCCGTTCTTGTACCACTTGAGGGGCAGGTCGGGGTTGCTGAGCTCCACCATCAGCCGGATCTTGTTGCCCTTGTCCACCTGGTAGGCCGGGTCCAGCTTCCGGATGAAGGCTGGGGGAGACGGGGGACCCCAAAAGTCACACGGGGACCCCAAAAATCACACGGGGACCCCAAAATTACAAAAAAAACCCCAAAAAAACCATCCAAAAACCACCCAGGAACCTTCAAAAACCACCTGAGAACCACCAAAAAATCCAACAGGAACCCCAAAATTACAAAAAATACCCAAAGAAACCCATCCAAAAACCATCTGAGAACCTCCATAAACCACCCAGGAACCCCAAAAATCACCTGAGAACCTCCAAAAGTCACCTGAGAACCTCCAAAACCCACCCAGGAACCCCAAAAATCCACCCAGGAACCCCAAAAAACCACCCAGGAACCTCCAAAAATCACCTGGGAACCACCAAAAACCACCCAGGAACCTTCAAAACCCACCTGAGAACCTCCAAAAATCCACCAGGAACCTCCAAAAACCACCCAGGAACCCCAAAAAATCACCTGGAAGCCCAAAAATCCACCAGGAACCCCAAAATTACAAAAAATACCCCAAAAAAACCCACCCAGGAAGGCCAAAAAAACCACCCAGGAACCTCCAAAAATCACCCAGGAACCTTCAAAAAAACCACCTGAGAACCCCAAAAATCCACCAGGAACCCCAAAAATCCCTGAAATGTTCCTCAGGGAACCATCAGGGGTCCAGCTTCCAGATGAAGGCTGAGGGGGGACAGGGGGGTCAGGGGACCTCAAAAATCCACCCAGGAACCCAAAAATCACACGGGGACCCCAAAAATCACCGGGGGACCCCAAAAATCCACCAGGAAACCCAAAATGACAAAAAATACCCCCAAAAAATCACCCAAAAAACCACCCAGGAACCTTCAAAAACCACCTGAGAACCTCCAAAAACCACCTGAGAACCTCCAAAAATCCACCTAGGAACCCAAAAAAATCATCCAGGAACCCAAAAAAATGGCCCAAAAACCACCCAGGAACCTCCAAAAATCACCTGAGAACCACCAAAAACCAACCAGGAACCCCAAAAATCACCCAGAAACCCCAAAAATCCACCAGGAACCCCAAAATTACAAAAAAATACCAAAAAAACCCATCCAAAAACCACCCAGGAACCTTCAAAACCCACCTGAGAACCTCCAAAAATCACCCAGGAACCTCAAAACACCACCCGGGAACCCCAAAAAATCATCCAGGAACCCAAAAAAATCACCCAAAAACTACCCAGGAACCTCCAAACATCACCTGAGAACCTCCAAAAGTCACCTGAGAACCTCCAAAAGTCACCCAGGAACCTCCAAAAACCATCCAGGAACCCCAAAAACCACCCAGGAACCCCAAAAAAACACCCAGGAACCTCTAAAAATCCACCCAGGAACCAAAAAAACCCACCCGGGAACCCCAAAAATAATCTGGGAACCCGAAAAATCACCAAAAAAATCCCCCAAAAAAATGGCCCAAAAACCACCCAGGAACCTCCAAAAATCACCTGGGAACCACCAAAAACCACCCAGGAACCCCAAAAATCACCTGGGAACCCCAAAATCCCCCGAATTCCACCCAAAGTGTCCCACCTTCGCTCTTCTTGGGCTCCACCTTCATCTTCTTGAGGCACTTGACCATCTCCCGTCCTCCAAACCTCCCAAATGCCTCAAAATCCCCCAAAATTTTGCAGAAAACCCCAAAATTGCTCCAAATTTCACTGAAATTTTCCCAAATTTTCCCAAAATTTCCCAAATTTCTCCCAAAACGTCCCACCTTTGCTCTTCTTGGGCTCCACCTTGATCTTCTTGAGGCGCTTGAGCTTCCTCAAAACCCCCTCCAGATTTCGCAAAAAAACCCCAAAATTTCTCCAAATTTCACCGAAATTTCTCCAAATTTCACCCAAATTTTCCCAAAATCCCCCAAATTTCACCCAAAAAGTGGCACCTTCGCTCTTCTTGGGCTCCACCTTGATCTTCTTGCGGCACTTGAGCCTCCTCAAAACCCCCTCCAGATTTCGCAAAAAAACCCCAAAATTTCTCCAAATTTCCTCCAAATTTCACCCAAATTTCTCCAATATTCCCAAAAATTCCCTAAATTTCCTAAATTTCACCCAGATTTGTCCCACCTTCGCTCTTCTCGGGCTCCACCTTGATCTTCTTGAGCCGCTTCAATTCCCTCAAAACCCCCTCCAGATTTCGCAAAAAACCCAAAATTTCTTCAAATTTTCTCCAAATTTCTCCCAAATTTCTCCCAAATTTCTCCAAAATTCCTCCAAAATTCCCAAAAATTCCCAAAAATTCCAAAAAATTCCCAAATTTCTCCCAAAACGTCCCACCTTTGCTCTTCTTGGGCTCCACCTTGATCTTCTTGAGGCGCTTGAGCCTCCTCAAAACCCCCTCCAGATTTCGCAAAAAACCCCAAAATTTCTCCAAAGTTCCTCCAAATTTCTCCCAAATTTCTCCAAAATTCCTCCAAAATTCCCAAAAATTCCCAAAATTTTCCCAAATTTCTCCCAAAATATCTCACCTTCGCTCTTCTTGGGTTCCACCTTGATCTTCTTGAGGCGCTTGAGCCTC
This sequence comes from Taeniopygia guttata, assembly GCF_003957565.2. Classification (NCBI taxonomy): domain Eukaryota; kingdom Metazoa; phylum Chordata; class Aves; order Passeriformes; family Estrildidae; genus Taeniopygia; species Taeniopygia guttata. The sequence goes on along the minus strand of NC_054769.1, from coordinate 1,502,493 downwards.
CTCAAAACCCCCTCCAGATTTTGCAAAAAAAACCCCAAATTTCTCCAAATTTCACTGAAATTTCTCCAAAACTCACCAAAATTTTCCCAAATTTTCCCAAAATCCCCCGAATTCCACCCAAAGTGTCCCACCTTCGCTCTTCTTGGGCTCCACCTTGATCTTCTTGAGCCGCTTCAGCCTCCTCAAAAGCCCCTCCAGATTTCACAAAAAAACCCCAAAATTTCTCCAAATTTCCTCCAAATTTCCTCCAAAATTTCTCCAAATTTCACCGAAATTTTCCCCAATTTTCCCAAATTTTCCCAAATTTCTCCCAGATCTGTCCCACCTTCGCTCTTCTTGGGCTCCACCTTGATCTTCTTGAGGTGCTTCAATTCCCTCAAAACCCCCTCCAGATTTCACAAAAAACCCCAAAATTTCTCCAAATTTCACTGAAATTCTCCCAAATTTTCCCAAAATCCCCCGAATTCCACCCAAAGTGTCCCACCTTCGCTCTTCTTGAGGGGCTCCACCTTGATCTTCTTGAGGCGCTTGAGCCTCTCCCGTCCTCCAAACCTCCCAAACGCCTCAAAACTCACCCAAAATTTCTCCAAATTTCTCCAAAATTTCTCCAAATTTCACCAAAACTTTCCCAAATTTTCCCAAAATCTCCCAAATTTCACCCAAAGTGTCCCACCTTTGCTCTTCTTGGGCTCCACCTTGATCTTCTTGAGCTGCTTGAGCCTCCTCAAAACCCCCTCCAGATTTCGCAAAAAAACCCCAAAATTTCCCCAACATTTCTCCTAAAATTCTTTAAAAATCCCCAAAATTTCCCAAAATTTCCCAAATTTCCCCCAAATTTGTCCCACCTTCGCTCTTCTTGGGCTCCACCTTGATTTTCTTGAGGCGCTTGAGCCTCTCCCGTCCTCCAAACCTCCCAAACGCCTCAAAATCCCCCAAATTTTCACAAAAAAACCCCAAAATTTCTCCAAATTTCACCGAAATTTTCCCAAATTTTCCCAAAATCCCCCAAATTTCTCCCAAAATATCTCACCTTCGCTCTTCTTGGGCTCCACCTTGATCTTCTTGAGGTGCTTCAATTCCCTCAAAACCCCCTCCAGATTTTGCAAAAAAACCCCAAAATTTCTCCAAATTTCCCCAAAATTCCTCCAAATTTCACCGAAATTTTCCCAATTTTTCCCAAAATTCCCAAATTTCTCCCAAAATTCCCCAAATTTCCCCAAATTTCTCCCAGATCTGTCCCACCTTCGCTCTTCTTGGGTTCCACCTTGATCTTCTTGAGGTGCTTGAGCCTCCTCAAAACCCCCTCCAGATTTCCCAAAAAAACCCCAAAATTTCTCCAAATTTCCTCCAAATTTCTCCCAACTTTCTCCAAAATTCCTCCAAAATTCCCAAAATTTCCCAAATTTTCCCAAATTTCTCCCAAAGTGTCCCACCTTCGCTCTTCTTGGGCTCCACCTTGATCTTCTTGAGGCGCTTGAGCCTCCTCAAAACCCCATCCAGATTTCACAAAAAAACCAAAAATTTCTTCAAATTTCTCCAAATTTCTCCAAATTTCACCCAAATTTTCCCAAAATCTCCCAAATTCCACCCAAAGTGTCCCACCTTCGCTCTTCTTGGGCTCCACCGTGATCTTCTTGAGCCACTTCAATTCCCTCAAAACCCCCTCCAGATTTTGCAAAAAAACCCCAAAATTTCTCCAAATTTCAACGAAATTTCTCCAAATTTCACCCAAATTTTCCCAAAATCCCCCGAATTCCACCCAAAGTGTCCCACCTTCGCTCTTCTTGGGCTCCACCTTGATCTTCTTGAGGCGCTTGAGCCTCTCCTGTCCTCCAAACCTCCCAAACGCCTCAAAATCCCCCCAAAATTTCTCCAAATTTCACTGAGATTTCTCCAAAATTCACCGAAATTTTCCCAAATTTTCCCAAATTTCCCAAATTTCTCCCAGATTTGTCCCACCTTCGCTCTTCTTGGGCTCCACCTCGATCTTCTTGAGGCGCTTGAGCCTCCTCAAAACCCCCTCCAGATTTCGCAAAAAAAACCCCAAATTTCTCCAAATTTCACCGAAATTTTCCCAAATTTTCCCAAAATCCCTCCAAAAATTCCTAAAATTTTCCCAAATTTTCCTAAATTTCACCCAAACTGTCCCACCTTCGCTCTTCTTGGGCTCCACCTTGATCTTCTTGAGGTGCTTCAATTCCCTCAAAACCCCCTCCAGATTTCACAAAAAAACCCCAAAATTTCTCCAAATTTCCTCCAAATTTCTCCAAATTTCCTCCAAATTTCTCCCAACTTTCTCCAAAATTCCTGTAAAATTCCCAAAATTTCCCAAAATTTCCCAAATTTCTCCCAAAATGTGGCACCTTTGCTCTTCTTGGGCTCCACCTTGATCTTCTTGAGGTGCTTCAATTCCCTCAAAACCCCCTCCAGATTTCGCAAAAAAAACCCAAAATTTCTCCAAATTTCCTCCAAATTTCCCCAAAATTTCTCCAAATTTCACCCAAATTTTCCCAAAATCCCCCGAATTCCACCCAAAAAGTGGCACCTTCGCTCTTCTTGGACTCCACCTTGATCTTCTTGAGGCGCTTGAGCCTCCTCAAAACCCCCTCCAGATTTCCCAAAAAAACCCAAAACTTCCCCAACATTTCTCCTAAAATTCATTAAAAATTCCAAAAATTTCCCAAAAATTCCCAAATTTTCCCCAAATTTCTCCCAAAATGTCCCACCTTCGCTCTTCTTGGGCTCCACCTTGATCTTCTTGAGGCGCTTGAGCCTCTCCTGTCCTCCAAACCTCCCAAACGCCTCAAAACTCCCCCAAAATTTCTCCAAATTTCACTGAAATTGCTCCAAATTTCACCGAAATTTTCCCAAATTTTCCCAAAATCCCCCGAATTCCACCCAAAGTGTCGCACCTTCGCTCTTCTTGGGCTCCACCTTGATCTTCTTGAGGCGCTTCAATTCCCTCAAAACCCCCTCCAGATTTTGCAAAAAACCCAAAATTTCCCCAATATTTCTCCTAAAATTCATTAAAAATTCCAAAAATTTCCCAAAAATTCCCAAATTTTCCCAAAATTTCCCAAATTTCTCCCAGATTTGTCCCACCTTCGCTCTTCTTGGGCTCCACCTTGATCTTCTTGAGGCGCTTGAGCCTCTCCCGTCCTCCAAACCTCCCAAACGCCTCAAAACTCCCCCAAATTTTCACAAGAATACCCCAAAATTTCTCCAAATTTCACCAAAATTTTCCCAATTTTTTCCAAAATTCCCAAATTTCTCCCAAATTTCTCCCAAATGTCTCCCAAACTGTCCCACCTTCGCTCTTCTTGGGCTCCACCTTGATCTTCTTGGGCCGCTTCAATTCCCTCAAAACCCCCTCCAGATTTTGCAAAAAACCCCAAAATTTCTTCAAATTTCCTCCAAATTTCCTCCAAATTTCTCCCAAATTTCTCCAAAATTCCTCCAAAATTCCCAAAATCCCCCAAATTTGTCCCACCTTCGCTTTTCTTGGGCTCCACCTCGATCTTCTTGAGGCGCTTGAGCCTCCTCAAAACCCCCTCCAGATTTCACAAAAAACCCCAAAATTCCTCCAAATTTCACCAAAATTTTCCCAAATTTCACCCAAATTTTCCCAAATTTTCCCAAATTTTCCCCAAATCCCCTGAATTCCACCCAAAGTGTCCCACCTTCGCTCTTCTTGGGCTCCACCTTGATCTTCTTGAGGTGCTTCAATTCCCTCAAAACCCCCTCCAGATTTCGCAAAAAAACCCCAAAATTCCTCCAAATTTCACCAAAATTTCTCCAAATTTCACCAAAAATTTTCCCAAATTTTCCCAAAATCCCCCAAATTCCTCCCAAAACGTCCCACCTTCGCTCTTCTTGGGCTCCACCTTGATCTTCTTGAGGTGCTTGAGCCTCCTCAAAATCCCCTCCAGATTTCGCAAAAAAAACCCAAAATTTCTCCAAATTTCCTCCAAATTTCACCCAAATTTCTCCAAAATTTCTCCAAAATTCCCAAAAATTCCCAAAATTTTCCCAAATTTCTCCCAAAATGTGGCACCTTCGCTCTTCTTGGGCTCCACCTTGATCTTCTTGAGGTGCTTCAATTCCCTCAAAACCCCCTCCAGATTTCGCAAAAAACCCCAAAATTTCTCCAAATTTCACCAAAATTTTCCCAAATTTTCCCCAAATTTTCCCAAATTTTCCCAAAATCCCCCGAATTCCACCCAAAGTGTGGCACCTTCGCTCTTCTTGGGCTCCACCTTGATCTTCTTGAGCCGCTTCAATTCCCTCAAAACCCCCTCCAGATTTCGCAAAAAACCCAAAATTTCTTCAAATTTTCTCCAAATTTCTCCAAAATTTCTCCAAAATTCCTCCAAAATTCCCAAAAATTCCAAAAAATTCAAAAAAAATCCCAAATTTCTCCCAAAAGGTCCCACCTTTGCTCTTCTTGGGCTCCACCTTGATCTTCTTGAGGAGATTGAGCCGCCTCAAAATCCCCTCCAGATTTCGCAAAAAACCCAAAAATTTCTCCAAATTTCCCCCAAATTTCTCCAAATTTCACCCAAATTTTCCCAAATTTTCCCAAATTTCCCAAATTTCTCCCAGATTTGTCCCACCTTCGCTCTTCTTGGGTTCCACCTTGATCTTCTTGAGCCGCTTGAGCCTCCTCAAAACCCCCTCCAGATTTCCCAAAAAAACCCCAAAATTTCTCCAAATTTCACCAAAATTTCTCCAAATTTCACCGGAATTTTCCCAATTTTTCCCAAAATCCCCCGAATTCCACCCAAAAAGTGGCACCTTCGCTCTTCTTGGGCTCCACCTTGATCTTCTTGAGCCGCTTGAGCCTCTCCCGTCCTCCAAACCTCCCAAATGCCTCAAAACTCCCCCAAATTTTCACAAAAAAAACCCCAAAATTTCTCCAAATTTCACCGAATTTTTCCCAAATTTTCCCAAAATCCCTCCAAAAATTCCTCAGATTTCCCCAAATTTTCCTAAATTTCACCCAAAGTGTCCCACCTTCGCTCTTCTTGGGCTCCACCTTGATCTTCTTGAGCCGCTTCAATTCCCTCAAAACCCCCTCCAGATTTCGCAAAAAACCCCAAAATTTCTCCAAATTTCCTCCAAATTTCCTCCAAAATTTCTCCAAATTTCCCCGAAATTTTCCGAAATTTTCCCAAAATCCCCCGAATTCCACCCAAAGTGTGGCACCTTCGCTCTTCTTGGGCTCCACCTTGATCTTCTTGAGCCGCTTGAGCCTCTCCTGTCCTCCAAACCTCCCAAACGCCTCAAAATCCCCCAAAATTTCTCCAAATTTCCCCAAAATTTCTCCAAATTTCACCGAAATTTTCCCAAATTTTCCTAAAATCCCTCCAAAAATTCCTCAAATTTTCCCAAATTTTCCTAAATTTCTCCCAAGATGTCCCACCTTCGCTCTTCTTGAGGCGCTTGAGCCTCCTCAAAACCCCCTCCAGATTTTGCAAAAAAACCCCAAAATTTCCCCAACATTTCTCCTAAAATTCATTAAAAATTCCCAAATTTTCCCAAAAATTCCCAAAAATTCCCAAAATTCCCAAAATCCCCCAAATTTGTCCCACCTTCGCTCTTCTTGGGCTCCACCTTGATCTTCTTGAGGCGCTTGAGCCTCTCCCGTCCTCCAAACCTCCCAAACGCCTCAAAACTCGCTCAAATTTTCGCAAAAAAACCCCAAAATTTCTCCAAATTTCACCGAAATTTCTCCCAAATTTCACGGAAATTTTCCCAAATTTTCCCAAAATCCCCCAAATTTCACCCAAAGTGTCCCACCTTCGCTCTTCTTGCGCTCCACCTTCATCTTCTTGAGGAGATTGAGCCTCCTCAAAACCCCCTCCAGATTTCGCAAAAAAACCCCAAAATTTCTCCAAATTTCACCGAAATTTCTCCAAATTTCACCAAAATTTTCCCAAATTTTCCCAAAATCCCCCAAATTTCTCCCAAAATGTCCCACCTTCGCTCTTCTTGGGCTCCACCTTGATCTTCTTGAGGCGCTTGAGCCTCCTCAAAACCCCCTCCAGATTTCCCAAAAAAACCCCAAAATTTCTCCAAATTTCCTCCAAATTTCCCCAAAATTTCTCCAAATTTCACCCAAATTTTCCCAAAATCCCCCAAATTCCACCCAAAGTGTCCCACCTTCGCTCTTCTTGGGTTCCACCTTGATCTTCTTGAGGCGCTTGAGCCTCCTCAAAATCCCCTCCAGATTTCCCGAAAAAACCCAAAATTTCTCCAAATTTCCTCCAAATTTCCCCAAATTTCCTCCAAATTTCTCCCAACTTTCTCCAAAATTCCTCCAAAATTCCCAAAATTTCCCAAAATTTCCCAAATTTCTCCCAAACTGTCCCACCTTCGCTCTTCTTGGGCTCCACCTTGATCTTCTTGAGCCGCTTCAATTCCCTCAAAACCCCCTCCAGATTTTGCAAAAAAACCCCAAAATTTCTCCAAATTTCACCGAAATTCCTCCAAATTTCACCGGAATTTTCCCAACTTTCTCCAAAATTCCTCCAAAATTCCCAAAATTTCCCAAAAATACCCCAAATTTCTCCCAAAATGTGGCACCTTTGCTCTTCTTGGGCTCCACCTTGATCTTCTTGAGCCGCTTCAATTCCCTCAAAACCCCCTCCAGATTTTGCAAAAAAAACCCAAAATTTCTCCAAATTTCACCGAAATTTCTCCAAATTTCACCGGAATTTTCCCAAATTTTCCCAAATTCCACCCAAAGCGTCCCACCTTCGCTCTTCTTGGGCTCCACCTTGATCTTCTTGAGGCGCTTGAGCATGCCGCGCAGGTCGGTGATGCCGTACTGGAAGGCGATGCGCTCGTACTCGCTCTTCTTGGTGACGCCCTTCAGCAGCTCCCAGATCTCGGGTGGGATGGTGTCCTCCTCTTCATCCTTCTTCTTCTTCTTCACCTCCTCCGCCTGCTCCTCCCTGCAAAGGGCCTTCATCATCCTCATCATCATCATCATCATCATCATCATCATCATCTTCATCATCATCATCCTCATCATCTTTATCATCATCCTAATCCTCATCATCATCCTAATCCTCATCCTAATCCTCATCCTCCTCCTCGTCCTTCTTCTTCTTCTTCACCTCCTCGGCCTGCTCCTCCCTGCAAAGGGCCTTCATCGTCATCATCATCCTCATCATCCTCATCCTCATCATCATCCTCATCCTCATCCTCATCATCTTTATCCTCATCCTAATCCCCATCCTCATCCTCATCCTCATTCTTCTTCTTCACCTCCTCGGCCTGCTCCTCCCTGCAAAGGGCCTTCATCTTCATCATCATCATCATCATCTTCATCATCATCATCATCATCCTCATCATCATCCTAATCCCCATCCTCATCATCATCATCCTCATCCTAATCCTCATCATCTTTATCCTCATCCTCCTCATCCTCATCCTCTTCATCCTTCTTCTTCTTCTTCACCTCCTCCGCCTGCTCCTCCCTGCAACATCCTCATCATCATCATCATCTTCATCATCCTCAACATCCTCATCCTCATCATCATCATCATCATCATCATCCTAATCCTCATCCACATCTTCATCATCCTCATCCTAATCCTCATCCTCATCCTCATCCTCATCATCATCCTAATCCCCATCCTCATCCTCCTCCTCTTCATCCTTCTTCTTCTTCTTCACCTCCTCGGCCTGCTCCTCCCTGCAAAGGGCCTTCATCGTCATCGTCATCATCATCTTCATCATCCTCATCCTCATCCTCATCCTCCTCCTCATCTTCGTCCTCATCCTCATCCTCCTCATCATCCTCATCAGCTTTGTCCTCATCCTCATTTTCATCCTCATTATCCTCATCCTCATCTTCATCCTCGCCATCCTCATCCTCATCATCTTTATCCTCATCTTCATCCTCATCCTCATCATCATCATCTTTGTCCTCATCATCTTCATCCTCATCTTCATCCTCCTCCTCATCCTCCTCATCAGATTTATCCTCATCCTCTTCCTCATCATCCTCATCCTCATCATCCTCATCAGTTTTAGCCTCATCCTCTTCCTCACCATCCTCATCCTTCTCCTCTTGCCCTTCCTCCTCCTCCTCCTCTTCCTCCTCTTGCCCCTCTTCCTCCTCTTCTTTCTCCTCCTCCTCCCCCTCCTCCTCCTCCTCTTCTTCCTCCTGCTCTTCCTCCTCTTCTTCCTCCTCCCCCTGCTCTTCCTCCTCCTCCTCTTCCTCCAATTCCTCTTCCTCCTCCTCCTCTTCCTCCTCCTGCCCTTCTTCCTCCTCTTCTTCCTCCTCCTCCTCTCTCTTCATCCTCCTCCTCCTGCCCTTCCTCTTCCTCCTCTCTTCCTCCCCCTCTTCCTCCTCTTCTTCCTCCTGTTGCCCTTCCTCCCCTTCCTCCTCCTCCTCCTACCCCTCCTCCTCCTCTTCCTCCTCTTCTTCCTCCTCCTCCTCCCCCTCCGACCTCCTCCTCTTCCTCCTCTTTTTCATCTTCCCCCTCCTCCACCTCCTCCTCTTCCTCCTGCTCTTCTTCCTCCTCCTCTTCCTCCTGCTCTTCTTCCTCTTCCTCCTCCTCCTCTTCCTCCAATTCCTCTTCCTCCTCCTCTTCCTCCTGCTGCCCTTCCTCCTCTTCTTCCTCCTCTTCCTGCCCCTCCTCCTCCTCTCTCTTCGTCCCCCTCCTCTTCTTCCTCCTCCTCCTGTCCTTCCTCTTCCTCCTGCTCTTCCTCCTTCTCTTCCTCCTCTTCCTCATCTTCCCCCTCCTCCACCTCCTCCTCTTCCTCCTGCTCTTCTTCCTCTTCTTCCTCTTCCTCCTCCTCCTCCTCCTCTTCCTCCAATTCCTCTTCCTCTTCCTCCTCTTCCTCCTGTTGCCCTTCCTCCTCTTCCTCGTCCTCCTCCTGCCCTTCTTCCTCCTCCTCTTTCTCCTCCTTCTCCTCCTGCCCTTCTTCCTCCTCCTGCCCTTCCTCTTCCTCCTCCTCTTCCTCCTCTTCCTCCTCCTCTTCCTCCTCCTGTTCTTATTCTTCCTCCTCTTCCTCCTCCTTCTCCTCCTGCCCCTCCTCCTCCTCCTCTTCTTCCTCTTCCTCCTCCTCCTCTTCCTCCTCCTCCTGTCCTTCCTCTTCCTCCTGCTCTTCCTCCCCCTCCTCCTCCCCCTCTTCCTCCTCCTCTTCCTGCTGCTGCCCTTCCTCCTCTTCTTCCTCCTCCTCCCCCTCTGACCTCCTCCACCTCCTCCTCTTCCTCCTGCTCTTCCTCTTCTTCCTCCTCCTCCCCCTGCTCTTCCTCCTCCTCCTCTTCCTCCAATTCCTCTTCTTCCTCCTCCTCCTCCTCTTCCTCCTGCTGACTTTCCTCCGCTTCTTCCTCTTCCTCCTCCTCCTCTTCCTCCTCCTGCCCTTCCTCTTCCTCCTGCTCTTCCTCCTCTTCTTCCTCTTCCTCCTCCTCCTCTTCCTCCAATTCCTCTCCCTCTTCCTCCTCCTCTTCCTCCTCCTCCTGCCCGTCTTCCTCCTCCTGCCCTCCTGCTCTTCCTCGTCTTCCTCCTCCTCCTCCCCCTGCTCTTCTTCCTCCTCCTCTTCCTCCTCCTGCCCTTCCTCCTCCTCCTCCTCCTCTTCCTCCTCCTCCTCCCCTCCTCCCCCCTCCCCCCCCCCGGCCTTCCTCCCCCCCTCCTCCTCCTCCTGCACCTCTTTTTCAGGAGCCCGCTGAAGTCCAGCTCTCCGGCCGTCTCGTCCTTGGCGCCGTCCCTGGTGACATTTGGGGCAATTTGGGCAAATTTGGGGCATTTTGGGGTCCCCAGGGGGGTCTCGGGGTCCGGGAGGGTCCCTGGGGGGGATTTTGGGGGGGGTTTGAGGGATTTTGGGGGTCCCCAGGGTGGGATTTTGGGGGGAATTTGGGAGGATTTTTGGGGAATTTTCAAGGAATTTTTAGAGATTTTGGGGGGATTTGTGGCATTTTGGGGGAATTTTGGGGCATTTTTAGGGGAATTTCGGGGAATTTGGGGCATTTTGGGGGAATTTTGGGGGATTTTTATGGGAATTTGGGGGAATTTGGGGCATTTTGGGGTCCCCAGGGGGGTCTTGGGGTCCGGGAGGGTCCCTGGGGGGGATTTGGGGGGAAATTTGGGGAATTTTGGGGTTTTGGGGGATTCTCAAGGAATTTTTAGGGAATTTGGGGGGAATTTTGGGGGAATTTGGGGCATTTTGGGGTCCCCAGGGGGGTCTCCGGGTTCGGGAGGGTCCCTGGGGGGGATTTTCGGGGGAATTTGGGGAATTTTGGGGGTCCTCAGGGTGGGACTTTGGGGGAATTTGGGAGGATTTTTGGGGAATTTTCAAGGAATTTTTAGAGATTTTGGGGGAAATTTGGGGAATTTTGGGGTTTTGGGGGATTCTCAAGGAATTTTTAGGGAATTTTGGGGGAATTTGGGGGAATTTGGGCATTTTGGGGTCCCTAAGGGGGTCTCGGGGTCCGGGAGGGTCCCTGGGGGGGATTTTGGGGTTTTGGGGGATTCTCCAGGAATTTTTAGGGAATTTGGGGGAAATTTGGGGTATTTTGGGGTCCCCAGGGGGGTCTCGGGGTCCAGGAGGGTCCCTGGGGGGGATTTTGGGGGGGTTTTGAGGGATTTTGGGGGTCCCCAGGGTGGGATTTTGGGGGAATTTGGGAGGATTTTTGGGGAATTTTCAAGGAATTTTTAGGGGATTTTGGGGGATTTTTAGGGGAATTTGGGGGAAATTTGGGGCATTTTGGGGTCCCCAGGGGTTATCGGGGTCCGGGAGGGTTCCTGGGGGGGATTTTGGGGGGAATTTGGGGAATTTTGGGGGTCCCCAGGGTGGGATTTTGGGGTTTTGGGGGTCCTGGGTGGGATTTGGGGTTTTTGGGGTGTCCCGGGTGGGATTTTGGGGGTCCTGGGGAAGTTTTTGGGGTGTCCCGGGTGGGATTTTGGGGTTTTGGGGGTTTTTGGGGTGACCCAGGTGGTATTTGGGGTTTTTGGAGTGTCCTGGGTGGGATTTTGGGGTTTTTGGGGTGACCCGGGTGGGATTTTGGGGATCCTGGGGAAGTTTTTGGGGTGTCCTGGGTGAGATTTTGGTGTTTTTGGGATGTCCTGGGTGGGATTTTGGAGTTTTTGGGGTGACCCGGGTGGGATTTTGGGATTTGGGGGTTTTTCGGGTGTCCCAGGTGGGATTTTGGCGTTTTTGGGGTGTCCCGGGTGGGATTTTGGAGTTTTTGGGGTGTCCCGGGAGGTGTTTGGGGTGTCCCGGGTGGGATTTTGGGGTGTCCCAGGTGGGATTTTGGGTTTTTCGTGTTTTTGGGGTGTCCCAGGTGGGATTTTGGGGGTTTTGGGGTGACCCGGGTGGGATTTTGGGGTTTTTGGGGTGACCCGGGTGGGATTTTGGGTTTTTGGGGTGTCCTGGGCAGGATTTTGGGGGTCCTGGGGAAGTTTTTGGGGTGACCAGGGTGGGATTTTGGGGTTTTTGGGGTGACCCGGGTGGGATTTTGGGTTTTTGGTGTTTTTGGGGTGTCCCAGGTGGGATTTTGGGGGGTTTTGGGGTCCTGGGTAAGATTTTTGGGGTTTTGGGGTGTCCTGGGTGGGATTTTGGGGGTCCTGGGGAAGTTTTTGGGGTCCTGGGTGGGATTTTGGGGTTTTTGGGGTCCTGGGTGGGATTTTGGGGTTTTTGGGGTGACCCAGGTGGGATTTTGGGTTTTTGGTGGTTTTGGGGTGTCCCGGGTGGGATTTTGGGGTTTTTGGGGTTTTTTGGGGGGGTCCCCACTCACGTCCTCTTGAAGGCCTGCAGGACGTTCTCCGAGCCCGAGGGGCGGCCGGCTGGGGGAGGGCGTCCCAAAAATGTCCCCAAATGTCCCAAAATGTCCCCAAATGTCCCCAAATCTCCCCAAAATGTCCCCAAATCTCCCCAAATCCCCCCAAAATTGCCCCAAATGTCCCCAGAATGTCCCCAAATCCCCCAAAATGTCCCCAAATCTCCTCCCAAAATGACCACAAATGTCCCAAATGTCCCCAAAATGTTCCCAAAATGTTCCCAAAATGTCCCCGAATGTCCCCAAAATGTTCCCAAAATGTCCCCAAATCCCCCAAAATGTACCCAAAATGTCCCCAAATCACCCCAAATGTCCCCAAATGTCCCCAAAATTACCCCAAATGTCCCCAAATCCCCCCAAAATGTCCCCAAATCTCCCCCCAAAATGACCACAAATGTCCCCAAATGTCCCCAAAATGTTCCTCAAATCCCCCCAAAATTTCCCCAAATGTCCCAAATGTCCCCAAAATGTCCCCAAATGTCCCCAGATGTCCCCAAAATGTCCCCAAAATGCCCAAAATATCCCCAAAAATGTCCCCAAATGTCCCAAAATGTCCCCAAATGTGTCCCCAAAATTTCTCCAAATGTGTCCCCAAAAATGCCCCAAAATGTCCCCAAAATTATCACCAAATGTGTCCCCAAATGTCCCCAAAATGCCCCAAAATGTTCCCAAAATGTCCCCAAATGTGTTCCCAAATGTCCCCCAAAATGTCCCTAAATGTGTCACCAAATGTCCCCAAATCCCCCAAATGTGTCCCCAAAATGCCCCAAAATGTCCCCAAATGTGTCCCCCAAATGTCCCAAAATCTCCCCAAATCTCCGCCAAATGTCCCAAAATGTCCCCAAATGTGTCCCCAAATGTCCCCAAATGTCCCCAGTGTTGTTTCCTGGGAGTTTTGGCTTTTTTTGGGCATTTTGGGGGTTTTTTAGGGGAGTTTTGGGGTGATTTTGGGATATTTTTGGGGTAATTTTTGGGGTAATTTGGGGGTAATTTTGGATATTTTTGGGGTTAATTTTGGGATATTTTTGGGGTGTTTTTTTGTTCGATTATGGAATATTTTTGGGGTGATTTTGGGGGATTTTGGGGTTCCCACCCTCGACGTCGATGTTGAAGGAGCAGCGGGTGCCCGGGAGGTTTTTTAGGTTATTTTAGGTCAATTTTGGGACATTTTTATCAATAATTTTGGGATATTTTTGAGATAATTTTGGGTTAATTTTGGGATATTTTTGGGATAATTTTGGGATATTTTTGGGGTGATTTTGGGTGTTTTTGGGGCTCCCACCCTCGACGTCGATGTTGAAGGAGCAGCGGGTGTCCGGGAGGTTTTTTTAGGTTATTTTAGGTTAATGTTGGGATAATTTTGGGGTGTTTTTTTTTGTTGATTTGGGGATAATTTTGGGATAATTTTGGGATATTTTTGGGATAATTTGGGGATATTTTTGGGGTGATTTTGGGTGTTTTTGGGGTTCCTACCCTCAACATCGATGTTGAAGGAGCAGCTGTCCTTCTTGTCCTTGGCCGTGACCTCACAGCGATAATCGCCCCGGTCCCCCGGAACCACCTTGGAGATGGACAGCTCGAAGGTGTACACCTGGGCAGGTGGGACAGGTGAGAATGGACAGGTGAGAACATCTGCACAGGTGAGAATGGACAGGTGGGACAGGTGAGACAGGTGAGATTGGACAGGTGAGACAGGTGAGAATGGACAGGTGAGAATGGGAAGCTCGAAGGTGTACACCTGGGCAGGTGGGACAGGTGAGAATGGACAGGTGGGACAGGTGAGACAGGTGAGACATGGATAGCTCAAAGGTGTACACCTGCACAGGTGAGATTGGACAGGTGAGACAGGTGGGAATGGACAGGTGAGACAGGTGAGAATGGGCAGCTTGAAGGTGTACACCTGGGCAGGTGAGACAGGTGAGACAGGTGAGACAGGTGAGAATGGACAGGTGAGAATGGGCAGGTGAGACAGGTGAGAATGTACAGCTCGAAAGTGTACACCTGGGCAGGTGGGACAGGTGGGACAGGTGAGAATGGACAGGTGACATTGGACAGGTGAGAATGGACAGGTGAGAATGGGCAGCTCGAAGGTGTACACCTGGGCAGGTGGGACAGGTGAGAATGGACAGGTGAGAATGGACAGGTGAGACAGGTGGGAATGGACAGGTGGGATAGGTGAGAACACCTGGGGAAGGTGAGAATGGACAGGTGAGACAGGTGAGAATGGACAGCTCAAAGGTGTACACCTGCACAGGTGAGAATGGACAGGTGAGACAGGTGAGACAGGTGAGAATGGGCAGGTGACATTGGACAGGTGAGACAGGTGAGAATGGTGAGAATGGACAGCTCGAATGTGAACACCTGGACAGGTGAGATTGGACAGGTGAGAATGGACAGGTGAGAATGGACAGGTGAGAATGGGCAGCTCGAAGGTGAACACCTGGACAGGTGGGACAGGTGAGAATGGACAGGTGAGAATGGACAGGTGAGACAGGTGAGAATGGACAGGTGAGAACACCTGAGACAGGTGAGACAGGTGAGATTGGACAGGTGGGACAGGTGAGACAGGTGAGAATGGACAGGTGAGAATGGACAGGTGAGAATGGGCAGGTGAGAATGGACAGGTGAGAATGGACAGGTGAGAATGGACAGGTGAGAATGGACAGGTGAGATTGGACAGGTGAGATTGGACAGGTGAGAATGGACAGGTGAGAATGGACAGGTGAGAATGGACAGGTGAGATTGGACAGGTGAGAATGGACAGGTGAGAATGGACAGGTGAGATTGGACAGGTGAGATTGGACAGGTGAGAATGGACAGGTGAGAATGGACAGGTGAGAATGGACAGGTGAGAATGGACAGGTGAGTTCCCCCCCAGTCCCTCCCAGCTCATTCCCAGTGCAAACCAGTCCAAACCAGTCCAAACCAGTATAACCCAGTCCAAACCAGTCCAAACCAGTCCAAACCGGTCCAAACCAGTCCAAACCAGTCCAAACCAGTCCAAACCAGTCCAAACCAGTCCAAACCAGTCCAAACCAGTCCAAACCAGTCCGAACCGGTCCCACCTGGCTGTCCTTGTCGCAGCTGTCCCGGAACTGGAACCGGGCCCCGCTCTTGGCTCCCAGCTCCAGCCATTTCCCTTTGAACCATTTGATGGAGGGTTTTGTCCCCGCTCGGCCACCGTCCACTCGCGCCACCACCTGAACGTCCCCGCCTTGGGGGAAAAAAGGGGAAAAATGGGGAAAAATAGAAAAAAGCAGTAAAAAAAATCGAAATTTGTGGAAAAAAATATGGAAAAGGAAAAAAAAGGGAAAAAAAATTGCTAAAAAGATGGAAAAATGAAAAAAAAAGTTAGAAAAAAGCAAAAAAAACACGCAAAAAACAGCAAAAGCAAAAACAAAAAACTATAAAAAAACCCAAAAAACACCAAAATCAAAAACAAAAAAACTGCAAAAAATCCAAAAAACAACAAAATAAAAAACAAAAAAACTGTAAAAAAAACCCAAAAAACAACAAAAAAACAACTCCCCCCCAAAAAAACAAAAAAAACCCAAACAAAAAACCAAAAAAAACACCCAAACAAAAAAATCCCCAAAAAATAAAAATAGCTACTAAAAACTGAAAAAAACCATACAAACCACAAAAAAATCCTAAGACCACCCCCAAAAAAGACCAAAAAAAACAAAATCTGCAAAAAATAAAAACCAAAAAGAAAAAACACCAAAAAATACTGAAAAAAACAAAACAAAAACCCCAAAAACAGCCAAAAATCCTAAAACCACATCGAAAAAACACAAAAAAAACCCAAAATCTGTAAAAAAAATCAGAAAAAAGACAAAAAATAGGAAAAAAAACACCCAAAAAGCACAAAAAACTATAAAAAAGCAAAACAAGCCATAAAAAACCCCCAAACAAACAAAAAACTATAAAAACAAAAAAAAAAAAAAACCCAAAAAACAAAAAAAAACACCCCAAAAAATCCTAAAGTCACCCCCAAAAAACACCAAAAAACCAAAATCTGCAAAAAAAAAAGGAAAAAAGAAAAAAAAGCAAAAAAACCCACCAAAAAAGCCCAAAAAACCATAAAAAACCTGTAAAAAAACCCAAGAACTCACAAAAAACCTTAAAAAAACCCTAAAACTACCCCCAAAAAACACCAAAAAACACCAAAAAAATTTCCCAAAATAAACAAAAAAACCCCACCAAAAAATCTCAAAAAAAAACCCAAAAAAAACCCTATAAAAAACTGGAAAAACCCACAGAAAACCGCCAAAAAATCCAAATCCACACCCAAAATAACCAAAATTGTCCAAAAACAAACCAGAAAAAGAAAAAAAAGCAAAAAAGCCACCAAAAAATCCCCAAACAAACAAAACACCCCAAAAAACCCAAAATCCTAAAACCACAGCCAAAAAAACGAATTTTTTCCAAAAACAACCCCAAAAAAAGAAATAAAAAGGAAAAAAAAACACCAAAAAATCCCAAAAACCAAAAAAAAAACCTTGAAAAAACCCCAAAAACCCACAAAAAGCCTTAAAAAAAACCCTAAAACCACCCCCAAAAAATACCTAAAAGCCAAAATCTGCAAAAAAAAACAAAAAAGAAAAAAAAAACAAAAAAAAACCACAAAAAAAAACCTCCAAAAAAAAACCCCAACAAAAAACCGTTAAAAACTCAAAATTCCCCCCAAAACCCCCAAAATTCCCTCAGAAATCCCCCCCAACCTCCCCCAAATCCCCCCAGGAACCCCCAAAACCCCTCAGGACACCCCAAAATCCCCCAATTCCTGCCCCAAACCCCCCAAAATCCCCCCCAGGACCCCCCCAAAACCCCAAAAAACTCCCCAAAATCCCCCCAGGATCCCCCAGAAATTCCCCCAAACCCCCCCAGGACCCCCCAAAATCCCCCCAAATTCCCCAAAATCTTCCCAAGCCCCCCAAAAAATTCCCCCCAAACCTTCCCAGGACCTCCCAAAACCCCTCAGGACCCCCCCAAGACCGCCCAAAATCCCCCCAAAATTCCCACAGGACCCACTAAACCCCCCAGGACCCCTCCAAATTTCCCCCAAAACACCCCAAACCCCCCCAAAATCCCCCAAATCTCCCCCAACCCCCCAGGACCCCCCAAAACCCCTCAGGACCCCCCAAAATCCCCCCAAAATCCACCCAGGACCCCTCAAAATCCCTCAGGATCCCCCAACACCCCCCAAAATCCCCCCAAAATCCCCCCCAACCCCCCCAAAAATTCCCCCAACCCCCCCCAGGACCCCACAAAATGCCTCAGGACCCCCCAAATTTGCCCATAAAATCCCCCCAAATCTCCCCTAAAACCCCTCAGGACCCCCCAAAACCCCCAAATCCCCCCCAAACCCGCCCAAAATCCCCCCCAAATCCCCCCAGATCCCCCAAAATCCCCCCAAAACCCCCCAAATCCCCCCAAATCCCTGCCAGGACCCCCCAAATTTCTCCCCAAAACCCCCCAAAATCCCCCAAACCCCCTCAGCCCCCCCCAAAATCCCCCCAAATCCCCTCAGGACCCCCAAAATCTCCCTCCAAATCCCCCAAAATCCACCCAAATCCCCTAAAACCCTCCAGGACCCCCCCAAAACCCCCCAAATCTCCACCAAAATCCCCCAATACCTCTCAGGACCCCCAAAATCCCCCCAAAATTCCCCAAAATCCCCCCAAATCTCCCCCAAAACCCCCCAAGACCCCCCAAACCCCCTCAGGACCCCCCAAAATCTCCCCAAAACCCCCCAAATCTCCCCCAAAATCCCCCCAAATCCCCCCCAGGACCCCCAAATCCCCCCCAAAATCCCTCAGGACCCCCCAAATCTCACCAAAATCTCCCCCAAATCTCCCCCAAAATCCCCCCAAATCCCCCCCAAAACCCCTCAGGACACCCCAAAATTCCCCCAAATTCCCCCCATACCCCCCAAAATCCTCCCAAAATCCCCCCCCCAGGACCCCCAAATCCCCCCCAAAATCCCCCCAAATCCCCCCAAACCCCCCAAATCCCCCAAAATCCCTCCAAAATCCCCCAAACCCCCTCAGCCCCCCCCCTCAAATCTCCCCCAAAATCCCCTCAGGACCCCCCAAATCTCCACCAAAATCCCCCCAAATCCCCCCAAACCCCTCAGGACCCCCCAAAATCCCTCCAAATCCCCTCAGGACCCCCCCAAATCCCCCCAAAACCCCCCAACCCCCCCCAAAATCCCCCCCCAAATCCCCAAATACTCCCCAAAATCTCCTCCAGAACCCCCCAAAATCCCCCCAAACCCCCCCAGGACCCCCCAACCCCCCCCAAAATCCCCCCAGGACCCCCCAAAATCCCCCCAACCCCCCAGTCCCCCTCACCGCTCTCCACGAGGACGTTTTGGGGTTTGCTGAGGAAAAGTCCGTCCGGATCTTGGGGTTCGGGGGGGTTCAGCTCGTCTGGGGGGGCCGGGGGGGGTCAGGGGGGGCCCAGACACCCCAAAAATTTGGGGGGTCGGGGCACAAAAAATTGGGGAAAAAAAAAACCCCAAAACTCACCTAAATCATCCGTCGGCTCTGGAAGGGAATTTGTGGGGAGGGGGGTCAGAGTGGGACCCCAAAAATGACCTCGGACCCCCCCAAAATTAAAAACTCTCCCGACACCCCAAAAATGATCCCCCAAAAGGACCGAAAATGCAGAAAATTCCAAAAAATTCCCCTCAAAATCTGCCTGGAATTCCCAAAATTGCTCCAAATTGCCACAAAAACCGCCCCGAAATTCAATAAAAATCCCCCCCCCAAAATCCCCTAAAACTGCCCCAAATAGCCCCAAAATTCCCCCAAAATCTTTCACAAATTCCCCCAAAAAATCAAAAAAAAACCCCCATAAAGTCCAAAAAAAATCCCCCCAAAACTCGCCCAAACTTCACAAAATTCCCCCCGAAAATTTCCCAAAAATTCCCCAAATCCCCCCCAAAAAAATCCCAAAAATTCCAAAAAATCCCCCCAAAAAATCCCTAAATTCCCCAAATCCCCCCAAAATCTCCTCAAACCCCCCAAAAATCCCCAAGTTCCCCGAACCCCCTCAAAATTCTCCCAAAATCCCCCCAAAACTCCCAACATTCCCCAAATTTCCCAAAAATTCCCCAAAAAAATCCCCAAATTCCCCCAAAATTCCAAAAAAACCTCTAGAATTCCCCAAAAGTCCCCAAAAAAATCACCAAAAAAATCTCAAAAAATTCCCCCAAAATCCCCCCAAAAAATCCCCAAATTCCCCCAAAATTCCCAAAAATTCCCAAAAAATCCCAACATTCCCCAAATTTCCCCCAAATCCCCCAAAATTCCCAAAACAAACCCTAAAATTCCCCAAAACTCCCCAAAAAAATCCCCAAAAAAATCCCCAAAAAAAATCCCCAAAAAAATCCCCAAAATTCCCCCAAAATCCCCTCAAAACCCCACAAAAATCCCCCCAAAAATCCCCCCAAATCCCCCAAAATCCCCAAAATTTCCCAAATCCCCCCAAAACTCCAAAAAACATCCCCAAAAAAATCTCAAAAAATTCCCCCAAAATTCCCCAAAAAAACCCCTAAAATTCCCCAAAACTCCCCAAAAAATCACAAAATTCCCCCAAAATTACCCCCAAAATTCCCCAAAAAATTCCCCAAAATTCCCCCAAATTCCCCATCCCCTCCCCCACCTTTGGGGGGCTCCGCCGGCCCCTCCCCCTCCTTTTGCCCATTTTCCTCTTTTTTCTCCTCTTTTTTCTCCTCTTTTTTTTCCTCTTTTTTCTCCTTTTTCGCCTCTTTTTTGGCAGCTGGGGGGGGGAGAAATTAAAAATTAAATAAAAAAATAAATTTAAAAAATTAAAATTAAATATTACAATTAAAGAATTGATTAAGAATTTTTAAAAAATGTAAAAATTCAAACGAAAATTAGAAATGAAAATAAAAAAATGAACAGTAAAAATGTTAAAAAATCAAACGCAAAATTACAAAAATAAAGTTAAAATAACCCTTAAAAATTGAAATAATGTTAAAAATAAAAATATTTTTTAAAAATTAAAAAGATAAATAAAATTAAACTAAAAAACTCGAAAAATAAAGTAATAATTGTAAAAAATGAATGAAATTGAAAACCGATTTTTTTTTTTAAAAATTAAAATGAAAAATTTAAATAAATAAAATTAAATGGAATTTTTAAAATTAAAATGAAATAAAACAAACAAAATTAAAATCAAAAAGGCAAAAAATTAAAACAAAAAAATTAAATCAATAAATGAAATTAAACTGAAAAAGTGGGGGAGGGGCAGAATTGGGGGGGAGGGGCAGATTTGGGTGGGGTAGGGGTGGATTTGGGGTGGGGGAGGGGCGGATTTGGGGGTGGGGGAGGGGCAGATTTGGGGGGATTTTGGGGTGGGGGAGGGGCAGATTTGGGGGGGTTTGGGGGTGGGGGAGGGGCAGATTTTGGGGTGGGGGAGGGGCGGATTTTGGGGTGGGGGAGGGGCAGATTTTGGGGTGGGGGAGGGGCAGATTTTGGGGTGGGGGAGGGGCAGATTTTGGGGGGATTTTGGGGTGGGGGAGGGGCAGATTTTGGGGTGGGGGAGGGGCAGATTTGGGGGGATTTTGGGGCGGGGGAGGGGCAGATTTGGGGTGGGGGAGGGGCGGATTTGGGGGGGATTTTGGGGTGGGGGAGGGGCAGATTTGGGGGTGGGGGAGGGGCGGATTTTGGGGGTGGGGGAGGGGCGGATTTGGGGATGGGGAGGGGCAGAATTTGGGGTGGGGGAGGGGCGGATTTTGGGGGGATTTTGGGGTGGGGGAGGGGCAGATTGGGGGTGGGGGAGGGGCGGATTTGGGGTGGGGGAGGGGCGGATTTTGGGGTGGGGGAGGGGCGGATTTGGGGGTGGGGGAGGGGCAGATTTGGGGGGGATTTTGGGGTGGGGGAGGGGCAGATTTTGGGGTGGGGGAGGGGCGGATTTGGGGTGGGGGAGGGGCGGATTTTGGGGTGGGGGAGGGGCGGATTTTGGGGGCGGGGGAGGGGCAGATTTGGGGGTGGGGGAGGGGCGGATTTTGGCCCTGCCAAATTTGGGGTTCGCGCCGTGACCCCCCCAAAAATAGCGGCGGCTCCGGTGTCGCCGCCGGGCTCGGGTGACATTTTGGGGGGGCCCCTCCCCCCCCCCCCCCAACCTTGACCCCCCCCCGCGGCCAAAAATAAAATTTATAAATAAAATCGGGGGGGGGGGGATTTAAAGGAAAATTTGGGGTTTTTTAAGGGGTGGGGAACCCCAAAAATTGGCGCCATCCCCCCCAAAAAATTGTCACAAATCCCCCAAAAAATGTCACCTCCAAAATTGTCACAAACTCCAAAATTTGTCCCAACCCCCCCAAAATGTCACCCCCAAAAAATTGTCACCCCCAAATTGTCACAAGCCCCCCCAAAAATGTCACCCCCGAAAAATATCACCCCCAAAATTGTCACCCCGCCAAATTGTCCCAAATCCCCCAAAAATGTCACCCCCCAAAATTGTCACAACCCTCCCAAATTTGTCCCTTCCCAAAATTGTCACCCCCCCAATTCTGTCCCCCCCACATTTGTCACCCCCCAAATTTCTCCCTTCCCAAAAATTGTCCCAACACCCCAAAAATTGTCACAACCCCCCAAAAAATGTCACCCCCCAAAAATATCACCCCCAAAATTGTCCCAACCCCCCCAAAATTGTCACCCCCCAAAAATATCACCCCCAAAATTGTCACAAATTCCCAAAATTGTCACAACCCCCCCAAAAATGTCACCCCAAAAAATGTCACCCCCCAAAAATGTCACAACCACCTCAAAAATTGTCCCAACCCCCCCAAAAATGTCACCCCAAAAAATGTCACCCCCAAATTGTCCCAAGCACCCCAAATTTGTCAGCCCCCCTAAATTGTCACAAATTCCCCAAATTGTCCCAAACCCCCCAAAAATGTCACCCCCAAAATCGTCACAAATTCCCAAAATTGTCAGACCCCCCCCAATTTTTCCCAACCCCCCAAATTTTGTCCCCTCCCCCCCAAATTTGTCACCCCCCAAATTTGTCCCAACTCCCCAAAATTGTCACAACCCCCCCAAAAATGTCACCCCCAAAAAATGTCACCCCAAATTGTCCGAACCCCCCCAAAATGTCACCCCCCCCAAAAATTGTCCCAACCCCCCAAATCTGTCACCCCCCAAAAATGTCACAAATTCCCAAAAATTGTCCCAACCCCCCCCAAAATGTCACCCCCAAATTGTCACAACCCCCCCAAAATTTGTCCCCACCCCCCCAAACATGTCACCCCCCAAAATTTGTCCCCCCCAAAATTTGTCACACCCCTTTAAAAATGTCACCCCCCAAATTTCTCCCTTTCCAAAAATTGTTACACCCCAAAAATTGTCCCAACTCCCCAAAAATTTCCACAACTCCCCCCAAAATGTCACCCCCAAAAATTGTCACCCTCCAAAAAACTTGTCCCAACCCCCCAAAAATGTCACCCCCCAAATTTGTCACCCCCAAAAATGTCACCCCCAAAATTGTCCCAATCCCCCCAAAATTTGTCCCAACCCCCCCAAAAATGTCACCCCCAAAAATTGTCACCCCCCAAAATCGTCACAAATTCCCAAATTTGTCACCCCCCCAAAATGTCACCCTCCAAAAAGTCACTCCCAAAATTGTCCCCTCCCCATTAAAGATGTCACCCCAAAAAAATGTCCCCTCCCCCCCAAATTTGTCACCCCCCAAATCTGTCACAAACCCCCCCAAAATTTCTCCCTTCCCAAAAAATGTCACCCCCCCAAAAATGTCACAAAACCCCCAAAATTGTCCCAACCCCCCCTAAAAAATTGTCCCAACCCCCCAAATATGTCACAAATTCCCAAAAATTGTCCCAACCCCCCAAAAATGTCACCCCCAAATTGTCACAAACCCCCCAAAAATGTCACCCCCAAAAATTGTCACCCCCCAAAATCGTCACAAATTCCCAAATTTGTCACCCCCCCCAAATGTCACCCCCCCAAAAAGTCACTCCCAAAATTGTCCCCCCCCATTAAAGATGTCACCCCAAAAAAATGTCCCAACCCCCCCCAAATCTGTCCCCTCCCCCCCAAATTTGTCACCCCCCAAAATGTCACAAATTCCCAAAATTTCTCCCTTCCCAAAAAATGTCACCCCCCCAAAAATGTCACAAAACCCAAAAATTGTCCCAACCCCCCAAATCTGTCACCCCACAAAAATGTCACAAAACCCCAAAAATTGTCCCAACCCCCCAAAAATGTCACCCCCAAATTGTCACAAACCCCCCCAAAATTTCTTCCTGCCCAAAAATGTCACCCCCAAAACTGTCCCAACCCCTCCCAAAATTGTCACCCCCCCAAAATTGTCACAACCCCCCCAAATTTGTCCCTTCCCAAAATTGTCACCCCCCCCAATTCTGTCCCCTCCCCCCTAAATTTGTCACCCCCCAAAACTGTCCCAACCCCCCCAAAATTGTCACCCACTAATTGTCACAACCCCCCCAAATTTCTCCCTTCCCAAAAAATGTCACCCCCAAAAATGTCACCCCAAATTGTCCGAACCCCCCCAAAATGTCACCCCCCCGAAACTGTCACAACCCCCCCAAAAATGTCACCCCCAAATTGTCCCAATCCCCCCAAAATTTGTCCCAACCCCCCCAAAATATCACCCCCAAAAATTGTCAGCCCCCAAAATCGTCACAAATTCCCAAAATTGTCCCACCCCCCCCCAAAATGTCACCCTCCAAAAAGTCACTCCCAAAATTGTCCCCCCCCATTAAAGATGTCACCCCAAAAAAATGTCCCAACCCCCCCAAATCTCTCCCCTCCCCCCCGTTCAGTCCCCGGGGGGGGTTCGGGTGTCACCCCCCCGCCCCTCCCCCACCCCGCGGTGACAGCGACACCCCCAAAGCGCTGAGTCAGCACCGCCGAGATCACCCCGAAATTCGCTTTTTGCACACCAAAATTTGTATTTTACACCCCAAAAATCGCCCCAAAAAAATCGTATTTTATACCCCAAAAATTCACTTTTTGTACCCCAAAAATTGCCCCAAAAATCGTATTTTAAACCCCTAAAATTCGCATTTTTACACCCCAAAATCACCCCAAAAAATCGCATTTTTACACCCCAAAATTCGCTTTTTGCACCCCCAAAATTGACTTTTCACACCCCAAAAATTGTCCCCAAAAATCACATTTTGCACCCCTAAAATTCGAATTTTTACACCCCAAAATTCCCTTTTTTACACCCCAAAATTCGCTTTTTACACCCCCAAAATTCACTTTTTACACCCCAAAATTCGCTTTCTGCACCCCCGAAATTCGCTTTTTGCACCCCAAAAATCACCCCAAAAAATCGCATTATACACCCCCAAAATTCACATTTTTACACCCCTAAAATTCGCATTTTTACACCCCAAAATTCGCTTTTTGTACCCCAAAATTCCCTTTTTAGACCCCTAAAATTCACATTTTTACACCCCCAAATTTGCTTTTTGTACCCCCAAAATTCGATTTTTGTTCCCCCAAAATTGGCATTTTATACCCCAAAAATTCACATTTTTACAACCCAAAAAAAATCAGTTTTACACCCCAAAATCACCCCAAAAATTCGCACTTTTACACCCCAAAATTTGCATTTTATACCTCAAAAATCTGCCGGTTTAGAGACCAAAAATTTGATTTTTACACCCCAAAATTTGCATTTTACACCCCAAAAATTCGCATTTTTCACCCCCAAATCTCAAAAAAATTTCACATTTTTACCCCTAAAAATTCCATTTTTTCACACCAAATTCACCCCCAAATTTCGCATTTTTGCCCCAAAATTCATCCCAAAAATTCACAATTTTCACACTAAAATCGCCTCCAAAAAATTCACTTTTTTACCCCTAAAAATTCCATTTTTTCACTCCAAAATCGCCCAAAAATTTGCATTTTCCAGCCCCAAAATTCCCATTTTTACCCCTCAAAAATCGCCCATAAAATTCACATTTTTACCCCCAAAAATTCACATTTTCACCCCAAAAACCTCCAAAAAAATTCACATTTTTCAACCTAAAATCGCCAAAAAACTTCACATTTTTACCCCCAAAAATTCACTTTTTACCCCCAAAAAATTCACATTTTTACCCCAAAAATCGCCCCAAAAATTCACTTTTCTCACCCAAAATTCCTCCCAAAATTTCGCATTTTTCACCCTCAAAAATTCAAAATTTTCCCTCCAAAATTGCCCGAAAAATTTGCATTTTTTAACCCCAAAATTTGCATTTTTTAACCTCAAAATTTGCATTTTTTACCCCCAAATTTGCATTTTTAACCCCAAAATTTGCATTTTTTAACCCCAAAATTTGCATTCTTTACCCCAAAATTGGCCCCCGCCCTCCCGGGCATTAATTAGCTCCGTTAATTAAGGATTTAATTAAATGCTTCAATTAATTCTGCCCCCGGTTAATTCAGCTGCTCATTAATAAATGGTGATTATTGGGTAATTAATGATTAATTAGTGGGTAATTAATGAGTTAATAATGAGTAATTAATGAGTAATTAATGGGTAATGAGCGGGTAATTAATGGGTAATTAATGAGCAATTAATGAGTGATTAATGGGTAATTAATGAGTAAATAAGGGTGATTAACAGCTAATTCCCCCTCATTAATTAAAAATATTTAAAATTAAAAAAAACGGGCAAAATTCAATTAAATTAATTGAGTAATTAAAATAAAATAAAAATTTTAAAAATTAATTAAATTCATACCCCCCCGAGCCAATTAGCTCCCCTCGAAAATTAATTAACACCATTAATTAATTAAAGAAACAAAACCAATTAGAGAATCAAATAAAAAATCCCAATGAAATAATGGAAATAAATAAAATTAAATGAATGAAGCAATTAAAATAAACAGATTAACCCCCCCAGGGCCATGAATGCCGGCGCTAATTAAGCCCTTTGCTAATTAAGCGCGTTAATTACCGGCCTTGGCCTCGGGCATGGCGGCGGCGCGCGGGAGGGAATGGCCCCGCCCCCCCCGCGCGCGCCTTTAAACCCCATTGGCCACTCCCACACAGGCCACGCCCACTCAGGCCACGCCCACCAGGCCACGCCCCAATGGAAATCAAATGTCAACGTAAGCCACGCCCCTCATACAAACCACGCCCCTTACACAGACCACGCCCCCTTATCGGGGGGGGGGGATTTCAGTCCAATGGAACCTTCCAGCCCCCCCCCCCCCCCCCCCCCAACCCCAATGGAACATTCCGGCCCCTCCCCACCCGATTTTTGGGGTTTCCCCCCAATTTTTGGGGATTTTTCACCCCAAATTTTGGGGTTTTCTCCGAAAATTTCAATTTCTGCCACAATTTTTGGGTTTTCCACCCTGATTTTTGGGATTTCCCCCCAAATTTTCTGAGTTTCCACCCCAATTTTAGGGTTTTCCACCCCGATTTTGGGTTTTTTTCCCCAAATTTTGGGTTTTTTTCACGATTATTTTTTGGATTTTCACCCCAAATTTTGGGATTCCCACCCTGTTTTCCAATTTCTGCCCCAAGTTTTGGGATTAACCCCCAATTTTTGGTGGTTTTTTCCCAATTTTGAGGTATTTTCACCCAAAATTTTGGGATTTCCCCCCGAATTTTGGGTATCATTCCCAAATTTTGGAATTTCCACCCCAAGTTTTTGGGATTCCCGCCCCAACTTTCCATTTCTACCCCAATTTTTTGGAATTTTCCCCCAATTTTGGGTTTTTTTTCCCAAATTTTGGGATTCCCACCCCAATTTTTTGGGAATTCTCCCCAATTTTTGGGATTTCCCCCCAATTTGGGGGATTTTTTCCCAAATTTTTGAGATTTTTTTCACAAATTTTGGGATTCCCACCCCAATTTTCTGGAATTTCCACTCAAATTTTTGGGGATTCCCACCCAATTTTGGGATTTCTGCCCAAATTTTCCATTCACACCTCAAATTTTGGGATTTTCCCCCAATTTTGGTTTTTTTCCCCCAATTTTTGGGATTCCCACCCAAAATTTTGGGGAATTCCTCCCAAATTTTCAATTCCCACCCCAATTTTAAGATTCCCACCCGAATTTTTGGATTTCCACCCCAATTTTGGGATTCTCACCCCAATTTTTTGCCATTTCCTCCCAATTTTTAGAATTCCCCCCGATTTTTTGGGAATTCTTCCCAATTTTTGGGATTCCCACCCAAATTTTACATTCTCACCCCAATTTTTTGGTTTTTTTCCCCCCAATTTTAGGATTCCCACTCCAATTTTTTACCATTTCCCACCCAATTTTCTGGAAATTCCCATTTTTTGCAATTTCCCCCCAATTTTGGGTTTTTTCCCAAATTTTGGGATTCCCACCCCAATTTTTTGGGATTTCCACCCAATTTCTTGGGATTTCCCCACAAATTTTGTGGGGTTTTTTTCCCAATTTTTTACCATTTCCCACCCAGTTTTTGGGAAATTCCCATTTTTTGCAATTTGCCCCAATTTTGGGTTTTTTCCCCAAATTCTGGGATTCCCATCTCAATTTTTTGGGATTTCCACCCAATTTCTTGGGATTTCCACCCCAAATTTTTGGGATTTCCCCACAAATTTTGTGGTTTTTTCCCCATTTTTTACCATTTCCCACCCAATTTTCTGGAAATTCCCATTTTTTGCAATTTCCCCCAATTTTGGGGTTTTTTCCCAATTTTTTACCATTTCCCACCCAATTTTTTGGGATTCCAAACCCAAATTTTTGCGATTCCCACCCCAAATTTTTGGGATTTCCCCACGCATTTTGTGGTTTCTTTCCCCATTTTTTACCATTTCCCACCCAATTTTTTGGGATTCCCACCCCAATTTTTTTACCATTTCCCACCCAATTTCTTGGGATTTCCACCCAAATTTTTGGGATTTCCCCACGAATTTTGTGGGGTTTTTTTCCCAATTTTTTTACCATTTCCCACCCAAATTTTTTGGGATTCCCACGCCAAATTTTTGGGATTTCCCCACGAATTTTGTGGGTTTTTTTCCCAATTTTTTGGGATTCCCATTCCAATTTTTTTACCATTTCCCACCCAATTTTTTGGGATTCCCACCCCAAATTTTTGGGATTTCCCCACGAATGTTGCGGGGTTTTTTTCCCAATTTTTCACCATTTCCCACCCAATTTTTTGGGATTCCCACCCCAAATTTTTGGGATTTCCTCACGAATTTTGCGGTTTTTTTCCCCAATTTTTTGGGATTCCCACCCCAATTTTTCACCATTTCCCACGTAAATTTCAGGATTTTCACCCCAAATTTTTGGGATTTCCCCACGAATTTTGTGGGGTTTTTTCCCAATTTTTCACCATTTCCCACCCAAATTTCAGGATTTCCCACCCCAAATTTTTGGGATTTCCCCATGAATGTTGTGGGGTTTTTTTCCCAATTTTTTACCATTTCCCACCCAAATTTCTCGGGATTTCCACCCCAATTTCTTGGGATTTCCACCCCAAATTTTTGGGATTTCGCCATGAATTTTGCAGGTTTTTTCCCAATTTTTTACCATTTCCCACCCAAGTTTTTGGGATTCCCAACCCAATTTTTTACCATTTCCCACCCAAATTTCTCGGGATTTCCACCCCAAATTTTTGGGATTTCCCCACGAATTTTGTGGGGGTTTTTTCCCCATTTTTTACCATTTCCCACCCAAATTTTTTGGGATTCCCACCCCAAATTTTTGGGATTTCCTCAATAATTTTGCGGGTTTTTTCCCCAATTTTTTGGGATTCCCACTCCAATTTTTCACCATTTCCCACGTAAAATTCAGGATTTCCCACCCCAAATTTTTGGGATTTCCCCACGAATTTTGCGGGTTTTTTGCCCAATTTTTTTGGGATTCCCACTCCAATTTTTCCCCATTTCCCACCCAAATTTCTTGGGATTTCCACCCCAAATTTTTGGGATTTCCCCATGAATTTTGCAGGTTTTTTTCCCAATTTTTTGGGATTCCCACCCCAATTTTTTACCATTTCCCACGTAAATTTCAGGATTTCCACCCCAAATTTTTGGGATTTCCCAATGAATTTTGTGGGTTTTTTCCCAATTTTTCACCATTTCCCACCCAATTTTTTGGGATTTCCACCCCAAATTTTTGGGATTTCCCCATGAATGTTGTGGGGTTTTTTTCCCAATTTTTCACCATTTCCCACCCCATTTTTTGGGATTCCCACCCCGATTTTTTACCATTTCCCACCCAAATTTCAGGATTTCCACCCCAAATTTTTGGGATTTCGCCATGAATTTTGTGGGGTTTTTTCCCAATTTTTTGGGATTCCCACTCCAAGTTTTCACCGTTTCCCACATAAATTTCAGGATTTCCACCCCAAATTTTTGGGATTTCCCCATGAATGTTGTGGGTTCTTTTCCCAATTTTTCCCCATTTCCCACCCAAATTTCAGGATTTCTGCCCCAATTTTTCCCCATTTCCCACCCAAATTTCAGGATTTCCCCCCAATTTTCCGCCGTTTCCCCAAATAACAGCCCCAGACCATCTCCACGTGCCCAAACTCCGTTTATCTCCGACTCCAACACTCGAGTGGGTGAAAATTCCCTCAGGGGGACCAACAAAATCCACCCAAAATCCCCCAAAATCCACCCAAAAAAATCCCACCCACAAAACTCCTCTTTACCACCGGACCGAACCATTTCCTCTCCGCGCGGGGGGGGGGACGGGATGAATTTTGGGGCGTTTTTGCCGTTTTTGGGGGTTTTTTTTCGGGGTTTTTGGGGTATTTACAGCGGGGGGAGGGGCAGGGCGGGCGGGGCGGGGCCCCCCGGGGATTTGGGGGGCCCGGGGGGGTTTTGGGGCTCCTCGGGGGGTTGGGGGGCGCCCCCGCGGCGGCCGCGCTTGCGGAAGTATTTGTAGCGCTGCACGTAGGCGCTGACCAGGCGCGTCACCTTCACCGGGTTGATCTCCCCGCTGCGGCTGTGGCAGATCTGGGGAAAAAACACGGGATTTTGGGGTTTTGGGGGGTTTGGGGGGGTTTGGGGGGTTTGAGGGATTTTTGGGAATGTTTTTTGATTTTTTGGGGGGTGTTTGGGGGGTTTTGGGGCTTTTTTTTGTGATTTTTTGAGGGATTTTGTGATTTTTTGGGGTTTTTTTAGGGTGCTTTTGGGGGGTTTTTGGGGGTTTTGGGGCTTTTTGGGATATTGGGGATTTTTTTCAGATTTTTTTGGGGGGGTCTTAGGGGGTTTTCAGGCATTTTTTGTGATTTTTTTTTGCGGGATTTTTAGGACTTTTTTGGGTTTTTGTGATGTTTTTGGGGGTTTTTTAGGGCGCTTTTGGGGGGTTTTTTGGGATTTTGGGGATTTTTAGGTTTTGGGGGTTTAGGGGATTTTGGGGATTTTTTTGTGGGGGTTTTGGGGGGTTTTTAGGCATTTTTTGTGATTTTTTTGAGGGATTTTTGTGATTTTTGGGGGGATTTTAGGGTGCTTTTGGGGGGTTTTTTGGGATTTTGGGGATTTTTAGGTTTTGGGATTTGGGGATTTTGGGGATTTTTGGGAATTTTTTTGGGGGGTTTTGGGGGGTTTTTAGGCATTTTTTGTGATTTTTTGAGGGATTTTTGTGATTTTTTGGGGGGTTTTTAGGGTGCTTTTGGGGGGGGTTGAGGGATTTTTGGGGTTTTTTTGGGAATTTTTAGGGATTTTGGGAATTTTGGGGATTTTTTGGGATTTTTCAGGGGGGTTTTAGGGGACTTTCAGGCATTTTTTGTGATTTTTTTCAGGATTTTTGTGATTTTTTGGGGGTTTATAGGGTGCTTTTGGGGGGTTTTTTGGGATTTTGGGGGATTTTGGGGGTTTGGGGGATTTTTGGGGATTTTTTTCAGATTTTTTTGAGGGGGTCTTAGGGGGTTTTCAGGCATTTTTTGTGATTTTTTTGCGGGATTTTTAGGACTTTTTTGGGGGTTTTGTGATGTTTTTGGGGTTTTTTAGGGCGCTTTTGGGAGGTTTTTTTGGATTTTGGGGATTTTGGGGATTTTGGGGGGTTTGGGGGATTTTTTTGGGATTTTTTTGTGATTTTTCAGGGGGGGTTTGGGGGGGTTTTTAGGTATTTTTTGTGATTTTTTGAGGGATTTTTGTGATTTTTTGGGGGTTTTTAGGTTGCTATTGGGGGTTTTTTGGGGTTTTATTCGGTTTTTTGGAGGATTTTGGGGATTTTTGGGGGGATTTGGGAATTTTGGGGTTTGGGGGATTTTTTTGGGATTTTTTTGGGGGGATTTTGGGGGGGTTTTTAGGCATTTTTTGTGATTTTTTTGGGGGATTTTTGTGATTTTTTGGGGATTTTTGTGATTTTTTTGGGGGATTTTACGGTGCTTTTGGGGGGTTTTTTGGGATTTTGGGGATTTTTAGGTTTTGAGGGTTTAGGGGATTTGGGGGATTTTTTTGGGGGGGGTTTAGGGGGTTTTTAGGCATTTTTTGTGATTTTTTGCGGGATTTTTGTGATTTTTTTGGGGTTTTTTTGGGGGGTTTTGAGGGATTTTTGGGGGGGTTTGGGATTTTGTGTATTTTTGAGAATTTTTGGGATTTTTGGGGGGGGGTTCGGGGGTTTTTTAGGCATTTTTTGTGATTTTTTGCAGGATTTTTGTGATTTTTTTGGGAGATTTTTTTGGGAGATTTTTTTATGGGTTTTGAGGGGTTTTTTGGGATTTTGGGGATTTTTAGGTTTTGGGGTTTGGGGGATTTTTTTGGGATTTTTTTGGGGATTTTTTGGGGGGTTTTGGGGGTTTTTAGGCATTTTTTGTGATTTTTTGTGGGATTTTTGTGATTTTTTTGGGGGTTTTTAGGGTGGTTTTGGGGGGTTTTTTGGGGTTTTATTAGGTTTTTTGGATGATTTTGGAGATTTTTTGGGATTTTGGGGTTTTTGGGGTTTTGGGAATTTTTGGGGATTTTTTTGGGGGCGTTTGGGGGGGTTTTTAGGCATTTTCTGTGATTTTTTGCGGAATTTTTGTGATTTTTTGGGGGTTTTTAGGGTGTTTTTGCGGGTTTTTTTGGGATTTTATTTGGTTTTTTGAAGGGTTTTAGGGGTTTTTTGGGATTTTGGGGCTTTTGAGGTTTAGGGGGTTTTGGAGGTTTTGGGAATTTTTGGGGATTTTTTTGGGGGGGGGGGTTGGGGGTTTTTTAGGCATTTTTTGCTCGTTTTTCCCCATTTTTCGCCCGATTTTCCCCAAATTTTCACAGTTTTTTCCCATTTTCCCCCTTTTTCACCCCAATTTAGTCTGACCTTGTGCACGGCCTTGCGCAGGATGTCCTTGTACTCGTCCTTGCTGATGTCCTTGCGCTGGTAGAAGGGTTTGATGGCGAGTTTCACCTCCTCCACCGCGCGCTCCTGCGTGTGCAGCTTCTGCAGGTACTGCGGGGGAAACGGGGTCACACAGGGGTCACACAGGGTCACACAGGGGTCACACGGGGTCACACAGGGGTCACGGGGTCACCATGAGGTCACGGGGTCGCCATAAGGTCACAGAGTCACCATGAGACCACGGGGTCAACTATGGTCACCATGAGGTCACCACAAGGTCATGAATTCACCGCAAGGTCATGGGGTCACCACAAGGTCACAGGGTCACTGTGAGGTCACCATAAGGTCACAGGGTCACCATGAAATCATGGAGTCACCTATGGTCACCATGAGGTCACCACAAGGTCATGGGGTCACCACAAGGTCATGGGGTCACCATAAGGTCACAGGGTCACCATAAGGTCAAAGGGTCACCATAAGGTCAAAGGGTCACCATGAAACCAGGGGGTCACCCAGGGTCACCATGAGGTCATGGGGTCACCCAGAGTTCACTGTGAGGTCACCACAAGGTCATGGGGTCATCACAAAGTCATGGGGTCACCACAAGGTCACAGGGTCACACAGGGGTCATGGGGTCACCATTAGGGCACAGGGTCAGCATAAGGTCACAGGGTCACCATAAGGTCACAGGGTCATGGGGTCACACAGGGTCACTGTGAGGTCAGCACAAGGTCATGGGGTCACCATAAGGTCACGGGGTCATCACAAGGTCATGGGGGTCACTATAAGGGCAGGGGGTCACCATAAGGTCACAGGGTCACCATGAGATCATGGGGTCACCCAGGGTTTGCTGTGAGGTCACCATGAGGTCATGGGGTCACCATAAGGTCACAAGGTCAGTTCAAAGTCACAGGGTCACACAGGGGTCACAGGGTCACCACTGGGTCATATGAGGTCACAGGGACAAAATGAGGTCATGGGGTCACACAGGGTCACACCAGGGTCATGGGGTCACCATAAGGTCACGGGACCACCACAAGGTCACAGGGTCACTATAAGGTCAAAGGGTCACCACGAGACCATGGGGTCACCCAGGGTTCAACATGAGGTCACCATGAAGTCATGGGGTCACCACAAGGTCATGGGGTCACCATTAGAGCACAGGGTCACAGTAAGGTCACAAGGTCACCCAGGGTCATCATGAGGTCATGGGGTCACCATAAGATCACAGAGTCACCGTGAGGTCACCACAAGGTCATGGGGTCACCACAAGGTCATAGGGTCACCATGGGGTCACCACAAAGTCATGAGGTCACACGGGGCTCACAGGGCCACCACTAGATTGTATGAGGTCACGGGGACACCATGAGGTCCCCAAAGTCCCCAAAGTCCAGAACCCCCCCATGCCCCCCAAGTCCCCAACATCGCCAACGTCCCCAATGTCCCCAAATGTCCTCAATGTCCCCGATGTCTCCCAGTGTCCCAAACATCCTCAACCCCCACAACGTCCCCAATATCCCCAATCCCAATGCCCCCCAATCCTTCCAAATGTCCCCAACCCCCCCAAATATCCCCAATGTCCCCAACGTCCCCAACCCCCCTGATGTCCCCAATGTCCCCAGCGTTCCCCAAATGTCCCCAATGCCCCGATGTCCCCAACCCCCTCAATGCCCCCCAATGTCCCCAAACCCCCCAACCTCCATCAAATCACCCCAATCCCCCACAGTGTCCCCAATGTCCCCAATCCCAATGCCCCCCAGTGCCCCCCCAATGTCCCCAACCCCCCCAATGTCCCCAACCCCCCCCAGTGCCCCCCAACCCCCGAATCCCCCCCAATGTCCCCAACCTCCCCAAACGTCCCAAATCCCCCCAAATGTCCCCAAATCCTCCCAACGTCCCCAATGTCCCCAACGTCCCCCAAATGTCCCCAATGTCCCGAATCCCCCCAGTGCCCCCCAATGCCCCAAAATGTCCCCACTGTCCCCAACACCCCCAAATGTCCCCAAATCCCCCCAGTCCCCCCAACCCCCCAATGTCCCCAACCCCCCCAACATCCCCAACGTCCCCAATGTCCCCAATATCCCCCAAATGTCCCCAATACCCCCAGTGTCCCCCACACCCCCAATGTCCCCAATCCCCCCCAAATATCCCCAATGTCCCAAACGTCCCCAATCCCCCCAACATTCCCAACGTCCCCAATCCCCCCAGTGCCCCCCAATGTCCCCAATCCCCCAAACGTTCCCAATGCCCCCCAATGTCCCCAAAGTCCCCCAGTGTCCCAAACATCCTCACACCCCCCAATCCCCCCAATACCCCCCCAATGTCCCCAGCCCCCCCAAATGTCCCCAATGTCCCCAGTGTCCCCCACACCCCCAATCCCCCCAATGCCCCCAATGTCCCCCCCCGTGTCCCGGTACCTTGTCGCTGTCCCCTCTGCCCTCGCTGTCCCTCCTGTCCCCCCCGTACAGGGGGGCTCCGGGCCCCGCCCCCCCCAGGCCGGGCAGGGTGGGGGTGGGGGGCGCGGGGGGGCCCCCCCCGAGGGGCAGCAGGTACGGGGGGGGGCCTGGGGGGGGCCCGGGGGGGCGGGGGGGGGCGGGGCGGGGCCCAGGGGGGGAGGGGCGGCCTTGCCCTGGCTCAGGATCTGCCAAAAAAAGGAAAAAAAATTGGGGGGCAACTTTATTGGGGGGTCCTCGGGGCTTTTTGGGGGTCCTCACCCCTATTTTGGGGTGTCCTCGGGGCTTTTTGGGGGTCCCCACCCTCATTCTGGGGTGTCCTTGGTGCTTCTTGGGGGTCCCCACCCCCATTTTGGGGTATCCCTGGTCATTTTTGGGGGTCCCCACCCTCATTCTCGGGTGTCCCTGGTCATTTTGGGGGTCCCCACCCCCATTTTGGGGTGTCCCTGGTCATTTTTGGGGTCCCCACCCTCATTCTGGGGTGTCCTTGGTGCTTCTTGGGGGTCCCCACCCTCATTTTGGGGTATCCCTGGTCATTTTTGGGGGTCCCCACCCTCATTTTGGGGTGTCCCTAGTCATTTTGGGGGTCCCCACCCCCATTTTGGGCTGTTCCTTTTGGGGGTCCCCATCTCTCTTCCCACTGTCCCACCTCAGTTTGGGGGTCCCCGTGTCCCCCCCCCCCAGTTTCGGGGTCCCCTCCGGGTGTCCCCCCAAATTTGGGGTCCCCACCTGGTTGGTGGCCTGGATCAGCTCCTGCGCCTTGGCCCGGCTGGC
The DNA here is from genome assembly GCF_003957565.2 of Taeniopygia guttata. Classification (NCBI taxonomy): domain Eukaryota; kingdom Metazoa; phylum Chordata; class Aves; order Passeriformes; family Estrildidae; genus Taeniopygia; species Taeniopygia guttata. The sequence goes on along the minus strand of NC_054769.1, from coordinate 1,467,208 downwards.
CAGGTTGGCCTCCTCCATCTTGAACAGCAGCGCCGTCACTGCGCCCCAAAAACACCCCAAAAACACCCCAAAACACGTTACCCCCGGGGAAACCCCAAAAACACCCCAAAAACACCCCAAAACACCCCAAAAACCCCCAAAACACCCGTTATCCCAGGGGCACCCCAAAACCACCCCAACCCCCCCCAAAAAGTCACCTATGTGCCAAAATCACCCAAAACCACCCCAAAACCCCCAAGAACCCCCCCAAAACTCCCCAAATCCCCCAAAAATGCCACCTACATGCCAAAACCCCCCCAAAACTCCCAAAAGACACCCTAAAACCCACCATAAACACACCAAAACCCCTCAAAATTCCCCAAAAACGCCACCTACGTGCCAAAACCCCCCAAAGCCCCCAAAACCCCCCCAAAACCGTCACCTATGTGCCAAAATCCCCCAAAACCCCTCAAAACTCCCCCAAAATCGCCAAAACCCCCCCAAAACCCCCGGAACAACCACCCCCAAACACCCCAAAACCACCCCAAAACCCCCCAAACCCCCCAAACCCGCCACCTATGTGCCAAAACCCCCCAAAAACTCCCAAACCCCCCCAAAATCCCCCAAACCCCCCAAACCCGCCACCTACATGCCAAAGTCCCCCAAATCCCCCCCAAAACCGCCACCTACGTGCCAAAATGCCCCAAAAACTCCCCAAACCACCCCCAAACCCCCCAAAAACCCCCCAAAACTGCCACCTACATGCCAAAATCCCCCAAAACCCCCGAAAGACACTCCAAAACCCACCATAAACACACCAAAACACCCCCAAAATCCCCCAAAAATGCCACCTATGTGCCAAAACCCCCCAAAACCCCCCCAAAAACCACCCCAAAACCCCCCCAAAACCCCCCAAAAACGCCACCTACGTGCCAAAACCCCCCAAAAACTCCCAAAACCCCACAAGAACCCCCCAAAATCCCCCCAAAACCACCCCAAAGCCCCCAAGAACCCCCCCAAAAATCCCCCCAAAACTGCCCCAAAATCCCCAAAACCACCCCAAAACCCCCCCAAAAAACCCCAAAAATGCCACCTACATGCAAAATCCCCCCAAAGCCCCCAAAACCCCCCCAAAACCGTCACCTATGTGCCAAAGTCCCCCAAAACCCCTCAAAACTCCCCCAAATACCCCCAAATCTCCCCAAATCCCCCCAAACCCCCCAAAAACCCCCCAACCCGCCACCTACGTGCCAAAATCCCCCCCAAAACTCCCAAAAGACACCCCAAAACCCACCATAAACACACCAAAACCCCCCCAAAAACTCCACCTACGTGCCAAAGTCCCCCCAAAACCATCCCAAAACCACCCCAAAACCCCCCAAAACTGCCACCTATGTGCCAAAACCCCCCAAAAATCCCCCAAAAACCCCCCAAAAGCTGCCCCAAAATCCCCAAGAACCCCCCAAGAACCCCCCAAAATCCCCCAAAATCCCCCCAAATCAACCCCCAAAACCACCCCAAAACCCCCAAAATCCCCCCAAAACCCCCCAAACCCCCCAACCCGCCACCTACGTGCCAGGACGCCGCTGGTGGCGCAGTCCACGCCGCCCTGCAGGCTCCAGCCCGGTGCCGGTGCCGGTGCCGCCGGTGCCGCCGGTGCCGCTCTGCCGCCGTCGTCCTTCCCCTCGCTGCGGCTGTCGGCCTCGGGGTCCGCCCCACTCTGGGGGTCCCCCACGCCCGTCCCCTCGGTTTTGGGGGGCGCCGCGGCGCCGTCCTCGGCGAGGAAGGACACGTCGGGGGTCTTGCAGCTGCTGTCCACCGTCTGCGAGTCCGGCGTCAGCTCCCGCTCCGCCGCGCCGGCCGCGCTCACCGATTTCGGCGCCGCCACCGCCGGTGACGGGGGGCTGGGAGGTTTTGGGGTCCCCCCGGCGGATTTCTCCGAGCCGGACCAGGCGGGTTCGGTTTTGGGGGGCAGGCGGAGCGGGGGGGAGGCGGCGCTTTGGCTGCAGCTGTCGGCCTTGGATTTCTTCAGCGCGGCAGCGCCGCCAGCGCCGGTTTTGGTTTTGGTTTTCCTCTTCTTGCGCGCTTCACCCTTGGTTTTAACCTTCACCTTCTTGACCGCGCCCTTGGTTTTGGGGGGTTTGGCTTTGCGCGGTTTCGCCCCCGCCTCGTTCCGCGGTTCGGGTTTGGGGGTTCCTTTCTCCGCCTTCTCCTCGGCCTTGAGGAACGCCGCGCGGCTCTCGGCGTTGCGGGCGAACTTCACCCCGATGCCGGCGGTGCCGCCGTCCTTGCCGGGCGTCGTGGTGGAGCTGACGCCCTCACGGATCAGCACCGACACCTTGGACTGCAGCTTCACCTTCCTCGGCGCCGCCGGCACCGCCGGAGCTTTCGGTGCCGCCGTTTCCGCCGCTTCCTTGCCGTGCGCGGTTTTGCCTTTCCGCCCGGTTTTTTCCCGTTGTTTCTCCTTGTTTTTCACCGGTTCAACCGCCGCCGGCTCGGCGTAATCCTTGAATTTCTTCTTGTATTTCTCCCTGGCCGGCGGCCGCTCCTCGGTGCGGCCGCGCTTCCTCTCCTTCTCCTTCTTGCCGGGCTCGTTGGGCGCCGGCCGCGCGTCGGTTTTGCGCGCCGGCGGCTCGGCGTGCTCGCGGTCGGAGAAGCCCTCGAAGCTCAGCCCCTCCGAGTCGTAGAGCACCTCCCGCTTGGGCTCGGGCGTGCCGGCGGCGCGCCGGCTCACCGTGATGGTCCTTTTGATGGCGAACAGGTCCGAGTCGTTCAGCTCCTGCACCGAGGGCGGCACCACGGCGCGGGGCTCGCGGCGCCGCGCCGCCTCGCCCTTCTCCGCCTTGGCCTCGGCGTCGCGCCGGGAGCCGCGGCGCTCCCGGGACCGCGAGCGCTGCTTCTTCTTCTTCTTCTCGCCGCGGTGCTTCTCCTTGTGCCGCGAGCGGCCGGAGCTGCCGGAGCGCCGCCGCCGCCGCTTCTCCCGCGAGCGCGAGCGCCGCGACCACGAGCGCCGGCGCGACCGCGACCGCGACCCGCGCCGCCGGTGCCGCTCCTTCGATTTCGGCGCCGGCTCCGGCGCTTTCTTGGCGCTGCCGCCGGCCCAGGCGGTGCCGCCGGTGCCGGAGGAGCCGCCGCGCTCGCGGGACCGTTTGGATTTCTTGCGGGACGCCGCCGACGGCGAGCGCAGCGAGGGCGGCGCGCGGAGCCGCCGCTGGCTCAGGATTTTGCGCCGCAGGTCGGAACCGCCGCCGGCGGCGCCGCCGCTTTTCCAGCGCGGATCCGGCTGCGACTCGGCGCCGAAATCGGCCTCTTCGTCCGAGTCGGCGTGCAGCGACAGGAAATCGTCGCCGCCCTCGGGCAGCCGCGGCGCTCGCGGCTCCGGCGCGCGGCCACGGGCGTTCCCGGCGCTCCCGGTGGTGCCGGCGGTGCCGCGGAAGATCCGCAGCGGGCTGAAGCGCTCCTCCTCCGGCTGCACGATCTCGCCCTCCTCGATCTCCGAGTCGCCCGGCGTGCCCCACTCGCGCCGCCCGCGGTGCCGCGGCGGTTTCGGCGCCCCTGCAGCGGTTCCGGCGGCGTTGGCGGTTCCTCCACCGCGGGGTTGCGGTGCTGCCGGCGGCGCTTTGGCGTTGCCGGCGGTCACCACCTCCAGGGAGAGCTTGCCGTCGAATTTGGCGTGCGCCTCGCTCTCGGCGCGGCCTTTGCCGCCCAGATCCACCACGAAGACGCGGCGGCGCGGCTCCGCCTCCACGGCGGCGGCGGCGGCACGGCGGGGCGAGGAGCCTTCCTCCCGCTCTTCCTCCTCCTCCTCCTCCTCCTCTTCCTCCTCCTCCTCCTCCTCCTCCTCCTCCTCCTCCTCCTCCTCGGGCAGCGTGGAGTCGGCGCCGGGCGCGTTGGGCGGCGTTTTGGGCGGCGCCGGCTCCGGATCTTTCTCGAAGTCTTGGCTCAGGCTGTTGTCGTCGTAGATGCCGGCCAAGGTCTCCGAGATGCGGCTGATGCTGTGCGAGACGTCCGGCAGCGCCGGCTGCTCTTCCTCCTCCTCCTCCTCCTCCTCCTCCTCTTCCTCCTCCTCTTCTTCCTCCTCCTCCTCTTCATCCTCCTCCTCCTCCTCCTCCTCCTCCTCGGGGCTGGGGCTGCTGCGCGAGGAGCTGGGGTTGGAGCCGGTGGGGTCGAAGGGGTCGTACTTCTGGTCCTGCCGCCCTTCGGCCTCTTTGCCGGGCGAGGAAGATGAGGCGGCGCCGCCGGCGGTTCCGGCAGAACCGGCGCCGTAACCGAATTCCGGCGCCGCGCCGCCGCCGCCGCCCGCCGGGTTCTCCTCGTCCGTGGGGTGGAAAGGATCATAAATATCCAGGGAGGGCGAGCGGGGCCGGGCGGGAACGGGCGGGGGGCAGGAGGAAGAGGAGGCGGGCGAGGAGGAAGAGCGGGAGGAGGATGAGGATGAGGAAGAAGAGGAGGAAGAGGAGGAAGAGGAGGAGGAATCGGCTTTTTCCGGCGGGTGGGCGCGGCCGGGCTCGTCGCGGCCGGCGGGGGGTGGTTGTGGGGGGCGCTGTTGTTGTTGGTGCTGTTGTTGTTTTTGGGGTCCCCCCGGCCCCCCCGGAGCCGCCGCTCGGGGTCCCCGGGGGCGCCGAGGCCGGGCCGGGGTCGGGGGAGGGGCGCGGCGGGTCCGGTGGGGGAGGGGAGGAGCCGGGGGGGTCCCGGCGGGGGGGCCCGGGGGGCACGGGGGACCCCCGGGGACGCGCCAGCGGCGGGAGGAGGAGCCAGGGAGGGGACCTGGGGGGGACAGGAGGTGGCATCAAAGTCGGCAAAGAGGCACCCGAAATATCGACTTTGCACCCCAAAATGTCCCATTTTCACCCCAAAATATCCCATTTGTACCCCAAATGTCCCATTTGTACCCAAAATATCCCATTTGTACCCCAAATACCCCATTTGTATCCCAAAATATCCCATTTGTACCCCAAAATATCCCATTTGTACCCCAAAATATCCAATTTGTACCCAAAATATCCCATTTGTACCCCAAAATATCCCATTTGTATCCAAAATATCCCATTTGTACCCAAAATATCCCATTTGTACCCCAAAATATTCCATTTGTACCCCAAAATATCCCATTTGTACCGCAAATATTCCATTTGTTCCCCAAAATATCCCATTTGGACCCCAAAATATCCCATTTTTCCCTAAAATCCACCATTTCTGCCCTAAATCCTATAAAGAGTTCCTCAAAATATCCTATTTCCAGCCCAAAGTATCCCATTTCCACCCCAAAATATTTCACTTCTAGCCAAAATATCCCATTTTTGCCTAAAATTCACCATTTGTGCCCTAAATCCTAAAAAGATCCATTTCCAACCCAAATATCCCATTTCCAGTCCAAAATATCCCATTTGTACCCCAAAATATCCCATTTTTCCCTAATATAAACCATTTCTGCCCTAAATCCTATAAAGATCCATTTCCAACCCAAATATCCCATTTGTACCCCAAAATGTCCCATTTGTACGCAAAATATCCCATTTGTACCCCAAAATATCCCATTTGTACCCCAAAATATCCCACTTGTACCCCAAATATTCCATTCATACCCCAAATATTCCATCTGTACCCCAAAATATCCCATTTGTACCCCAAAATATCCCATTTGTACCCAAAATATCCCATTTGTACCCAAAATATCCCATTTGTACCCAAAATATCCCATTTCTACACCAAAATATCCCATTTGTACCCAAAATATCCCATTTGTACCCCAAAATATCCCATTTGTACCCAAAATATCCCATTTGTGCCCCAAATATTCCATTTGTACCCAAAATATCCCATTTGTACACAAAATATCCCATTTGTACCCCAAATGTCCCATTTGTACCCAAAATATCCCATTTGTACCCAAAATATCCAATTTTTAGCCAAAATCCCCCATTCCCATTTCCAGCCCAAAATATCCCATTTGCACCCCAAAATATCCCATTTGTACCCAAAATATCCCATTTGTACCCCAAAATATCCCATTTGTACCCAAAATATCCCGTTTTCACCCCAAAATATCCCATTTGTACCCAAAATATCCAATTTTTAGCCAAAATCCCCCATTCCCATTTCCAGCCCAAAATATCCCATTTGTACCCCAAAATATCCCATTTGTACCCAAAATATCCCATTTGTACCCAAAATATCCCATTTGTACCAAAAATATCCCGTTTGTACCCCAAAATATCCCATTTGTACCAAAAATATCCAATTTTTAGCCAAAATCCCCCATTCCCATTTCCAGCCCAAAATATCCCATTTGTACCCCAAAATATTCCATTTGTACCCCAAAATATCCCATTTGTACCCCAAAATATCCCACTTGTACCCCAAAATATCCCATTTGTACCCAAAATATCCCATTTGTACCCCAAATATTCCATTTGTACCCCAAAATATCCCATTTGTACCCCAAAATATCCCATTTGTACCCCAAAATATCCTGTTTTCACCCCAAAATATCCCATTTTTCCCTAAAATATCCCATTTCTGCCCTAAATCCTATAAAGATCAATTTCCAGCCCAAATATCCCATTTGTACCCCAAAATATCCCATTTGAACCCCAAATGTCCCATTTGTACCCAAATATTCCATTTGTACCCAAATATTCCATTTGTACCCCAAAATGTCCCATTTGTACCCCAAAATATCCCATTTGTACCCCAAAATATCCCACTTGTACCCCAAAATATCCCACTTGTACCCCAAAATATCCCATTTGTACCCCAAAATATCCCATTTGTACCCCAAAATATCCCATTTGTACCCCAAATATCCAATTTCAACCCCTAAATATCCCATTTGTACCCCAAAATATCCCATTTGTACCCAAAATATCCCATTTGTACCCAAAATATCCCATTTGTACCCCAAATATCCCATTTGTACCCAAAATATCCAATTTTTAGCCAAAATCCCCCATTCCCATTTCCAGCCCAAAATATCCCATTTGTACCCCAAAATATCCCATTTGTACCCCAAAATATCCCATTTGTACCCAAAATATCCCATTTTTAGTTAAAATCCACCATTTCCAGCCCAAAATATCCCATTTGTACCCCAAAATGTCCCACTTGTACCCAAAATATCCCATTTGTACCCAAAATATCCCATTTGTACCCAAAATATCCCATTTGTACCCCAAAATATCCCATTTGTACCCCAAAATATCCCATTTGTACCCAAAATATCCCATTTTTAGTTAAAATCCACCATTTCCAGCCCAAAATATCCCATTTGTACCCCAAAATGTCCCACTTGTACCCAAAATATCCCATTTGTACCCAAAATATCCCATTTGTACCCAAAATGTCCCATTTCCAGCCCAAATATCCCATTTGTACCCAAAATATCCCATTTTTACCCCAAAATATCCCATTTGGACCCCAAATATTCCATTTGTACCCCAAATATTCCATTTGTACTCCAAAATATCCCGTTTGTACCCAAAATATCCCATTTGTACCCAAAATATCCCATTTGTACCCAAAATATCCCATTTGTACCCAAAATATCCCATTTTTCCCTAAAATCCACCATTTCAGCCCTAAATCCTAGTCCCTCAAAATATTCCATTTGCACCCCAAAAGATCCCATTTGTACCCCAAAAATCCCAAAATACACCCAAAATCCCCCCAAAACCCTCCCAACATCCACCAAAACCACCTAAAAGGCTCCAAAATCCCCTCAAAGCCCCCCAAAATCCCCCAAAATCCTCCCAAAACGCCCCCAAAATCCCCCTCAAATCTTCCCCGAACCCCAAAATTACCCCAAAATCCACCCAAACCCCCCCCAAAATCCACCCGGAAGTCCCAAAATCCACCCAAAACCCCCCCAAAATCCACCCCAAGTTTCCCCCAAAATTCCAAAATCCACCCCAATTCCCCCCAAACCCCCCCAAAATCCATCCCAAACCCCCCCCAAATCCCCCCAAACCCCCCCAAAATCCACCCCAATTCCCCCCCAAAATTCCAAAACTCACCCCAATTCCCCCCAAATCCCCTCAAACCCCCCCAAAATCCACCCCAAATCCCCCCAAATCCCCCCAATTCCCCCCAAATCCCCCCAAAATCCACCCCAAATCCCCCCCGAGAATTCCAAAATCCACCCCAATTCCTCCCCAAAATTCCAAAACCCACCCCAATTCACCCCAAATCCCCCCAAAATCCACCCCAATTCCCCTCAAACCCCCCCAAAATCCACCCCAATTCCCCTCCAAAATTCCAAAACCCACCCCAATTCCCCCCAAATCCCCTCAAACCCCCCCAAATCCATCCCAACCCCCCCCAAATCCACCTAAACCCTCCTGAAAACCCCCGAAAATGCGCCCCAAATCCTCCCAAAACCCAAAAAAATCCCCCAAAATCCATCCCAAACCCCCCCAAATCCACCCAAACCCTCCTGAAAACCCCCGGAAATGCACCCAAAATCCTCCCAAAACCCCCCAAAATGACCCAAAAACCCCCCCAAATCCCCCCAAAACGCCCCCCAAAATTCCAGAATCCACTCCCAATTCCCCCCAAATCCCCTCAAACCCCCCCAAAATCCACCCCAAATCCCCCCAAAATCCACCCCAATTCCCCCCAAATCCCCCCAAAATCCACCCCAATTCCCCCCCAAAATTCCAAAATCCTCCCAAAACCCCCCAAATCCACCCAAACCCTCCTGAAAACCCCCGGAAATGCACCCAAAATCCTCCCAAAATCCCCCAAAATGACCCGAAAACCCTCCCAAATCCCCCCAAAACGCCCCCCAAAATTCCAGAATCCACTCCCAATTCCCCTCAAACCCCCCCAAAATCCACCCCAATTCCCCCCAAACCCCCCCAAAATCCACCCCAATTCCCCCCAAACCCCCCCAAAATCCATCCCAAACCCCCCCAAATCCACCCAAACCCTCCTGAAAACCCCCGAAAATGCACCCAAAATCCTCCCAAAACCCCCCAAAATCCACCCCAATTTCCCCCCAAAATTCTAAAGTCCACTCCAATTCCCCCCAAATCCCCTCAAACCCCCCAAAACCCACCCCAAATCCCCTCAAACCCCCCAAAATCCATCCCAAACCCCCCCAAAATCCATCCCAAACACCCCCAAATCCACCCAAACCCTCCTGAAAACCCCCGGAAATGCACCCAAAATCCTCCCAAAACCCCCCAAAATGCCCCCAAATCCCCCCAAATCCCCCCAAATCCCCCCCCCGACCCCCTGACCTCCTTTGGGGGCTCTCCAGGGCCGCTCCCGGCGCAGGAGCCCCGAGGCGGCCGCCAGCCCCCCCAAATCGGCCACGCGGACCTCGGCCACCAACTCCAGCTCCTCGTCTTCGGGGGACCCCTCCCCGCTGGGGGCACAGGCACCGGCTGAACCCCAAAACCGACCCCGGGACCCCAAAATGGGCCCAGAAACGGGGCCCAAAGTCCCAAAAATGGAGCCCAAAAATGCACCCCAAAATCTCAAAAATGTACCCCACAAATGGGCCCCAAAATCCCAAAAATGCACCCCAGAAATGGACCCCAAAATCCCAAAAATGGACCCCAGAAACGGAGCCCAAAACCCCAAAAATGGGCCCAGAAACGGGGCACAAAACCCCAAAAATGGAGCCCAAAATCGACCCCGGGACCCCAAAATGGGCCCCAGAAACGGGGCCAAAAGTCCCAAAAATGGGCCCAGAAACGGAGCACAAAGTTCCAAAAATGGAGCCCAAAACCCCAAAAATGGGCCCCAGAAACTGAGCCCAAAGTCCCAGAAACGGAGCCCCAAGTCCCAAAAATGGAGCACAAAGTCCCAAAAACGGACCCCAAAAATCGAGCCCAAAATCCCACAAATGGGCCCCAGAAATGGAGCACAAAGTCCCAAAAATGGGCACCAGAAACGGACCCCGAAATCCCAAAACCGGACACCAGAAATGGAGCCCGAAGTCCCAAAAATGAACCCAAAAATGGACCCCAAAATCCCCCCCTGAAACCCAAAAAATGGACCCCAGAAACAGAGCCCAAATTCCCAAAAATGGACCCCAAAATCTGATCCCAGAATACCAAAAATGGACCCCAAAATCCCAAAAATGGGCCCAGAAACGGAGCCCAAAGTCCCAAAAATGGAGCCCAAAATCCAAAAATGGGCCCCAGAAACGGAGCCCAAAGTCCCAAAAATGGGCCCAGAAACGGAGCACAAAGTTCCAAAAATGGAGCCCAAAACCCCAAAAATGGGCCCCAGAAACAGAGCCCAAAGTCCCAAAAATGGAGCCCAAAATCCCAAAAACGGACCCCAGAAATTGACCTCAAAAACGGACCCCAGAATCCCAAAAAATGGACCCCAAAATCCGACCCCAGAATCCCAAAAATGGACCCCAAAATCCGATCCCAGAATACCAAAAATGGACCCCAAAAATGGACCCCAAAATCCCAAAAATGGACACCAGAAATGGACCCCAAAATCCCAAAAATGGACCCCAGAAATGGACCCCAAAATCCTAAACATGGACCCCAAAATCCCCCCCCGAAGCCCAAAAGTGGAACCCAAAAATAGACCCCAAAGATGGACGCCAAAATCCCAAAAATGGACCCCAAAAATGGAGCCCAAAATCCCAAAAGTGGACCCCAAAACCACACCCCAAAATCCCAAAAATGGACCCCAGAAATGGACCCCAAAATCCTAGAAACGGACCCCAAAATCCGATCCCAGAATACCAAAAATGGACCCCAAAAATGGACCCCAAAATCCCAAAAATAGACCCCAGAAACAGAGCCCAAAGTCCCAAAAATGGGCCCCAGAAACAGAGCCCAAAATCCCAAAAATGGACCCCAGAAATGGAGCCCAAAATCCCAAAAATGGACCCCAAAACCCCAAAAATGGAGCCCAAAATCCCAAAAATGGACCCCAGAAACAGAGCCCAAAGTCCCAAAAATGGAGCCCAAAGTCCCAAAAATGGGCCCAGAAACGGAGCACAAAGTCCCAAAAACGGACCCCAAAACCCCAAAAATGGGCCCCAGAAACGGAGCACAAAGCCCCAAAAATGGACCCCAGAAATGGACCCCAAAAACAGACCCCAGAACCCCAAAAATGGGCCCCAGAAACGAAGCCCAAAGTCCCAAAAATGGAGCCCGAAATCCCACAAATGGGCCCCAGAAATGGAGCCCAAAACCCCAAAAATGGGCCCCAGAAACAGAGCCCAAAACCCCAAAAATGGAGCCCAAAATCCCAAAAATGGGCCCCAGAAATGGAGCACAAAGTCCCAAAAATGGGCCCAGAAACGGGGCACAAAGTCCCAGAAATGGAGCCCAAAATCCCAAAAACGGACCCCAGAAATGGACCCCAAAATCCCAAAAATGGACCCCAGAAATGGAGCACAAAATCCCAAAAATGGAGCCCAAAAACGAACCCCAAAATCCCAAAAATAGACCCCAGAAATGGGCCCCAAAATCCCAAAAATGGACCCCAGAAACGGACCCCAAAATTCTAAACATGGACCCCAAAATCCCCCCCCGAAGCCCAAAAATGGACCCCAGAAATGGACCCCAAAAATGGACCCCAAAATCCCAAAAACGGACCCCCAAAAATGGACCCTAAAATCCCAATAATGGACCCCAAAAATGGACCCCAAAGTCCCAAAAATGGACCCCAAAATCTGATCCCAGAATACCAAAAATGGACCCCAAAATCCCAAAAATGGACCCCAAAAATGGACCCCAAAATCCCAAAAATGGACCACAGAAATGGAGCCCGAAATCCCAAAAATGGGCCACAGAAACGGAGCCCAAAATCCCAAAAATGGAGCCCAAAAATGGACCCCAAAATCCCAAAAATGGGCCCCAAAATCCGACCCCAAAGTCCCCCCATGAAGCCCAAAAATGGACCCCAAAAATGGACCCCAAAATCTTAAAAATGGATACCAAAAATGGACCCCCAAAAATGGAGCCCAAAATCCCAATAATGGACCCCAAAATCCGACCCCAGAATCCCAAAAATGGACCCCAAAAATGGACCCCAAAGTCCCAAAAATGGACCCCAGAAATGCACCCCAAAACCCCAAAATCCAATCCCAGAATACCAAAAATGGACCCCAAAAATGGACCCCAAAATCCCAAAAATGGGCCCCAGAAACGGAGCCCAAAATCCCAAAAATGGAGCCCAAAATCCGACCCAAAAGTCCCAAAAATGGACCCCAAAATCCCCCCATGAAGCCCAAAAATGGACCCCAAAAATGGGCCCCAAAATCCCAAAAATGGACCCCAAAAATAGGCCCCAAAATCCCAAAAATGGACCCCAAAAATGGGCCCCAAAATTCTACACATGGACCCCAAAATCCCCCCCCACCGAAGCCCAAAAGTGGACCCCAAAAATGGACCCCAAAAATGAACCCCAAAAATGGACCCCAAAATCCCAAAAAAGGACCCCAAAAATGGGCCCCAAAATCCCAAAAATGGACCCCAAAAATGGGCCCCAAAATCCCCCCTAAACCCCAAAAACAGGCGCAGAAACCCAAATTTTTGGGGTCCCCGTCCACCATTTTTGGGATTCCCTCCATTTTTGGGGTCACCCCAATTTTAGGGGTGTCCCTCCAAATTTTTGGGGATTCCCCCCCGGAATTTTTGGGGATTTCCCCCAAATTTTGGGTTGTCCCCCCCTCATTTTTTGGGATCTCCCCCAATTTTTGGGGTCCCCCTCAATTTTTGAACTTTCCCCCCTATTTTTAGGATCCCCCCACCAATTTTTGGGAACGCCCCAAAATTTTGGGATCTTCGGGGATCCCCCTCCAAATTTTGGGGATTTCCTCCAAATTTTGGGTTGTTTCCCCCTGATTTTTGGGATCCATTCCAAATTTTGGGGTCCCCCCATTGTTTGGGGTGTCCCTCCCAATTTTTGAGGGTCCCCCCAAATTTTGGGTTGTTTCCCCCCAAATTTTTGGGGTCTTCCCCCAATTTTTGGGGTCCTCCCCCGATTTTCGGGGATGCCCCTCCAATTTTTGGGGATTTCCTCCAAATTTTGGGTTGCTCCCCCCCGATTTTTGGGATCCATTCCAAATTTTGGGGTCCCCCCATTTTTTGGGGTGTCCCTCCTAATTTTTGAGGGTCTCCCCCCAAATTTTGGGTTGTTCCCCCCACCGATTTTTGGGGTCCATTCTGAATTTTTGGGGTGTCCCCCCCAATTTTTTGGGTCCCCCCCCAATTTTTGGGGATTTCCCCCAAATTTTGGGTTGTTCCCCCCCATTTTTTGGGATCCATTCCCAATTTTTGGGGTCCCCCCCCAATTTTTTGGGGATTTCCCCCAAATTTTGGGTTGTTCCCCCCCGTTTTTTGTGGTCCATTCCCAATTTTTGGGGTCCCCCCCCAAATTTTGGGGTCCCCCCCTCACCTGCTGAGCTGCAGCTGCTCCAGGGCCCCCCCCGGGCCCCCCACGGGCTCCCAAACCTGGGGGGAAACCCGGAACTGGTCAGACTGGGAGGGACTGGTTTATACTGGGAGGGACTGGGACAAACTGGGAGGGACTGGGATGGACTGGGAGGAAACTGGGAGGGACTGGGAGGGACTGGGGGGGACTGGGGGGGAACTGGGACAAACTGGGAGGGACTGGGATGGACTGGGAGGAAACTGGGAGGGACTGGGAGGGACTGGGGGGGACTGGGGGGGAACTGGGACAAACTGGGAGGGACTGGGAGGGAACTGGGAGGGATGGGGAGGGACTGGTTTATACTGGGAGGGACTGGGATAAACTGGGAGGGACTGGGAGGGACTGGTTTATACTGGGAGGGAACTGGGAGGGACTGGGATGGAACTGGGAGGGAAATGGGATATACTGGGAGGGACTGGGAGGGACTGGGATGGACTGGTTTATACTGGGAGGGACTGGGAGGGAACTGGGAGGGACTGGGAGGGACTGGTTTATACTGGGAGGGACTGGGAGGGAACTGGGAGGGACTGGGAGGGAACTGGGAGGGACTGGGAGGGACTGGGAGGGGACTGGGAGGGACTGGGAGGGACTGGGAGGGAACTGGGAGGGACTGGGACAAACTGGGAGGGACTGGGACAAACTGGGACAGACTGGTTTATACTGGGAGGGAACTGGGAGGGGACTGGGACAAACTGGGAGGGAAATGGGACAAACTGGGAGGGACTGGGACAAACTGGGAGGGACTGGGAGGGACTGGTTTATACTGGGAGGGACTGGGAGGGAACTGGGAGGGACTGGTTTATACTGGGGGGGACTGGGAGGGACTGGGAAGGACTGGGATATACTGGGAGGGGACTGGGAGGGACTGGGAGGGAACTGGGAGGGAACTGGGATGGAACTGGGACAAACTGGGAGGGAACTGGGAGGGAACTGGGAGGGAACTGGGAGGGAACTGGGACAAACTGGGAGGGAACTGGGAGGGAACTGGGACAAACTGGGAGGGACTGGTTTATACTGGGAGGGACTGGGAGGGAACTGAGAGGGACTGGGATATACTGGGAGGGACTGGGAGGAACTGGGACAAACTGGGAGGGACTGGGAGGGAACTGGGAGGGACTGGGAGGGGACTGGGATATACTGGGAAGGGAACTGGGCTGTACTGGGATGAACTGGGATGAACTGGGATGAACTGGGAACAGAAGGGAGATGGACTGGGATGGACTGGTCCATACAGGTCTGAACTGGTCTGCATTGGTCTGTACGGGTCCATACTGGTTTATACTGGTTTGTACTGGTCCATACTGGTTTATACTGGTCCCTACAGGTCCATACTGGTTTATACTGGTTTATACTGTCCGTACTGGTCTATACTGGTTTGTACTGGTCCATACTGGTCTATACCGATCTGTACAGGTCTATACTGGTCTATACTGGTCCATACTAGTCTATACGGGTTTATACCAGTCCACACTGATCTATACTGGTTTATACTGGTCCGTACTGGTCCATACAGGTCCATACCATACTGGTCTATACTGGTCTGTACTGCTCCATACTGGTTTATACTGTCTGTACTGGTCCATACTGGTCCATACTGGTCTATACTGGTCTGTACAGGTCCATACTGGTCTATACTGGTCTGTACAGGTCCATACTGGTCTATACTGGTCCATACTGGTCCATACTGGTCCATACTGGTCCATACTGGTTTATACTGTCCATACTGGTCCATACTGGTCTGTACTGGTCCATACAGGTCCCTACTGGTTTATACTGGTCTGTACTGATCCATACAGGTCCATACAGGTCCATACTGGTCCATACTGGTCCGTACTGGTCCATACTGGTCCGTACAGGTTTATACTGGTCCATACTGGTCCATACTAGTCCATACTGGTTTATACCAGTCCACACTGGTCTATATTCATTTATACTGGTCCATACTGGTTTATACTGTCTGTACTGGTCCGTACTGGTCCATACAGGTCCATACTGGTCTGTACTGGTCCATACTGGTCCATACTGGTCCGTACTGGTCCATACAGGTCCATACTGGTCCATACTGGTCCGTACCGGTCCATACTGGTCCATACTGGTCCATACTGGTCCATACTGGTCCGTACTGGTCCATACAGGTCCATACTGGTCCATACTGGTCCGTACCGGTCCATACTGGTCCATACTGGTCCGTACTGGTTTATACTGGTCCATACTGGGACTCACCGTGCCGCCCTCGGGCCGGGCTCCCCAGCACCAGCGCTGCAGCCGGGGGGGCTTGTGGGGGGGGTCTGGGGACAGAGGGGACACGGTCAGAGGGGGGGGACAGCGGGGACACCCCAGGGGACACCAGGTGACATTGGGGACAACCCAGGGGACATTTGGGGACACCCCAGGGGACACCAGGGGACATTGGGGACACCCCCAGGTGACATCAGGGACACCCCCAGGTGACATCGGGGACACCCCAGGTGACATCGGGGACACCCACAGGTGACATTTGGGACCCCCCAGGTGACATTGGGGACACCCACAGATGACATTTGGGACCCCCAGGTGACATTGGGACCCCCAGGTGACATTTGGGACCCCCCAGAGGACACTGGGGACCCCCCAGGTGACATTGGGGACCCCCCAGGTGACATCAGGACCCCCCAGGTGACATTGGGGACCCCCCAGGTGACATTGGGGACACCCCAGGTGACATTGGGGACCCCCCAGGTGACATTTGGGGACCCCCCAGGTGACATCAGGACCCCCCAAGTGACATAGGGGACACCCACAGGTGACATCAGGGACACCCCAGGTGACATTGGGACCCCCCAGGTGACATTGGGGACACCCCCAGGTGACAATGGGGACCCCCAGGTGACATTTGGGACCCCCCACATCACATTTGGGACCCCCCAGGTGACATTTGGGACACCCCCAGGTGACACCAGGACCCCCCAGGTGACATTTGGGACACCCCCCAGGTGACATTTGGGACCCCCCAGGTGACATCAGGGACCCCCCAGGTGACATCAGGGATACCCCAGGTGACATTGGGGACCCCCCAGGTGACACCAGGTGACATCGGGGACACCCCAGGGGACATTGGGGACACCCCAGGTGACATTGGGGACCCCCCAGGTGACATCGGGGACACCCCCAGGTGACACCAGGACACCCCAGGTGACATTGGGGTCCCCCCAGGTGACATCGGGGCTCTCACCTTGTCCCCAGGTGCCGGCGCCGCTCAGGAGGCGCTGCAGAGCTTTCTGTGGGGAGGGAGCCCAAAATCACCCCAAATCACCCCAAAATCACCCAAAATAACCCCAAATCACCCCAAAAATCACCCAAAATCACCCCAAAAATCAGCCCAAAAAATCACCCCAATATACCCCAAAATCACCCCAAAAATCACCCCAAATCACCCCAAAAATCACCCCAGAAGCACCCAAAATCACCCCAAATCAGCCCAAAAATCACCCCAAAATCCCCCCAAATCACCCCAAAACCAGCTCAAAATACCCTAAAATCACCCCAAAAATCACCCCAAAAATCAGCCCAAAATCACCCCAAAATACCCCCAAAATCACCCCAAAAATCAGCCCAAAAATCAGCCCAAAATCAGCCCAAAAATCAGCCCCAAATCAGCCCAATATACTCCAAAATCAGCCCAAAATACCCCAAATCACCCCAAAAATCACCCCAAAAGCACCCAAAAATCGCCCCAAAAATCACCCTAAAATCAGCCCAAAAGCACCCCAATATACCCCAAAATCAGCCCAAATCACCCCAAAAATCACCTCAAATCACCCCAGAAATCACCCCAAAATAAACCAAATAATCACCCCATAATCAGCCCAAAATCACCCCAATATACCCCAAAATCAGCCCAAAAATCAGCCCAAAAATCACCCCAAATCACCCCAAAAATCAGCCCAAAAATTACCCCAATATACTCCAAAATCACCCCAAAAATCACCCCAAAATCATCCCAAAAATCAGCCCAAAAATCACCCCAAAAATCATCCCAAAATACCCCAAAATCAGCCCAAAAATCAGCCCAATATACTCCAAAATCAGCCCAAAATCATCCCAAAAATCACCCCAAAATCACTCCAAAATCACCCCAAATCACCCCAAATCAGCCCAAAAATCACCCCAAAAATCACCCCAGAATCACCCCAAATCCCCCCAAATCACTCCAAAAATCACCCCAAATCACCCCAAAATCCACCCCAAATCACCCCAAAATCAGCCCAATATACTCCAAAATTACCCCAAAAATCACCCCAATATACTCCAAAATCAGTCCAAAATACCCCAAATCACCCCAAAAATCACCCCAAAAATTGCCCAAAATCAGCCCAAAATCACCCCAAAAATCACCCCAAAATCAGCCAAAAAATATCCAAAAACACCCCCAGAATCACCCCAAACATCACACAAAATACCCCAAAAATACCCCCAAAATCACACAAAATACCCCAAAATCACCCCAAAACCCACCCCAAACCCCTCCCAGTCCCTCCCAGTTCCCTCCCAGTTTATCCCAGTTCCCTCCCACTCCCTCCCAGTGCTCCCAGTTTGCCTCCCAGTCTGTCCCAGTTTATCCCAGTCCCTCCCAGTTTGTCCCAGTCCCCCCCAGCTCCCCCCGAGTCCCCCCGCAGTCCCCCCCAGTATAAACCAGTCCCTCCCAGTCCATCCCAGTCCCCCCCAGTCCCTCCCAGTATAAACCAGTCTCCTCCCAGTTCCCTCCCAGTCCCCCCCAAACCCCTCCCAGTCCATCCCAGTTCCCTCCCAGTCCCTCCCAGTTCCCTCCCAGTCCCTCCCAGTTCCCTCCCAGTCCCTCCCAGTATAAACCAGTCCCTCCCAGTTCCCCCCCAAACCCCTCCCAGTCCCCCCCAGTCCCCCCCAGTCCCTCCCAGTCCCTCCCAGTATGAACCAGTCCCTCCCAGTCCCCCCCAGTCCCCCCCAGTCCCTCCCAGTTTGTCCCAGTCCCCTCCCAGTCCCTCCCAGTTTGTCCCAGTCCCTCCCAGTGCTCCCAGTTCCCTCCCAGTCCATCCCAGTTTATCCCAGTCCCTCCCAGCTCCCCCCAAAACCCCTCCCAGTCCCCCCCAGTATAAACCAGTCCCTCCCAGTCCCTCCCAGTCTATCCCAGTTCCCTCCCAGCACTCCCAGTTTGCCTCCCAGTCCCCCCCAGTCCCCCCCAGCATAAACCAGTCCCTCCCAGTATAACCCAGTCTCACCAGTAGCCCCTGGCCGGGTCCCTCCCGCTGCTCTCGCGGCTCCTCCCCCCCCCGGGGGGGTTTCTCCTCCTCCTCCTCCATGGCACGGCCGGGCCTGGCAGGAAAAATGGGGCTGGGGGACCCAAAATCGGGGGGTTTCACCCCAATTCCAGCCCGGCCCCAATTTACCCAATTTCGGGGTTTTTTCGGGTCATTTTTGGGCCATAAATTCGACACTTGAGCCTCTCAAATCGGGAATTCCCACACGAAAATTCGAATTTTCCGCCATAAAATTTGAAATTTCTGCCTCAAAATCCTCAATTTCCACTCAAAATCCTCAATTTCTGCCCCAAAATTCTCAATTTCCACTCAAAATCTTCAATTCCCACCCCAAAATTCTCAATTTTACCCTAAAATTCTCATTTTTTCCCCCAAAATCATGAACTCCCGCCCCAAAATTCTCAATTCCCACCCCAAAATCCTCAATTTCTCTCCAAAATTCTCAATTTCCACTCAAAATCCTCAATTCCTGCCCCAAAATTCTCAGTTTTACCCCAAAATCCTCAATTCCTGCCCCAAAATTCTCAGTTTTACCCTAAAATTCTCAATTTTCCCCAAAATCCTGAACTCCCACCCCAAAATTCTCAATTTTACCCTAAAATTCTCAATTGTGCCCCAAAATACCCAATTTCTCCCCAAAATTCCTGAACTCCCACCCCAAAAGTCTCAATTCTGCCTCAAAATCCTCAATTCCCGCCCCAAAATTCTCAATTTTACCCTAAAATTCGAATTTTTTTCCCCAAAATCATGAACTCCCGCCCCAAAATTCTCAATTCCCACCCCAAAATCCTCAATTTCTCTCCAAAATTCTCAATTTTCCCCCAAAATCCTGACCTCCCAGCCCAAAATCCTCAATTTCTGCCACAAAATTCTCAATTTCTGCCCCAAAATTCTCAATTTCTGCCTCAAAATTCTCAATTTCCACTCAAAATCCTCAATTCCTGCCCCAAAATTCTCAGTTTTACCCTAAAATTCTCAATTGCGCCCCAAAATACTCAATTTCTCCCCAGAATCCTGAACTCCCACCCCAAAATTATCAATTCCCGCCACAAAATCCTCAATCCCCACCCCAAAATTCTCAATTTTACCCTAAAATTCTCAATTTTTCCCCAAAATCCTGAACTCCCACCCCAAAATTCTCAATTCTGCCTCAAAATTCTCAGTTCCCACCCCAAAATTCTCAATTTTACCCTAAAATTCTAATTTTTTTCCCAAAATCCTGAACTCCCACCCCAAAATTCGCAATTCTGCCTCAAAATTCTCAATTCCCACCCCAAAATCCTCAATTTCTCTCCCAAATTCTCAATTTTCCCCCAAAATCCTGACCTCCCAGCCCAAAATTCTCAATTTCTGCCCCAAAATTCTCAATTTCTGCCTCAAAATTCTCAATTTCCACTCAAAATCCTCAATTCCTGCCCCAAAATTCTCAGTTTTACCCTAAAATTCTCAATTGCGCCCCAAAATACTTAATTTCTCCCCAAAATTCTCATTTTTCCCCAAAATCCTGAACTCCCACCCCAAAATTCTCAATTTTCCCCAAAATCCTGAACTCCCACCCCAAAATTCTCAATTTTACCCTAAAATTCTCCCTTTTTCCCCAAAATCCTGAACTCTACCCCAAAATTCTCAATTCTGCCTCAAAATTCTCAATTCCCACCCCAAAATTCCCGAATTTCTCCCCAAAAGTTCTCAATTCCCACCCCAAAATTCTCAATTCCCACCACAAAATCCTCAATTTCTACCCCAAAATTCTCACTTTCTCCCCAAAATTCTCAATTTTTCCCCAAAATCCTGGACTCTCATCCCAAAATTCTCAATTTTACCCTAAAATTCTCTCCTTTTTTCCCCAAAATCATGAATTCCCACCCCAAAATTTGCAATTCTGCCTCAAAATTCTCAGTTCCCACCCCAAAATCCTCAATCCCCACCCCAAAATTCTCAATTCTTGCCACAAAATCCTCAATTTCTCCTCAAAATCCTCAATTCCCGCCCCAAAATTCTCTATTTTACCCCAAAATCCTCAATTCCCACCCAAAAATTCTCAATTCCTACTCCAAAATTCTCAATTTTGCCCCAAAATTTTAATTTTCTCCCCAAAATTCTCAATTCCCGCCCCCAAATCCCTTCTATTCCCCCCCAAAATTCCTTTTTTAGCCCCAAATCCTTCATTTCTCCCTCAAAATCCCACCCAAATTATCCTTTCACTCCAATCCCCACCCCAAATTCTCCTTTTCTTTCCCCAAATCCTTCCCAGAACCCCAAATTCTCCTTTTCTTCCCCCAAATCCCCTCCCAGAACCCCAAATTTTCCTTTTCTTTCCCCAAATCCTTTTCAGAACCCAAAATCCCAAATTCTAACCCCAAATTTTCCTTTTCTTGCCCCAAATCCTTACCAGAACCCCAAATTTTCCTTTTCTTCCCCAAATCCTTTTCAGAATCCCAAATTCTCCTTTTCTTCCCCAAAATCCCCTCCCAGAACCCAAAATTCTCCTTTTCTTCCCCAAATCCCCTCCATGCACCCCAAATTTTCCTTTTCTTTCCCCAAATCCTTTTCAGAACCCAAAATCCCGAATTCTAACCCCAAATTTTCCTTTTCTTCCCCCAAATCCTTTCCAGAACCCAAAATTCTCATTTTCTTCCCCCAAACCCTTTCGAGAACCCCAAATCCTCCTTTTCTCCTCCCAAACCCTTTCGAGAACCCCAAATTTTCCCTTTCTTGCCCCAAACCCTTTCCAGAACCCCAAATCCTCCTTTTCTTCCCCCAAATCCCCTCCCTGCACCCCAAATTTTCCTTTTCTTTCCCCAAATCCTTTTCAGAACCCAAAATCCCAAATTCTAACCCCAAATTTTTCCTTTTCTTCCCCCAAATTCTTACCAGAACCCAAATTCTAACCCCAAATTTTCCTTTTCTTCCCCCAAATCCTTCCCAGAACCCCAAATTTTCCTTTTCTTTCCCCAAACCCTTTCGAGAACCCCAAATCCTCCTTTTCTTCCCCCAAACCCTTTCCAGAACCCAAAATTCTCATTTTCTTCCCTCAAATCCTTTTCAGAACCCCAAATTCTCATTTTCTTCCCCCAAATCCCCTCCCTGCATCCCAAATTTTCCTTTTCTTCCCCCAAATCCTTTTCAGAATCCAAAATCCCAAATTCTAACCCCAAATTCTCCTTTTCTTCCCCCAAATCCTTTTCAGAACCCCAAATTTTCCTTTTCTTCCCCCAAATCCTTTTCAGAACCCAAAATCCCAAATTCTAACCCCAAATTTTCCTTTTCTTCCCTCAAATCCTTTCCAGAACCCCAAATTCTCATTTTCTTCCCCCAAATCCCAAATTCTAACCCCAAATTTTCCTTTTCTTCCCCCAAACCCTTTCCAGAACCCCAAATTCTCTTTTTCTTCCCCCAAATCTCCTCCCTGCACCCCAAATTTTCCTTTTCTTGCCCCAAATCCTTTTCAGAATCCCAAATTTTCCTTTTCTTCCCCCAAACCCTTTCGAGAACCCCAAATCCTCCTTTTCTTCCCCCAAATCCCCTCCCCGCACCCCAAATCCTCCTTTTCTTCCCCCAAATCCTTCCCAGAACCCCAAATCCCCTCCCTGAACCCCAAATCCCCTCAATCTCCCCCAAATTCTCATTTTCTTCTCCCAAACCCCCTCAAACTCCCCCAAATCCTCTCCCCGCACCCCAAATTTTCCTTTTCTCCCCCCAAACCCCTCCCAGAACCCCAAATCCCCTCAATCTCCCCCCAAATCCCTGACTTCCACCCCAAATCTTCATTTTCTTCCCCCAAATCATTTCCAGAACCCCAAATCCCCTCCCCGCACCCCAAATCCCCTCCCCGCACCCCAAACCCCCCCGATCTCCCCGAAATCCTCCTTTTCTTCCCCCAAACCCTTTCGAGGACCCCAAATCCTCCTTTTCCTCCCCCAAATCCCCTCCCCGCACCCCAAATCCTCCTTTTCTCCCCCCAAACCCTTTCGAGAACCCCAAATTTTCCTTTTCTTCCCCCAAACCCTTTCCAGAACCCCAAATTTTCATTTTCTTCCCCCAAATCCCCTCCCCGCACCCCAAACCCCCCCGATCTCCCCCAAATTTTCCTTTTCTCCCCCCAAACCCTTTCGAGAACCCCAAATTTTCCTTTTCTTCCCCCAAATCCCCTCAAGCCCCCCTCCCCTCCCCATTCCCCTCACGCCCCCTCCCCACCCTCCCCCCGCCCCCAATCCCCCCAAACCCCCTCCCATCCCCCCCAAACCCCCTCCCATCCCCCCCAAACCCCCCCCAATCCCCCCCAAACCCCCCTCCCCACCCCAAACCCCCCTCCCCACCCCCTCCCGCCCCCCAAAACCCCCTCAGGACCCCCAAAATCCCCCCGATCCCCCCTCAGGCCGGGCCCCGCCGCCATTTTACCGCGGCCGCTCCGCTCCCCGCGCGCGGGGCACGCCGGGTAGCGCCGCCTACCGGGGGGGAGGACCCGCGCCGCGCGCGCCGTTGCCAGGCGACGCCGCCGCCGTGGCCACGCCCCCTTCTCCGCTAAGGCCCAATCACAGCCGTCCCTTCCTCCCCATAGCCACGCCCACTCCTTAACCGAGCCCCGCCTCTTTCTCCTTAAATGGGAAGATGCGCGCGCACGGGGGCGGGGTTTGAATAAATTAAAATGAGGCCACGCCCCTCCCGCGCCCGGAAGTGAAGGGGGGGAGTTGGGGTTTGGGGAGGGGATTTTGGGGGGTCCCGAGAGGATTTTGGGGGGTCCCGGGGGGATTTTGGGGGGTCCCGAGAGGATTTTGGGGGGTCCTGACGGGATTTTGGGGAGCCCTGAGGGGATTTTGGGGGGTCTCGGGTGTGTTTGGGGAATCCCGAGGGAATTTTGGGGGTCCTGGGAGGATTTTGGGGGTTCTGAGGGGATTTTGGGGGGTCCTGGTTGTATTTGCGGGCTTCGGGAGGGGATTTTGGGGGTTCCCGAGAGGATTTTGGGGGTCCCGGGGGGGTTTTGGGGGGTCCCGGGGGGATTTTGGGGGTCCTGGGGGGATTTTGGGGGGTCCCGAGAGGATTTTGGGGCTCCCGAGGGGATTTTGGGGGTCCTGGGGGGATTTTGGGGGGTCCTGGGGGGATTTTGGGGGGTCTTGGTTGTATTTGCGGGCTTCGGGAGGGGATTTTGGGGGGTCCCGAGAGGATTTTGGGGGGTCCCGAGGGGATTTGGGGGGTCCTGAGGGGATTTTGGGGGGTCCCGAGAGGATTTTGGGGGGTCCTGAGGGGATTTTGGGGGTCCTGGGGGGATTTTGGGGGTCCTGGGGGGATTTTGGGGGGTCTTGGTTGTATTTGCGGGCTTTGGGAGCGGATTTTGGGGGGTCCCGAGGGGATTTTGGGGGGTCCCGAGGGGATTTGGGGGGTCCCGAGGGGATTTTGGGGGTCCTGAGAGGATTTTGGGGGTCCTGGGGGGATTTTGGGGGTCCCGAGGGGATTTTGGGGGTCCTGGGGGGATTTTGGGGGTCCCGAGGGGATTTTGGGGGTCCTGGGGGGATTTTGGGGGTCCCGAGGGGATTTTGGGGGTCCTGGGGGGATTTTGGGGGTCCCGAGGGGATTTTGGGGGCTCCTGGGGGGATTTTGGGGGGTCTTGGTTGTATTTGCGGGCTTCGGGAGGGGATTTTGGGGGTTCCCTACAGGATTTTGGGGGATCCTGAGGGGATTTTAGGAGGTCCCGAGTGGATTTTGGGGGATCCTTGGTGTGTTTGGGTGGTCCTGAGGGGATTTTGGGGGATCTTGGGTGTATTTGGGGGCTTCAGGAGGGGATTTTGGGGGGTCCCCAGGGGATTTTGGGGGTTCCGAGGGGATTTTGGTACATCCAGAGAGGAATTTGAGGGGTCCTGGGTGTATTTGGGGGCTTTGGGAGGGGATTTTGGGAGGTCTCGAGGGGATTTTGGGGGGTCCCGAGAGGATTTTGGGGGGCCTTGAGGGGATTTTGGGGGTCCTGGGTACATTTGAGGGGTCCCAAGGGGATTTTGGGGGGTCCTTGGTGTGTTTTGGGGGTTCCCGAGGGGATTTCGGGAGGTCTCGAGGGAATTTTGGGGGGTCTTGGGTGTATTTGGGGGCTTCGAGAGGGGATTTTGGGGGGTCCTCGGTGCATTTGGGTGGTCCCGAGGAGATTTTGGGGGTCCCTTGTGCATTTTAGGAGGTCTCAAAGGGGATTTTGGGGCCTCCTGGGTGTTGTTTTGGGGGGTCTTTGGTGCCCTCTCCCCCAAATCTTGTGAACCCCCCCAAATCCTGCCCCCATTTTCCCCCAAAATCCCCACCCGGACCCCCCCAAACACCCCCTGATCCCCCAAATTCCCCCAATTTTCCCAAAATTTCCCAAACTTTTGGGAAAATTAAAAAATCTCAGCAACACCCCCAAAATCTCACAATACACGGTAAAAAAAGGGGGGACCCCCCAATTCTCACCCTGAGCCCCCCAGTTTTCCCCTGGGGAATGTCCCAGTTTAAAATTCCCTTCCCCAGGCCAAAATTCTATTTTTTGCCCCATTCCTCCTCTTTTTCCCCCTCAATCCAAATTTTCCCCTTTTTTGCCCCTTTTTGAACCCCAAACCCTGCTCCCAAATCCACAAATTCCCTCCCTGCACCCCAAATTTCCCCATTCCCACCCCAAATCCCTCCCAATACCTGCATGGCAAAATCCCAAAATTCTCTTTTCTGCCCCATTCCTCCTCTTTTTCCTGCTCAATCCAAATTTTCCCCTTCTGACTTGCCCCGAAATCCCTTTTCAAAAATAAAATTTAAAATTTTCCATCTATTTTTCAGCCTCAGATTCTCAGACATTTTGTTCCTCCAAAGCCAAAATTTATTCAATGTGCAAAAACACGGAAATATTTGGAGTTGGATCCTGACCAGGAAATCTTTGAGCTCATCTCATTTCTCTTAAAATTTTCCCTTTTCCCTCACGTTTCCTGGCTTTTTCCCCTCAAATTTCCCACCATTTTCTCCTCTCACTTTTCCCAACATTTTTTCCATTAAATTTCCCACTTTTTACCTCAGTTTTCTGCTTTTTTCCCCTCACATTTCCTTCCCTTTTCTCCCCCCATCCCCTTTTCTTGATATTTTTTCCTCTCACTTTTCCCACCCTTTTTTCCCCTCATATTTCTCATTTTTTACCTCACATTTTCTGCCTTTTCCCCCTTTGAATTTTCCACCATTTTTTCTCTCATTTTTCCCACCATTTTTTCCCTAATATTTCTCTTTTTTTACCTCAGTTTTCTGCCATTTCCCTCTCACATGTTCCACCTTTTCCCCCTCACATTTCTCACTCTTTTCTCCTCTCACATTTCCTGCCTTTTTCCCCTCAAATTTCCCACCATTTTCCCCTCTCACTTTTCCCACCCTTTCCCCTTCATATTTCTCATTTTTTACCTCATGTTTTCCACCTTTTTCCACTCACATTTCCCGCCCTTTTCTCCCTCCTCTCCTTTTCCTGACATTTTTTCCTCTCACTTTTCCCGCCCTTTTTTCCCTCACATTTCTCATTTTCCCCCTCTCATTTTCCACCTTTTTCCCATCATATTTTCTGCCCTTTTCTCCTCACATTTCTCACTCTTTTCTCCTCTCACGTTTCCTGCCATTTTTTCCTCTCACTTTTCCCACCATTTCCCCCTCATATTACCCTTTTTTTACCTCACATTTTCCTCCTTTTTCCCCTCACGTTTCCCACCATTTTTTTCCCCTCATATTTCTCATTTTTCCCCTCACATTTTCTGCCTTTTCCCCCTCACATTTCCTACCATTTTCTCCCCATCCCCTTTTCTTGACATTTTTTCCTCTCACTTTTCCCACAATTTTCCCCTTCATATTTCTCATTTTTTACCTCACATTTTCTGCCTTTTTCCCCTCACATTTCCCGCCCTTTTCTCCCCCCTCTCCTTTTCCTGCCATTTTTTCCTCTCACTTTTCCCGCCCTTTTTTCCCCTCATATTTCTCATTTTTACCTCACATTTTCTTCCTTTTTCCCCTTTGAATTTTCCACCATTTTTTCTCTCATTTTTCCCACCATTTTTTCCTGAATATTTCTCTTTTTTTACCTCAGTTTTCTGCTATTTTCCCCTCACATGTTCCACCTTTTTCCCCTCACATTTCTCACTCTTTTCTCCTCTCACATTTCCTGCCATTTTTATCTCTCGCTTTTCCCGCCCTTTTTCCCCTCACATTTTCCATTTTTTACCTCACATTTCCTGCCCTTTTCCCCTCAAACTTCCCACCATTTTCCCGTCTCACTTTTCCCACCATTTTCCCCTCATATTTCTCTTTTTTTACCTCAGTTTTCTGCCTTTTTCCCCTTCATATTTCCTGCCCTTTTCTCCCCCCATCCCCTTTTCCTGCCATTTTTCCTCTCACTTTTCCCACCATTCTCCCTTCATATTTCTCATTTTTACCTCACGTTTTCTTCCTTTTTCCCCTTCGAATTTTCCACCATCTTTTCTCTCATTTTTTCCCACCATTTTTTACCTCACATTTCTCTTTTTTTACCTCAGTTTTCTGCCATTTTCCCCTCACATGTTCCACCTTTTTCCCTCACATTTCTCACTCTTTTCTCCTCTCACATTTCCTGCCATTTTTTCCTCTCACTTTTCCTACCATTTCCCCTCATATTTTCCATTTTTTACCTCACATTTCCTGCCCTTTTCCCCTCAAATTTCCCACCATTTTCCCCTCTCACTTTTCCCAACATTTTCCCCCTCATATTTCTCATTTTTACCTCAGTTTTCTGCCTTTTTCCCCTTCACGTTTCCTGCCCTTTTCTCTCCCATCCCTTTTTCTTGACATTTTTTCCTCGCACTTTTCCCGCCCTTTTTTCCACTCATATTTCTCATTTTTACCTCACGTTTTCTTCCTTTTTCCCCTTTGAATTTTCCACCATTTTTCCCTCTCATTTTTCCCACCATTTTCCCCCTAATATTTCTCATTTTTTAACCTCAGTTTTCTGCCTTTTTCCCCTCACATTTTCCACCTTTCTCCTCTCACATTTCTCACTCTTTTCTCCTCTCACATTTCCTGCCATTTTTTCCTCTCGCTTTTCCCACCATTTCCCCTCACATTTCCCATTTTTTACCTCACATTTCCTGCCCTTTTCCCCTCAAATTTCCCACCATTTTTTCCTCTCACTTTTCCCACCCATTTTTCCCTAATATTTCCCATTTTTTACATCATATTTTCCACCTTTTTCCCCTTCATATTTCACGCCCTTTCCCCCTCACATTTCCCACCCTTTTCTCCCCTCATGTTTCCTGCCATTTTCCCTCTCACTTTTCGCACCCTTTTTCCCCTTACATTTCCCATTTTTTACTTCACGTTTTCTGCCCTTTTCCCCTCACCTTTCCCACCATTTTCCCCCTCATATTTCTCATTTTTTATCTCTTGTTTTCTGCATTTCCCCTCTCATGTTTCGCACCCTTCTCCCCTCACACTTCCCACCCTTTTCTCCTCAAATTTCTCACTTTTGTCTCCTCACATTTCCCACCATTTTTTCCTCTCACTTTCCCCACCCTTTTTTCCCTAATATTTCTCATTTTTTACCTCACATTTTCTACCTTTTTCCCCTCACATTTTTTGCCCTTTTCTCCCCTCACATTTCTCACTCTTTTCTCCCCCCATCCCCTTTTCTTGACATTTTTTCCTCTCACTTTTCCCGCCCTTTTACCCCTCATACTTCTCATTTTTACCTCACATTTTCTTCCTTTTTCCCCTTTAAATTTTCCACCATTTTTTCCTCTCATTTTCCCCACCATTTTCCCCCTAATATTTCTCATTTTTTACCTCACATTTTCTGCCTTTTCCCCCTCACATTTCCCACTCTTTTCTCCCCCATCTCCTTTTCCTGCCATTTTTTCCTCTCACTTTTCCCGCCCTTTTTCCCCCTCATATTTCTCATTTTTTACCTCACATTTTCTGCCTTTTTCTCCTCACATTTCTCACTCTTTTCCCCTCTCACGTTTCCTGCATTTTTTTCCTGTCACTTTTCCCACCATTCCCCCTTCATATTTCTCATTTTTATGTCACATTTTCTTCCTTTTTCCCCTTTGAATTTTCCACCATTTTTTCCTCTCATTTTCCCCACCATTTCCCCCCTAATATTTCTATTTTTTAACCTCCGTTTTCTGCCATTTTCCCCTCACATTTTCCACCTTTTTCCTCTCACATTTCTCACTCTTTTCTCCCCTCACATTTCCTGCCATTTTTTCCTCTCGCTTTTCCTACCATTTCCCCTCACATTTTCCATTTTTTTCCTCACATTTCCTGCCCTTTTCCCCTCAAATTTCCCACCATTTTTCCCTCTCATTTTCCCCACCATTTTCCCCCTCATATTTCTCATTTTTTACCTCACATTTTTTGCCTTTTTCCCCTTCATATTTCCTGCTCTTTTCTCCCCTCACATTTCCCACTCTTTTCTCCCCATCCCCTTTTCTTGACATTTTTTCCTCTCACTTTTCCCACCATTTCCCCCCTAATATTTATATTTTTTAACCTCAGTTTTCTGCCATTTTCCCCTCACATTTTCCACCTTTCTCCTCTCACATTTCTCACTCTTTTCTCCCCTCACATTTCCTGCCATTTTTTCCTCTCGCTTTTCCTACCATTTCCCCTCACATTTTCCATTTTTTTCCTCACATTTCCTGCCCTTTTCCCCTCAAATTTCCCACCATTTTCCCCTCTCACTTTTCCCACCATATTCCCCCTCATATTTCTCATTTTTTACCTCACAAATTCTGCCTTTTTCCCCTCACATTTCCCGCCCTTTTCTCCCCCCTCTCCTTTTCCTGCCATATTTTCCTCTCACTTTTCCCGCCCTTTTTCCCCCTCATATTTCTCATTTTTATGTCACATTTTCTTCCTTTTTCCTCTTCGAATTTTCCACCATTTTTTCTCTCATTTTTCCCACCCTTTTTTCCCTAATATTTCTCATTTTTTACCTCACATTTTCTGCCTTTTCCCCCTCATGTTTCACACCTTTCTCCTCTCACATTTCTCTCTCTTTTCTCCCCTCACATTTCCTGCCATTTTTTCCTCTCACTTTTCCCACCATTTCCCCTCACATTTTCCATTTTTTACCTCACATTTCCTGCCCTTTTCCCCTCAAATTTCCCACCATTTTTCCCTCTCACCTTTCCCACCATTTTCCCCCTCATATTTCTCATTTTTCCCCTCAGTTTTCTGCCTTTTTCCCCTTCATATTTCCTGCCTTTTTCTACCCCATCCCCTTTTCTTGATATTTTTTCCTTTCACTCTTCCCGCCCCTTTTTCCCCTCATATTTCTCATTTTTTACCTCACATTTTCTGCCTTTTTCCCCTTTGAATTTTCCACCATTTTTTCTCTCATTTTCCCACCATTTCCCCCCTAATATTTCTCATTTTTTAACCTCCGTTTTCTGCCATTTTTCCCTCACATGTTCCACCTTTTTCCCCTCACATTTCTCACTCTTTTCTCCTCTCACATTTCCTCCTATTTTTTCCTCTCATTTTCCCACCGTTTCCCCCCTCACATTTCCCATTTTTTACCTCACATTTCCTGCCCTTTTCCCCTCAATTTTCCCACCATTTTTTCCCCTCACATTTCCCATCTTTTCCCTCACATTTTCCTCCCTTTTCCCCTGAAATTCCCACATTTCCCCTCTCTTTTTCCCCACCATTTCCCTGCCCCAGCCATCCCCAGGAACCTCTCCTGCCCCAAACCCCCCATTCCTCCCCCAGAACCTTTCCAGCACCAGGAGATGTCACAAAATTGGGTGAAATCAGAACTTTTTGTGCCATTGAACCATTCTCAACCTGCGACCTTTCATTTTTTAAATATTTTTAAATATATTTTTATATATTTTATATATGTTTATATTTTTTATTTTTAATATATATTTATATTTTTAATATTTTAAAATTTTTTTTATATTTTTAAAATATTTTTTACATTTTTTTCCTGCTGTTCTCTTCTCCATCCCTTTTCATGTGGCAGTTGTGTTTTTTGGGCGCGTCTGTGGCACAGAAGAGGCTCCTCTCTCCCTCAATAAACTGAATATTGATTATCTGGAGGGTCTCTCTCCCTCAATAAACTGAATATTGATCATCTGGAGGACCTCTTTCCCTCAATAAACTAAATATTGATCATCTGGAGGACCTCTTTCCCTCAATAAACTAAATATTGATCATCTGGAGGACCTCTCTCCCTCAATAAACTAAATATTGATTATCTGGAGGGTGGGAACCTGATCGAGGTCCAGCTTGTTGAGAGGTGGGAAATGTGAGTGGTAAGAAAAGGAACGTTTTGAAAGCTTTTCAGTTTGAATTTTGTCAGGTTTTTTCCTCCCTTTTTTCCTTTTATGGTACTGTGGTAGCTTAATAAAGGGTTTTTTTTCCTTATTATTAAGTTGGGCCTGCTCTGCTCTATTTCCCGATCGCGTCTCACAGCATTTGATTAAAAAATTGCATTTTCATAGCGCTGTGCCAGTGTCAGACCATAACGGAGCAGGAGAAGGGAGCAGCGGTGCGTGGAATGTTCTGGTGGAAGCGACGTGGGGGAAAACCGGGATGTTACAAAGGACCTGTGGTCACCACCATCGTTGGTGGGCATTCCACGTCCACCGTTGGTGGAAACGGAACCGCCGCGGAACCCTCAGTGTCCATCAGGACAGCGACAGGACAAGACAAGCAGCTCATGTCTTGCCTCTAAAACCATCCCACCTCGGTTTTTTCCTCCTTTCCGCTCGTTCTTTATTATCCAACATGGAGAGAAGACCTCCAAGGTGGCCCAAAGTGGCTTTCGAGGAGGTGGCGGCGGCTCCTGAGGAGAGCAGCTCCTCGGTGGAGCCCACCACGGTGACCATGGTGGAGGAGCTGCATCTCAGTGAGTGTGGGCAGTGAAGGGCACCCACCTCCTCCTCCATCCTCCGGCGCCACATTCCCGAATTTTCTCTGTTGTAGCATTTTTGAGAGAAAGAGGACATGAATTATGAAATTTGAGCTACTCCAGTCTAGGCCTCAGATTGAGGCCTGGTGAGGCCTTCAAGCCTCTGTCGCAGTTAGAAATTCAGAGTTTGTGGCGCAGATAAAAATGTTTTAAGGTGTGACGGGGACCACTGGGTTGTTTAGGTGTGAATTAGTATAGGTTTTATGGTGTAAGGTGTAGGCTGTTTTAAGGAAAATGTAAACAATATTAGTTTGCCAATCAGAGTGTTTTTATTTTTGTAAACTATGTGGAAGCTTATATAAACTACCACCTTATCTTGAATAAAGAGAGAACGTTTGATTAACCACATTGGTTTGGACCTGCGTTTGTCTTGTCCAGCTTTCCGTTTTCCTGAGATTCCCTGGCTTTTTTTCTCCCTCTTTTTTAGATCCCGCATGGATTCCTGATAAGGCAAAAGAGATCCTGGAATTCGTCCAAGTTTTTGCCAGCAACCCCACAAAGGTACCCACGGGGTGTGTGTGTGGGGGTGGATCTGTGGGGCGGCAGATCAATTAAAAAAAAAAAATAAATTAAAACCCAAAATTCGAGGAATTTAGAGATGTTAGTTAGAGATGTAAGTCGTACTAGAGTTAATTAAAATAATAATAGGATGAAAAATTAAACCCCAATTGAAATGTAAACTTTAAGGAATTTAGAGACTTTATTTAGAGATAAGCCTTACTAGAGTTAATTTAAAATATTTTAGTTAGAAATGAGCCTTACTAGAGTTAATTAAATTACTAATAGGATGAAATGTCAAACCCCACAATTCCAATTGAAATGTAAACTTTGGGGAATTTAGAGATTTTTAGAGGAGCTAAGATTATAATTAGAGATAAACCTTACTAGAGTTTTTTGAAATAATAATAGGATAAAAAATCAAACCCGAATTGAAATGTAAACTTTAAGGAATTTAGAGATTTTAGTTAGAGATAAACCTTTCTAGAGTTAATTAAAATAATAATAGGATGAAAAATCAAACCCTGCAATTCCAATGGAAACATAAATTTCGAGGAATTTAGAGATTTTAGCTAGATATAAGCCTTACTAGAGTTAATTAAAATAATAATAGGATGAAAAATCAAACCCTGCCATTCCAATTGAAATGTAAACTTTGAAGAATTTAGAGATTTTTAGAGGAGCTAAGATTTTAGTTAGAAATAAGCCTTGCTAGGGTTAATTAAATTAATAATAGGATAAAAAAATGCAATTCCAATGGAAATGTGAACTTTGAGGAATTTAGAGATTTTAGTCAGAAATAAGCCTTGCTAGAGTTAATTAAAATAATAATAGGATGAAAAATCAAACCCCAATTGAAATGTAAACTTTAAGGAATTTAGAGACTTTAGTTAGAAATAAGCCTTACTAGAGTTAATTAAAATAATAATAGGATGAAAAATCAAACCCTGCAATTCCAATGGAAACATAAATTTTGAGGAATTTAGAGATTTTTAGTTAGAGATAAGCCTTTCTAGAGTTAATTAAGTTAATAATAGGATGTAATATCAAACCCCACAATTCCAATTGAAACGTAAACTTGAAGGAATTTGAGATTTTTAGAGGAGCTAAGATTTTATTTAGAGATAAGCCTTCCTAGAGTTAATTAAAATAATAATAATAAATGAGTAGGCCTTGATGAAGTTAGGAGTTAGTAGTTAACTAATTATTAATTCCTTGTCAGCACAATGTTTGGTTATCTGTGTTTATAATGAAGAATATATAAACTGATAAATAGCTTTTAGGAACATAAGACAATTGTGGGCCACTTGTCCGTTGTCCAGTTGTCCAAAGACAATTTATTCACAATTGGCTGTGAATAAACACACACTTTCTAACTGTAAACTGTTAGAGAGTTTCTGTCCATCACAGTTGGGTATCGGTACTAGATCAATATCCATATTTTTTTTATAAATCACAATAAAGATTTGTAGGGAATGGGTGTGTTTATTCACAGCGCTCAGGACTCATTGCCCTTTAATGGATGTGCTCTGAGAACTCCCCATCCTTTTATTATATTATTACTAATTTCCATATGCATAGAATTTCACAATAAATTCATACATATTCATTCTGCTGATTTCACATTACACTTACAGCCATCTACACCTGTACTAGGTACAAGTGGGTACTCCTGGGTCACTCTGTTTTAAGGTCCAAGGAGTCTTTCTTATCTCTTATTTTTTAGTGTGGAAATTTGCATTCTTTCTCCTTAGCTGGGGTAGTTTTGCTAGAATAAACAGCATATTTAACACGCTCAAAGTGGCACTTTTTACCTAAATCCAAATGGATTTTTACTCTGTTAAATCTTCACTCTGTCTCAACGCCGCGGCTCTGGGTGTCCCCGCCTCACGCCGCTGTCCCTGTGCCCCAGTTCCAGGACAGGGAGCAGATATTGGAATTCCTCCACAACATCTGCATCCTGTGCCGGTATTCCAAACTCCACAACTTCTCCGAGGAGCTGAGGGATTTCTGCATCAGATCCCAGCTGGCGGAGACGGTGCAGGTGAGGGGGGCACACACGGAAAAGGGGGAAAAGATCCCCAGAATCCTGTGAGGGGTGGAGAAAGTTCTGGGGAGAAAACGGTGAGAAATGTGAGGGGAGAAAAGGGAGGGAAAGGTGAGGAGGGAAAATGGTGAGAAATGCGAGGGGAGAAAACGGTGAGAAATGTGAGGGGAGAAAAGGGAGGGAAAGGTGAGGGGAGAAATGGTCCGAAATGTGAGGGGAGAAAGGGAGGGAAAGGTGAGGAGGGAAAATGGTGAGAAATGTGAGGGGAGAAAATGGTGAGAAATGTGAAGGGAGAAAGGGAGGGGAACATGAAAGGGAAAAATGGACCAAAATGTGAGGGGAGAAAAGGGAAATAAAGGTGAGGGGAAAAATGGCCCATAAAGTGAGGGGAGAAAAGGGAAATTAAGGTGAGGGGAAAAATGGCCCAAAATGTGAGGGGAGAAAAGGGAGGGAAAGGTGAGGGGGAAAATGGTCCAAAAAGTGAGGGGAGAAAAGGGAAATTAAGGTGAGGGGAAAAATGGCCCATAAAGTGAGGGGAGAAAAGGGAAATTAAGGTGAGGGGGAAAATGGCCCAAAAAGTGAGGGGAGAAAAGGTAGGGAAATGTGAGGGGAGAAAAGGGACAGAAATGTGAGGTGAGAAAAGGGAGGGAAAGGTGAGGGGGAAAATGGTCCAAAAAGTGAGGGGAGAAAAGGGAAATAAAGGTGAGGGGAAAAATGGCCCATAAAGTGAGGGGAGAAAAGGGAAATTAAGGTGAGGGGAAAAATGGCCCAAAAGGTGAGGGGGAAAATGGTGAGAAATGTGAGGGGAGAAAAGGGAGGGAAATGTGAGGGGAGAAAAGGGAGGGAAATGTGAGGGGAGAAAAGGGACAGAAATGTGAGGCAAGAAAAGGGAGGGAAAGGTGAGGGGGAAAATGGTCCAAAACGTGAGGGGAGAAAAGGGAGGGAAAGGTGAGGAGGAAAATGGTGAGAAACGTGAGGGGAGAAAAGTGTGAGAAGTGCGAGAGGAGAAAGTTCTGGTGGCAGCGCCAGGTTCCAACCCAGCTGTGATCTCTGCAGCTGCTGCTGGATTTGCAGCCCAAATACGTGATCAAAGACCGGGTGCACCGCTTCGCCATGCTCGCCTTGGCCGAGCTCAGGTATGGACCTGGGTCAGGGGTTCGTGTGGTGGAAAAGTCTCTCCTCCAAGCCGTGCTTCCAAAGAAAAACCCTGCAGCCTCTTGTTGTTCGGTCTCAAGGCAGTTTATTGCGAGTTACCTAAAAGATTTTCTTCTGGGGCTGCTGCGGTTTGCTCAGCAGCTCAGGCAAAGGCACATTTTACCTCACATTTTCTGCCTTTTCCCCCTCGTGTTTCACGCACTTCTCCCATCACACTTCCCACCCTTTTCTCCTCACATTTTTAACTCTTTTCTCACGTTTCCTGCCATTTTTCCCTCTCACTTTTCCCACCATTTTCCCCTAATATCTCTCATTTTTTACCTCACATTTTCCTCCCTTTTCCTCCCAAATTTCCCACCATTTTTCCCTCTCACTTTCCCCACCATTTTCCCCTAATATTTCTCTTTTTTTACCTTGCATTTTCCCCCCTTTTCCTCCCAAATTTCCCACCATTTTTCCCTCTCACTTTCCCCACCATTTTCCCCCTTATATTTCTCATTTTTTACCTCACATTATTTTATATTCTATCCTTATATTACTTAGATATTAATTATTAAACTTATATTGTTCTATTGTAGACATCGACATGAGTTTCTCGTCATCTTTCTTAGCCCCCTGACCACAGTTTCTCATGATTATTCTTATAAGTAATTATATTATGATATTATTCTTATGATTAAACAGCAATTATATTTAATTACTAAACAATCATCACATCTAACAATTATATCATTCATCAAGTACAGCTGCAGTTCTAGCAAGTACAAGTTCTCCATGTTTATTTTTTCCGGGGCCTACTAAGCTTAATTTTTCCTTTTAACCCTTAATCCCCATGATTTTAAAACCCTTTTACCATCAACTGAGCCCCTTTCTCTCTCGGCAGTGCCATCGGGATCGTGCTGGAGACCAAAAAAGTTTTAAGACTTTGCTTCAACAGCGTCTTTTTACTCCGTCCGTTCTACGAAATGTCGCGCCTGGAAGTGACGCTCTGTACTCGGGTAAGTGTGGTTTCGGCTACCCCAAAAATCCAAAGTCCAGGTGGTTTTGCCCTCCCCAAAAATCCAAAGTCCAGGTAGTTTTGCCCTCCCCAAAAATCCAAAGTCCAGGTGGTTTTGGCCTCCCCAAAAATCCAAAGTCCAGGTGGTTTTGCCCTCCCCAAAAATCCAAAATCCAGGTGGTTTTGGCCTCCCCAAAAATCCAAAATCCAGGTGGTTTTGGCCACCCCAAAAATCCAAAATCCAACTGGTTTTGCCCTCCCCAAAAATCCAAAATCCAGGTGGTTTTGGCCACCCCAAAAATCCAAAATCCAGGTGGTTTTGGCCACCCCAAAAATCCAAAATCCAGGTGGTTTTGGCCACCCCAAAAATCCAAAATCCAGGTGGTTTTGGCCACCCCAAAAATCCAAAATCCAGGTGGTTTCGGCTACCCCAAAGAATCCAAAATCCAGGTGGTTTTGGCCACCCCAAAAATACAAAATCCAGGTGGTTTTGCCCTCCCCAAAAATCCAAAATCCAAGTGGTTTTGCCCTTCCCAAAAATCCAAAATCCAGGTGGTTTTGGCCACCCCAAAAATCCAAAATCCAGGTGGTTTTGGCCACCCCAAAAATCCAAAATCCAGGTGGTTTTGGCCACCCCAAAAATCCAAAATCCAGGTGGTTTTGGCCACCCCAAAAATCCAAAATCCAGGTGGTTTTGGCCACCCCAAAAATCCAAAATCCAGGTGGTTTTGGCCACCCCAAAAATCCAAAATCCAGGTGGTTTTGCCCTCCCCAAAAATCCAAAATCCAGGTGGTTTCGGCCACCCCAAAAATCCAAAATCCAGGTGGTTTTGCCCACCCCAAAAATCCAAAATCCAGGTGGTTTTGGCCACCCCAAAGAATCCAAAATCCAGGTGGTTTCGGCCACCCCAAAAATCCAAAATCCAGGTGGTTTTGTCCTCCCCAAAAATCCAAAGTCCAGGTGGTTTCGGCCACCCCAAAAATCCAAAATCCAGGTGGTTTTGGCCACCCCAAAAATCCAAAATCCAGGTGGTTTCGGCCACCCCAAAAATCCAAAATCCAGGTGGTTTTGGCCACCCCAAAAATCCAAAGTCCAGGTGGTTTTGCCCTCCCCAAAAATCCAAAATCCAGGTGGTTTTGCCCTCCCCAAAAATCCAAAATCCAGGTGGTTTTGGCCACCCCAAAAAATCCAAAATCCAGGTGGTTTCGGCCACCCCAAAAATCCAAAATCCAGGTGGTTTTGCCCTCCCCAAAAATCCAAAATCCAGGTGGTTTTGGCCACCCCAAAAATCCAAAATCCAGGTGGTTTTGGCCACCCCAAAGAATCCAAAATCCAGGTGGTTTTGGCCACCCCAAAAATCCAAAATCCAGGTGGTTTTGGCCACCCCAAAAATCCAAAATCCAGGTGGTTTCGGCTACCCCAAAAATCCAAAATCCAGGTGGTTTTGGCCACCCCAAAGAATCCAAAATCCAGGTGGTTTCGGCCACCCCAAGAATCCAAAGTCCAGGTGGTTTTGCCCTCCCCAAAAATCCAAAGTCCAGGTGGTTTTGCCCTCCCCAAAAATCCAAAATCCAGGTGATTTTGCCCACCCCAAAAATCCAAAATCCAGGTGGTTTTGGCCACCCCAAAAATCCAAAATCCAGGTGGTTTTGGCCACTCCAAAGAATCCAAAATCCAGGTTGTTTTGGCCACCCCAAAAAATCCAAAATCCAGGTGGTTTTGGCCACCCCAAAAATCCAAAGTCCAGGTGGTTTTGGCCACCCCAAAAATCCAAAATCCAGGTGGTTTTGGCCACCCCAAAAATCCAAAATCCAGGTGGTTTTGCCCTCCCCAAAAATCCAAAATCCAGGTGGTTTTGCCCTCCCCAAAAATCCAAAATCCAGGTGGTTTTGGCCACCCTGAGGGGTGGGAGGGACAGCAGAACCACGGCCACCGCTCTCTGTCGTCCTTGCAGACCCTGCGCACACTGGACACCATGCTGGAGGTGATGGTGCTCAGCTCTCCTGCCCCCAAAGTCGCCGAGGTGCTGCAGGACATGTTGGAGGTCTGTGCACGAGGTGGAAGGAACAGGTGTTCCTCACACCCTGTGAGCTGAGGAACATCTCCAGGTGTTCCTCACGCCTTACAAGCTAAGGAACATCTCCGGGTGTTCCTCACACCCTGCGAGCTGAGGAACATCTCCAGGTGTTACCTTGCGAGCTGAGGAACATCTCCAGGTGTTCCTCACACCTCACAAGCTGAGGAACATCTCCAGGTGTTCCTCCCACCTCACAAGCTGAGGAACATCTCCGGGTGTTACCTTGCGAGCTGAGGAACATCTCCGGGCGTTCCTCACGCCGAGGGGAAGGAGCCTGGGGTTGTGTCCGTTCTTCTCTTCCCTCCTGCTAAAGGAGGACCCTCCCCGCAGGCTTTGCTTGAGGGCAAAGCCTGGAAGGACCTCAGGAGGAGGATCCACGATGCTGCTGCTGATTTTGGGGCTCACCTGCAGCTTTTCTCTTCCCAGATGCTCGTGCAGTACCTGCTCTCCAACTTTCTGGTAACGCAGGAGAGGGTCGTGGGCAGGATTAAGGCGCTGGGCCATTTGCTGGACAGATTTTTCACCAAGCAGGTAAAGCCACCCTCCCACCAGCCCATCCCCAGCCCCAAAGTG
This sequence comes from Taeniopygia guttata, assembly GCF_003957565.2. NCBI lineage: Eukaryota > Metazoa > Chordata > Aves > Passeriformes > Estrildidae > Taeniopygia > Taeniopygia guttata. Next base: position 1,428,267 of record NC_054769.1, on the reverse strand, counting down.
CCTTCAGCCCTCACCTCCGCCTTTCTCCTCTTCCTCCTGCCTCGCCCAGACCGATGAAGATGAGGACAACATCTTTGCCAGGGGACAGATCCATATCCCAGTCCTGGGGAAGCTGCTGGGCCATCTGTTTTTCAGGCTGTACCGGCGAGAAAACAGAATCAATATTGTGGTGAATATTCTCTGCTGCCTGATGACCTTCATCTATGCGCAGAAAGGTAGGAGAAAAACTGTGATGTGCACATAAATCTGATTTTTTTCTGGCCCTCGTGATGGCCCCTTGTTCTTGGTGCGGGTGCCACCACGTCCCCAGCGCTGCTGTCACCTTTTTTTAGGTGACCCAATGCCAGAGGGTGACATCCAGCCCCCGGAACATTGGGAATTTGAGATCGCCTCCTGGGTGAACGCTCCCAATGCCTGGAGAGTTCAGGTACGGAGATTTCCCTGCTGGGGATCTCACCTGCGGCATCAGCGGGGGATTTGTGGGTGCAAAAGGGGCACGGAACAAGGGGGGGAAAGGGTGGGAAATGTGAGGAGAAAAAGGTGGGAAACGCTGGTGAAAATGAGAATTGTGAGAAATTGCAGGCAGGAAATGTGAGGGGAAAAGGATGGGAAATGTGAGGAGAAAAGAATGGGAAGTGCGAGGCTGGGAAAGGATAGGAAATGTGAGGGGAGAAAAGGGTGGGAAATGTGATAGGGAGAAGGATAGGAAATGTGAGGGGAGAAAAGGGTGGGAAATGTGAGGGGGAAAAGTGGGGAAAATGTGAGGGGGGGAAAAGAATGGGAAATGTGAGGGGAGGAAAGGGTGGGAAATGTGACAGGGAGAAGGATAGGAAATATGAGGGGAAATGATGGGGAAAATAAGGGGACAAAAGGGTGGGAAATGTGAGGGGAAAAGGGTGGGAAATGTGAGGGGGGGAAAAGAATGGGAAATGTGAGGGGAGAAAAAGGATGGAAAACGTGAGGGGGAAAGGGAGGGAAACATAAGTGGGGAAAAGGGTGGGAAACATGAGGGGAAAAGGATGGGAAATGTGAGGGGGAAAAGGTGGGAAATGTGAGGGGACAAAAGGATGGGCAATGTGAGGAGAGAAAAGGGTGGGAAATGTGACAGGGAAAAGGGTGGGAAATGTGAGGGGGAAAAGGGTGGTGGCTGGCACTGCCTTTAATCCCTTCCTTCCTGCCACAGGCCTTGGGGCGATACCTCCGGCCTGCGGAGAGGACGGGAGTCGTCCTTGCGGCCATCGAGCTCTTGGGACGCACCGCCGTCCTGGGCGAGAAACCCCCGATGGAGTTCCTGGAGGAGGCCATGAAATACCCTGAGGTGTGGCTGATGGATGTAAGTGGTTCTGGTCCTGCGACCCTGTCAGGTTCCTGCCTCCGTCCACCCCAAATCCAGGCGTGTGAGGCTCCCAAATCACCTTGAGGCAGCAGAGCAGCTCAGCCTGATCTGCCTCACCTGGCTGTTGTTTTGCCTGTGCTTTTCCCACATTTTGTGTTATTTTTTCCAGGGTGCTGATTCCAAACCTTTGTTCAGAATCAAACCCCTTCCTTTTTGCCACATCTGTGCCTGGCGTGGTGGCTTATTTTACATGAATTTCCTTCTTTGGCGGTGCTTTGAGATGGTTTAACCGCGTTCTTTAACTCCTGACCGAGGATTGACGGGCAGGGCAGCCCCAGACGTGGCTGCACCACCCTGACCTGTGTTCTTCCCTGCAGGTACCAAAGATCGTGACGCACATCTTCGCTTCTTATGACGAGAACAACACGACGACCGCCGGCAGCTTTCACTCCCTCCTTCTCCTGATGGTGAATAGGAGCCCTGAGCAAGCCGTCGCTGCAGCTCTGGAGGCCACACCGAATTTTAGGTACTGCCCACCTGGAGATTCCTTGTGGGGAGAGGCACCCCGAGACTCTCTGGCTGCCTAAAAAACCCAAAAATGAGCGTGTTGGAATGTGTGGTATTGATGATTCCGAGATTGTAAAAAGTCCCTGTCAGCCCCATTGCCAAAGAAGTCATAATTCATCTGTGCTGTTTTCAAGGTTGTTTATTTTTGTTTATTTATTACATGTTCTGCTGCCCTGCCGCAGGTCTGTCCTGCAGGGCAGCGTGTGGGGCTCTGCCCTCAGTGGGATGTTACAAACATTATATATTAAAAATTACGTGTGCTATATTTACAATAACGTGCCAATGTAACATCCCTCAGTGGGATGTTAGAAACATTATATATTAAATATTACATGTGCTATATTTACAATAACATGCCAATGTAACATCCCTCAGTGGGGTGTTAGAAACATTATATATTAAATATTACGTGTGCTATATTTAAAATAATGTGTCAATATCTATTATCTACGTTAAACAGTCTGTCCCCAGCCTGAACCAACAGAAAAATGCCAACACCACAGTGAAACATGGAGGGCATGAAGAAGGAGGAAAAGGACAAGGCACACCCAATTTCCTCCATCTTGTCCCCTTTGGACCCCTAATCTAGAATCCTAAAAATTTTACTTTTGCACCCGTGCCACACTTAATTATTACTTATATCAAACACTCAGACCTTGTAATTCATCCTGTAAGATTGAAAACTCTTTTTCATGGACAGAAATTAGAGACAGTGTGTGGGAATCCAGGGCTTCCCTCTGGCTGCCCTGGCAGGTCTGGGACCCTGGCAGGGGTCAGGAACCCCCCTGGACAGAGCCCCCAGAGACACTGTCTGTGATCTCTGTCCATGGAAAAGAGGTTTCAATCTTACAGGATGAATTACAGGCTCTGAGTGTTTGATATGAGTAATAATTAAATGTGGCACGGGTGCAAAAGTAAAATTTTAGGATTCTAGATAAGGGGTCTAAAGGGGACAAGATGGAGGAAATTGGGTGTGTCTTGTCCTTTTTCTCCTTCTTCATGCCCTCCATGTTTCACTGTGGTGTTGGCATTTTTCTGTTGGTTCAGGCTGGGGACACACTGTCCAACGTAGGTGACAGATATTGGCACGTTATTGTAAATCCAGCACAGGTAGTTTGTGGTATTTAATGTTTGTAGCATCCCACTGAGGGATGTTACATTGGCACGTTATTGTAAATATAGCACACATAATTTTTAATATATAATGTTTCTAACATCCCACTGAGGGATGTTACATTGGCACGTTATTGTAAATATAGCACACGCAATTTTTAATATATAATGTTTCTAACACCCCACTGAGGGATGTTACATTGGCACATTATTGTAAATATAGCACATGTAATTTTTAATATATAATAATTGTAACATCCCACTGAGGGATGTTACATTGGCACGTTATTGTAAATATAGCACATGTAATTTTTAATATATAATATTTGTGACATCCCACTGAGGGATGTTACATTGGCACGTTATTGTAAATATAGCACACGTAATTTTTAATATATAATGTTTCTAACATCCCACTGAGGGATGTAACATTGGCACGTTATTGTAAATATAGCACACGTAATTTTTAATATATAATGTTTCTAACACTCCACTGAGGGATGTTACATTGGCACATTATTGTAAATATAGCACATGTAATTTTTAATATATAATGTTTCTAACATCCCACTGAGGGATGTAACATTGGCACGTTATTGTAAATATAGCACACATAATTTTTAATATATAATGTTTCTAACATCCCACTGAGGGATGTTACATTGGCACGTTATTGTAAATATAGCACACGTAATTTTTAATATATAATGTTTGTAACATCCCACTGAGGGATGTTACATTGGCGCATTATTGTAAATATAGCGCATGTAATTTTTAATATATAATGTTTGTAACATCCCACTGAGGGATGTTACATTGGCGCATTATTGTAAATATAGCACACGTAATTTTTAATATATAATGTTTTAACATCCCACTGAGGGCAGAGCCCCACACGCTGCCCTGCAGGACAGACCTGCGGCAGGGCAGCAGAACATGTTATAAATAAGCAAAAATAAACAACCTTGGAAACCATCACAGATGAATTATGACTTCTTTGGCAGCGGGGCAGAAAGACAGAGACTTTCTACAATCTCAGAACCATCAATACCACAAATTCCGACCACAGTGTCTCTGGGGGCTCTGTCCAGGGGGGTTCCTGACCCCTGAGGGGTCCCAGACCTGCCAGGGCAGCCAGAGGGAAGCCCTGCATTCCCACAGGAGCGGGGTCTCCATCCCACCACGTTCCCCACCCCAAACCCTGCTGTGGCCGTGCTGACAGCGCTCTGCCTTGCAGCTACAAAATGCATCTGTGGAAGGCGATGTTCTCCGTGCACCAGACGCTGGAGAAGGTCCTGAAGGAGCTGGAAATCCACATCCGGGAGCGCCGTAACAAAAAATTCACTCAGCAGCAGAAGAATTGCTTCTCTTTCTTATCTGTGAGTCCACAGGGAAAAAAATTCACCTGCTTTTGCTCTCAGCTGTGCCAGGGGAGCCCTGCCAGCTCTCTGCTCTTTTCTCCCAGATGCTGGCCTACGGTGACGTGCAGGAGAGCAAAGTGAGGCCACTCTACGAAAACCTGCACCTTCTCAGTCATCCAAAGATAGGAATGGTCCCTCTGGTGCTCAGGGCTCTGGACACGCTGTCGGAGAGCGCCGAGACGGTGAGCGGGCTGCTGCCGGGGGCAGAATGTGGCACGGGGGTTTTGACGTCTCAGAAGGTGGTGGTTTGGCTTGGGCTGGGGATGAAATGTGGAGAAAAATTAAAATCTTACAATTCTAATAAAGATTTGTAGGGAATATGTTTATTCACAGTGCTGGATGCATGTGGGGACTCATTGCCCTTCAATGGACATGCACACCCTTAAGAACTCCCCATCCTTTTTTTCCTTTTCTATTACCCTTACTAATTTCCATATGCATAGAATTTCATAATAAATTCATGCATATTCGTTCTGCTGATTTCACTTATCGTTAGTTACACTTGTACTCAGTTCAGTTTTTGTCAGAAAGTACAGAAAGAACTCCTGGGTCTCTCTGCCCTGTCTGTTTCAAGGTCCGAGTTGTCTTTCTTATCTTTTTAGTGTGGAAATTTGCATTTTTTCTCCTCAGCTGGGGTAGTTTTGCTCATGCAGCAGTTACCAGACTAAACAGCATGTTTAACATGCTCAAAGTGGCACATTTCACCTAAATCCAAATGGATTTTTACTCTGGTAAATTTTCACTCTGCTCCCAACACCCTGCCTGCCATGATGTGACCTGGCGACTGTTTTGGGAGCTGACCAGGCACAGAAATTCTCACAGAACGGAAACTTTTGTACACAGTGAGACAGAATAAAAATTTAACAGAGTAAAATGTTCCCTTCATCTTCCTTCTTCTTGTCCTCCATGTCTCGGTGTGATGGTGACACTTTTCTATTGGTTTAGGATAGGGACACGTTGTCCAACGTAGATTTTAGGTATTGGTATGGGAATTATAAACATGGTACACTTAATTTTGGGTGTATAATGTGGGGCGGGAAGGAGACTGCCGTGGCTTCTGTGCTAGCTGGACCTCGGCAGGTCAGAAAGAAACTATTATAGATAAGGAAAAATAACTTTAAAAACTCGGCTTCACACATTCCAGACCTCTTCTTCAGCGGCTGGACTAGGGAAAAAGGACTTTCACACAGTTGGGGTCTTGCCAAGTGACCCCAACATGAATATAGAAATTAGGGTAATAAAAAAGGATTGGGAGTTTTCAGGGGTGCGTGTGTCCATTGAAGGGTGATGAGTCCCTACATGCATCCAGCACTGTGAATAAACACACCCATTCCCTACAAATCTTTATTAGAATTGTAGGGTTTGATTTTTTTCATCTTTGCGTTTTCAACAGGCAAAAAAAATGAAGAGCCTCTTGCCCGAGGTGGTGAAATTCCTGGGCCATCGTTCTTGGCACGTTTCCATGATGGCCCTGGACATTTTGGACAATGTGCTGGGGCTGCTGAAGAAGAAGGAGGCCAGCAGCGTGGCGGTGAACGTGGCACAGAGGCTCTGGTGTCTGTTTGATGCGGTAAGGAGACATCAAAATGGCCCAAAATGTGAGGGGAGAAAAGGAGGGAAAGGTGAGGGGGGAAATGGAGGGAAAGGTGAGGGGGAAAATGGCCCAAAATGTGAGGGGAGAAAAGGAGGGAAAGGTGAGGGGAGAAATGGAGGGAAAGGTGAGGGGAGAAAAGGAGGGAAAGGTGAGGGGGAAAATGGTCCAAAATGTGAGGGGAGAAAAGGAGGGAAAGGTGAGGGGGAAAAAGGGAGGGAAAGGTGAGGGGAGAAAATGGTCCAAAATGTGAGGGGAGAAAAGGGCGGGAAACTTGAGGGGAAAAAAGGGCGGGAAACGTGAGGGGGAGAAATGTTCCAAAATGTGAGGGGAGAAAAGGAGGGAAAGGTGAGGGGGGAAATGGAGGGAAAGGTGAGGGGTAAATGGTGGGAAAGGTGAGGGGGGAAATGGTGGGAAAGGTGAGGGGAGAAAAGGAGGGAAAGGTGAGGGGAGAAAAGGAGGGAAAGGTGAGGGGAAAAATGGTCCAAAATGTGAGTGGAGAAAAGGAGGGAAATGTGAGGGGAGAAAAGGGCGGGAAACTTGAGGGGAGAAGAGTGTGGGAAACATGAAGGGGAAAAATGTTCCAAAATGTGAGGGGAGAAAAGGATGGGAAACGTGAAGGGGAGAAATGGTCCAAAATGTGAGGGGAGAAAAGGATGGGAAATGTGAGGGGAGAAAAGGGTGGGAAACGTGAAGGGGAAAAATGGTCCAAAATGTGAGGGGAGAAAAGGGAGAGAAAGGTGAGGGGAGAAAATGGTGAGAAAGGTGAGGGGGGAAAAGGTCCAAAATGTGAGGGGAGAAAAGGGAGAGAAAGGTGAGGGGGGAAAAGGTCCAAAATGTGAGGGGAGAAAAGGTCCAAAATGTGAGGGGAGAAAAGGAGGGAAATGAGAGGGAGAAAAGTGCTGGAAAGGTGAGGGGAGAAAAGGGCTGGAAACATGAGAAGGAAAAGGGTGGGAAATGTGAGAAGGAAAAGGGAAGGAAACATGAGAAGGAAAAGGGAAGGAAACGTGAGGGGACGAAAAGGCTGAGAAACCCCAGCTCAGCCCCTCCTGGCCGCGGGCAGGTCGCTGCCATGTGCGAAACTCCTCTTTCCTCCTCCCCACCAGAAGGAAGCCTGCTTGCGGGAGCGCTCCATCTCCCTCTTCGCAGAGCTCCTGGGCAAAACGGCATGGAGGGACAAGAGAGCCATGAGGAGAAACTCATGGGAGGCCCTGGTCCGGCTTGTTCTTCACATGAGCGACATGGTGCCCAGCGTGGCCAAGGTACCGAGCACTGACCCACAGATCGTGGCTTGGGCTCCTTCCACCACCTTGAGGTCCTGGTGCCACCTCACAGCTTCTGTCCCACAGGCTTCCAAAAATGCCGTCCTGGCCGTGGCGGAGCTCCTCAGCTGGGAGGAGCTGAAGCAGCTGGCGCAGAGGGAGCAGATGTGTATGATGGGCGAGTGCTTGGTGAGGATGGGTTGGGTGACGGTTGTCAGCTCCTCAGGCGGACCTCCCCATGGTCCAAAGCCTGGGGCTGCAGCCTTGGTCGGGTCTCAAGAGCAGGAGGCTCCTCCAAGCTGCGTGAGGGAGGGTTCTGAGCCACCGGGGTGCCGGCAGGGTGGGCTGCTCTGGCCAGCTGGTGGCTTCTGAGAAAGGTTAAAACCTCTGTGGTGTCTCCAGCTGGCCAAGGACCAGCTGGTGTTCTCTGAGAAATGCCCACACTTTTGTCCTCTCCAGCTGGCCAAGGACCAGCTGGTGGCCTCTGAGAAATGCCCACACTTTTGTCCTCTCCAGCTGGCCAAGGACCAGCTGGTGGTCAAGGATCACCTGGTGGCCTCTGAGAAAGGCCTACACCTTTGTGCTCTCTCCAGCTGGTCCTTGGCCAGCTGGTGGCTTCTGAGAAAGGCCCACACTTTTGTCCTCTCCAGCTGGCCAAGGACCAGCTGGTGGCCTCTGAGAAATGCCCACACCTTTGTCCTCTCCAGCTGGCCAAGGACCAGCTGGTGTTCTCTGAGAAATGTCCACACTTTTGTTCTCTCCACCTGGCCAAGGACCAGCTGGTGGCCTCTGAGAAAGGTTCACACTTTTGTCCTCTCCAGCTGGCCAAGGACAGCTGCAGAGTTGAACAATTCGTGCAGGACACCAAACCTTACCTGCTGAACTCTCAGGCCCCCATACGAGAAGCGGCTCTCCGGTTCATCAGTGAGTCCCAATCCCCACGGACCCATCTTGGGGCAACCTGGGGGACACCTCGAGGTGGTTTTGGTGGCCACCTTGCCCAGGGCACCCCTGGGCTGCTGAGGGGCTCGGGCAGGGGGTGATGGAGCTCTGTGCCCAGGGTTGGCCGCGTGGCACCTGACGGAGCAGAACGAGGACGCCCTGACCGCTGTCCTCGAGGGTGAGTGGTGATCTTGGGACATCCGAGGGGTCTCTGCGCACACACGGGGCCTCACACAGATTTTCTTGCTGTTGTAGGACTTAAAACGATGAAAGAAAGAGAGAAGGATCCCTCCATCCGTTCCCTGGCGGATCAGACCGATTTGATCCTGAAATCTCTGCAGGATCGCCAAAAATCGGGATTTTCGCTGCGCTCGCTGTGCTGCTGCGTTGCTGAGCGCCCGGGGACGCAAATTCCCAACATCCAGCAAATCATGAGGTGTGCAAAGGATTTTTAAAGTCAGGAGAGAGGGATCCCTCCATCCGTTCCTTGGCGGATCTGACCGGTTTGAGTCTGAAATCTCTAAAAAATCAGCAAAAATTGGGATTTTTCCTGTGCTCACTGTGCTGCTGAGCGCCCGGGGACGCAAAGTCCCAACATCCAGCGAAGCACGAGGTGTGCAAAGGAGAGAGAAGGGCGGGAAACGTGAGGGGAGAAAATGGTGGGAAACGTGAGGGGAGAAAATGGCGGGAAACGTGAGGGGAGAAAATGGCGGGAAACGTGAGGGGGGGAAAGGGCGGGAAATGTGAGGGGAGAAAATGGCGGGAAACATGAGGGGAGAAAAAGGGCAGGAAATGTGAGGGGAGAAAAAGGCGGGAAACATGAGGGGAGAAAAAGGGCGGGAAACATGAGGGGAGAAAATGGTGGGAAACGTGAGGGGGGAAAAGGGCGGGAAACTTGAGGGGAGAAAATGGCGGGAAACGTGAGGGGAGAAAAAGGCGGGAAACGTGAGGGGAGAAAAGGGCGAGAAACGTGAGGGGAGAAAATGGTGGGAAACGTGAGGGGAGAAAATGGCGGGAAACGTGAGGGGAGAAAATGGCGGGAAACATGAGGCGAGAAAAAGGGTGGGAAACGTGAGGGGAGAAAATGGCGGGAAACATGAGGGGAGAAAAAGGGTGGGAAACGTGAGGGGAGAAAATGGCGGGAAACGTGAGGGGGAAAAAGGGCGGGAAACATGAGGGGAGAAAAAGGGCGGGAAATGTGAGGGGAGAAGAAGGCGGGAAACGTGAGGGGAGAAAAAGGGCGGGAAACGTGAGGGGGGAAAAGTGCGGGAAATGTGAGGGGAGAAAAATGTGGGAAACGTGAGGGGAGAAAAAGGGCGGGAAATGTGAGGGGAGAAAATGGTGGGAAACGTGAAGGGGAGAAAAAGGCGGGAAACGTGAAGGGGGGAAACGGCGGGAAATGTGAGGGGAGAAAAAGGTGGCAAATGGAAGGGAAAAATGAGAATAAACTCGAAAAGGACGGAAAATGAAAGGAAGAAAAGATGGAAAACGTGAGGGGGAAAAAGTGGGAAATGGAAGGCAAAAAGGAGAATAAACTTGAGCAAAATAGACCGGAAATGAGAGAAGGAAAAGGTATGGAAGGGGAGAAAAGTGGGAAATGTGAGGGGGGAAACGGTGGGAAAGGTGAGGGGAAAAAGGAGAATAAATTGGAGTGAAAATGATGGGAAATGAGAGGAAGAAAAGGTGTGAAACAAGGGGAGAAATTGTGGGAAATGTGAGGGGAGAAAAGGGTGAAAAATGTGAGGGGAAAAGTGGGAAAGGCAAAAAGCACAATAAACTTGTGTGAAAAGGATGGGAAATGAGAGGAAGAAAATACATTAAGCAGAAGGAAGAAAAGGGAAATGTGAGGGGGAAAAGGGTGGAAATGGAAGGGAAAAAGGAGAATAAAGTCGACTGTAAAGGACAGGAAATGAAAGAAGAAACGTTATTAAAGGGGAGAAAAGGTGGGAAATGTGAAGAGGAAAAGAGTGGGAAATGTTAAGGGGTAAAGGGCGGGAAATGAGAGGGGAAAAAGTGGGAAATTGAAGGAAAAAAAGGAGAATAAACATGAGTGAAAAGGACAGGAAATGAAAGAAAAAATGTTATTAAAGGGGAGAAAAGGTGGGAAATGTGAAGAGAAAAGGGTGGGAAATGTGAGGGGGAAAATGGTGGGAAATGTGAGGGGGGAAAGTGGGAAATAGAAGGCAAAGAGGAGAATAAATTTGAGTGAAAATGATGGAAAATGAGAGGAAGAAAAGCTATGAAAGGGGAGAAAAGGGAAATGTGAAGGGGAAAAAGGGAAGGAAACATGAGGGAAAAAAAAAAAAAACAGGAAAAAGGAGGAAAAATGAGTGTAAAAGATAAAGAGAAAAAAAAAAAAAAACAACCAGGTAAAATAGGCCAAAAACGATGGGAAATGTGAAATGTCGGAAGGGTGGGAAGCGTGAGGGGAAAAGGGTGGGAAATGTCAGAAAAAAAGGGAAAATAAAGAGAAAAATGTTTATTTTGGGGGTATTTGTGTTTATTTTGGGGGTATTTGTGTTTATTTTGAGGGCATTGGTGTTTATTTGGGGGATATTTGTGTGTATTTTGTGTATTTGTGTGTATTTTTGTGAATTTTGGGTGTATTTGTGTTTATTTTGGGTATTTGTGTTTATTTTGGGGGTATTGGTGTTTATTTTGGGGGTATTTGTGTTTATTTTGGGTATTTGTGTGTATTTTGGGTATTTGTGTGTATTTTGGGTATTTGTGTGCATTTTCTGTGTTTATTTTGGGGGTATTTGTGTTTATTTTGGGTATTTGTGTGTATTTTGTGTGTATATTTTGCGTGTGTATTTTGGGTGTATTTGAGTTTATTTTGGGTGTGTATTTAGGTGTATTTTGGGTGCATTTTTTGTGTGTGTTTGTGTTCCGCCCCCCCCTCCCCAAATTGTGACCCCCCCCACCCCCAAATCTCCACAAATTCACCCCCCAAAATCGTGTGACCCCCCCACCCCAAAATCTCCCCCAAAATGTCCCCAAATCACCCCGAAATATCCCCAAAATCTCCCCTATATCCCCCCAAACCTCCCCAAATTCCACCCCCAAAATCCTGTGAACCCCCACCCCAAATCCCCCCAAATTCCCCAAAATGTCCCCAAATCACTCCAAAATCTCCCCAAAATCTCTCTATCCCCCCAAACCTCCCCAAATTCTGCCCCCCAATATCGTGACACCCCACCCCAAAATCTCCCCAAATTGCCCTAAAATCCCCCAAAATCTCCCCAAAATCTCTCCTATATCCCCCCAAACCTCCCCAAATTCCGCCTCCCCAAAATCCTGTGAACCCCCACCCCAAATCCCCCAAAATTGCCCCAAAACCCCCAAATTCTCCCCAAAATCTCTCCTATATCCCCCCAAATTCCGCCCCCCAAAATCCTGTGAACCTCCACCCCAAATCCCCCAAAATCTCCCCAAATTGCCCCAAAATCCCCCAAAATCTCCCCAAAATCTCTCCTATATCCCCCCCCAAACCTCCCCAAATTCCTCCCCCCAGCCCCAAATTCCCCTTTTCTCCCCCCCAAATTCCTCCCCCCACCCCCAAATTCCCCTTTTTTCCCCCCCAAATCTCGCGCCCCCCCAGCCCCAAATTCCCCTTTTTTCCCCCCCAAATCTCGCGCCCCCCAGCCCCAAATTCCCCTTTTTTCCCCCCAAATCTCGCGCCCCCCCCGCCCCAAATTCCCCTTTTTCCCCCCCCAAATCTCGCACCCCCCCAGCCCCAAATTCCCCTTTTCCCCCCAAATCTCGCGCCCCCCCCAGCCCCAAATTCCCCCTTTTTCCCCCCCAAATTCCTCCCCCCACCCTCAAATTCCCGTTTTTTCCCCCCCAAATTCTGCCCCCCCAGCCCCAAATTCCCCTTTTTTCCCCCCCAAATCACGCACCCCCCCAGCCCCAAATTCCCCTTTTTTCCCCCCCAAATTCCGCCCCCCCACTCCCAAATTCCCCCTTTTCCCCCCCAAATCTCGCGCCCCCCACCCCCAAATTCCCCTTTTTTCCCCCCAAATCTCGTGCCCCCCCAGCCCCAAATTTCCCTTTTTCCCCCCAAATTCCTCCCCCCACCCCCAAATTTCTCCTTTTCCCCCCCCAAATTCCGCTCCCCCCACCCCCAAATTCCCCTTTTTTGCCCCCCAAATTCCGCCCCCCCAGCCCCAAATTCCCTTTTTTCCCCCCCAAATCTCGCGCCCTCCCAGCCCCAAATTCCCCCTTTTTCCCCCCAAATTCCGCCCCCCACCCCCAAATTCCCTTTTCCCCCCCAAATTCCGCTCCCCCCACCCCCAAATTCCCCTTTTTTCCCCCCAAATCTCGGCCACCCCAGCCCCAAATTCCCCTTTTTCCCCCCCAAATTCCTCCCCCCACCCCCAAATTTCCCTTTTTCCCCCCCAAATTCCGCCCCCCCCCCAGCCCCAAATTCCCCTTTTCCCCCCCAAATTCCGCCCCCCCCAGCCCCAAATTCCCCATTTTTCCCCCCCAAATTCCGCCCCCCCACCCCCAAATTCCCCTTTTTTCACCCCAAAAACACTCGCGGAGCCGGGGAACGATAAAAAGGTCTCGGCAACACCCACGACACGCCCGTCACGATACACCGTAGAAAATTGGGGGGGGGGTCCCCCCATTACCCCCTCCCCACCCCCCAAAAACCCCTCGGGGGGGGAGGGGAGGGGCAGGGGGGGAAGGGCTGGGGTGGGGGAGGGGCCCCAATATATATAATAATAATAATAATAATTATAATAATAATAATAATTAAAAAAAAAAACCCGAAATGAACAAAAAAAATGGGGAGGGGGCGTGGGAAAGGAGAGAAGCCCCCCCCCAAAATTGGGGGGGGAGGGGCAATTATCCCCCCCCCCCAGAGGTGGGGGAGGGGTTTGTGTTGGATAATTGGGGTGGGGGGAGGGGAAATTCGACCCCACCCAGGAGGGGCAAATTTTTTTTGGGGGGGTGGGGGGGGTAAATGGAGCCCTGGGGGGGTTAATTTGGGGGGGGGGGGGGGGGAATTGCCCCGGGGGGGGCAAATGCGACCCCCGGGGGGGGAGGGGCAAATACAATATGATACATAGACTTTGACATGTACATTATTTACAGCCCCCCCCCCCAAATCCCCAAAATTTTGGGGTGGGGGAGGGGGGCAAGGGGGGTCCGCGCACCCCCAAAATTCATCCGAGGTGGGGGAGGGGTGGGGGGTCTCCCCTCCCTTTGAACCCCCCCCCAAAATTTCATCCGGGGGGGGCAACTTGGCAATAAATAGATCGGCGGGGGGGGGGTTGGGGGGGATTTTTGGGGGGGTTTGATGGAGATTTTGGGGACCCCCCCCCCCCCCAATTTTGACACCCCCCCCTCCCCAGCCCCCCCAAAATTTATGTACAGGTTCCCCCCGAGGGGGGTGAGGGGTGGTCCCGGCTGGAGGGGGGGGAAATTTTGGGGGACCCCCCCCCAAAAAGAAACCCTGTTGCTGCCTGGGATTGAGGGGGACCCCCCCCAAAATTAGGGACCCCCCCAAAATTCGGGGACCCCCCCAGGCGGAGAAAGGGGGGGCTGCGAATAGACTTTTATACATATATATAAATAGGGGGGGGGTCTCCGCCGGGGGGGGGCGTTTTTGGGGGGCTGGGGGGGGGTCCCCCCTTTTTGGGTCGGGGTTGGGACACCCCTTTTGTTTTTGGGCACCCAAAAATTAGGGGTGCCCCCAGTTCTGGGGTGGGGGGATCCCCAAATGTGGGTGGGTCATTTTTGGGGTGCAGTTTTAGGGGGAGGCGTCCCCCAATTTTGAGGGGGGGTCCCCCAGAACTGTCCCCATTTTTGGGGGTGTCCCCATTTTTGGGGTGTCCCCATTTTTGGGGTGCCCTCCCACCCCTGTTCCTGGGGGGGAGGAGAGGGGGTCTGTCCCCCTCATTTGGGCGTTCCCCTCCCCCCAAATTTTTGGGGACCCCCCCATTTTTGGGTGACCCCCCCCCATATTTTGGGGTGCCCCAATTCCATCCCCACTGCAGGAACTTCAATCCTCACCCCAAAAATGCCCCCCCCCCCATTATGAGGAGCTTTCGGGATGGCCCCAAATTATTTTGGGGGGTTCCCCCCATATTTTGGGGTGCCCCCCCCCCCACATTGGCATCCCCATCTCCATCTCACGTCCTTGTCCCCCCCCCGCCATTCTGGGGGTGTCACCCCGTTTTTTGGGGGGGATATTCCCATTTTTTGGGGGATTTCCCGTTTTTTGGGAGCGCCACCCCGTTTTTTGGGGTGTCCCCATTTTTGGGGTGCCCCATTGGGGGGGGGTCCGGGTGTCCCCATCCCGGCAGCTCCGTCCCCGTCCTTGTCCCCCCCCGCCATTCCGGGGGTGTCACCCCATTTTTTGGGGTGTCACCCCATTTTTTGGGGGGGGGTTTCCCCGTTTTTGGGGTGTCTCCGTTTTTTGGGGGTGTCCCCATTTTGGGGGTGCCCCATTGGGGGGGGGTTCCAGGGGTCCCCATCCCGGTCCTCGTCCCGGGGGTGTCACCCCGATTTTGGGGTCCCGGTTTGGGGGTGTCACCCCGATTTTGGGGTCCCATTTTTGGGGGTGTCACCCCGATTTTGGGGTCCCGTTTTTGGGGGTGTCACCCCATTTTTAAAGTCCGGTTTGGGGGTGTCATGCCTTTTTGGGGTCCCGTTTTTGGGGGTGTCACCCCGTTTCCGAGGTCCCGGTTTTGGGGGTGTCACGCCGTATTTGGGGTCCCGTTTTTGGGGTCCTGTTCTGGGGGCGTCACCCCATTTTTTGGAGTCCTGTTGCCAGCAGTGTCACCCCGTTTTGGGGGTCCCATTTCCAGAGGTGTCACCCCCCGTTTTGGGTGTGTCACCCCATTTTTTGGAGTCCTGTGGCCAGGGGTGTCACCCCATTTCAGGGGTCCCATTTCCCGGGGGTGTCACCCCTTTTTTAGGGTCCTGTTTTTGGGGGTGTCACGCTGTTTTTGGGGGAGTCCCGTTTTTGGGGGGGGTCCCGTATTTGGGGTCCCATTTCCCGGGGGTGTCACCCCATTTTTGGGTCCCGGTTTGGGGTGTCACTCCGTTTTACGGGGGGGGGGCCTTTTTGGGGTCCGGTTTCCGGGGGTGTCACCCCTTTTTTACAGTCCTGGTTTGGGGTGTTATGCCATTTTTGGGGTCCCGTTTTCGGGGGTGTCACCCCTTTTTTACGGTCCCGGTTTGGGGTGTCATGCTGTTTTTGGGGTCCCGTTTTTGGGAGCGTCACCCCTTTTTTAGGGTCCCGTTTTTGGGGGTGTCCCCCCTTTTTTACGGTCCCGTTTTTGGGCGTGCCAGGCGGTATTTGGGGTCCCGTTTTTGGGGTGTCACCCCGTTTCCGAGGTCCCATTTTTGGGGGCGTCACCCCTTTTTTACAGTCCCGTTTTCGGGGGTGCCAGGCCATATTTGGGGTCCCATTTTTGGGGTGTCACCCCGTTTCCAAGGTCCCGTTTTCGGGGGTGTCACCCCTTTTTAAGGGTCCTGTTTTTGGGGGCGCCAGGCCGTATTTGGGGTCCCGTTTCCGGGGGTGCCAGGCCGTATTTTGGGTCCCGTTATCAAGGGTGTCACCCCGTTTCCGAGGTCCCATTTTCGGGGTCATCATGCCGTATTTGGGGTCCCGTTTTTGGGGGCGGCAGGTCGTATTTGGGGTCCCGTTTTCGGGGGTGTCACCCCGTTTCCGAGGTCCCATTTTTGAAGGTGTCCCCCGTTCCCAGGTCCCGTTTTCGGGGCCTCACCCCATTTCCGAGGTCCCGTTTGGGGGTGTCCCCGTCCCAGTCCCGTTTTTGGGGGTGCCAGGCCGGTTTTGGGGTCCTGTTCTCGGGGGTGTCACCCTGTTTCCAGGTCCCATTTTTGGGGGTGCCAGGCAGTATTTGGGGTCCCGTTTTTGGGGGTGTCACCCCATTCCCAGGTCCTGTTTCCAGGGGTGCCAGGCCGTATTTGGGGTCCCATTTTCGGGGGTGTCACCCCGTTTCCGAGGTCCCGTTTTCGGGGGTGTCACCCCCTTTTTAGGGTCCCATTCTCGGGGGTGCCAGGCCATATTTGGGGTCCCGTTTTCGGGGGTGCCAGGCCGTATTTGGGGTCCCGTTTTTGGGGGTGCCAGGCCGTATTTGGGGTCCCGTTTTTGGGGGCGTCACCCTTTTTTACAGTCCCGTTTTCGGGGATGTCCCCCGTTCCCGAGGTCCCATTTTTGAAGGTGTCCCCCGTTCCCAGGTCCCGTTTTAGGGGGTGTCACCCCATTTCCGAGGTCCCGTTTGGGGTGTCCCTGTCCCAGTCCTGTTTTCGGGGGTACCAGGCCGTTTTTGGGGTCCCGTTTGGGGGTGTCACCCCGTTTCCAGGTCCCATTTGGGGGTGTCCCCGTCGCGGTGCGGGGGCTCAGGCGCACTTGGCGCGCGCCTGCGCCAGCAGGTCGCTGAAGGAGTCGAAGAGGCGCTCGAGCCAGGGCTGGTTGCGCATGCAGCGCTGCACCACCTCCTCCTGCCCCAGGTCCTCCGCGCGGCCCTCGATGGCCGTGGTCTGGGGGGCAGGAGAGGTCAGTGGGGTCAGGAATGGGGTCAGGAATGGGCAGTGGGGTCAGGAACGGTCAGTGGGGTCAGGAACAGTCAGTGGGGTCAGGAATGGGCAGTGGGGTCAGGAAGGGTCAGTGGGAATGGTCAGTGGGGTCAGGAGTGGGCAGTGGGATGGGAATGGTCAGTGGGGTCAGGAGTGGGCAGTGGGATGGGAATGGTCAGTGGGGTCAGGAGTGGGGTCAGGAACGGTCAGTGGGGTCAGGAATGGGCAGTGGGGTCAGGAATGGTCAGTGGGGTCAGGAATGGGCAGTGGGGTCAGGAATGGGCAGTGGGGTCAGGGATGGGCAGTGGGGTCAGGGATGGTCAGTGGGAATGGTCAGTGGGGTCAGGAATGGGCAGTGGGGTCAGGAATGGTCAGTGGGAACGGTCAGTGGGGTCAGGAATGGTCAGTGGGGTCAGGAACAGTCAGTGGGAATGGTCAGTGGGGTCAGGGATGGGCAGCGGGGTCAGGGATGGGCAGTGGGGTCAGGGATGGGCAGTGGGGTCAGGAATGGTCAGTGGGAATGGTCAGTGGGGATGGGCAATGGGAATGGTCAGTGGGGTCAGGAATGGTCAGTGGGGTCAGGAATGGTCAGTGGGGTGGGAATGGGCAGTGGGGTCAGGAATGGTCAGTGGGGTCAGGAATGGTCAGTGGGGTCAGGAATGGTCAGTGCGGATGGTCAGTGGGGAATGGTCAGTGGGGTCAGGAATGGTCAGCGGGGAACGGTCAGTGAGAATGGTCAGTGGGGTCAGGAATGGTCAGTGGGAATGGTCAGCGGGGTCAGGAACGGTCAGTGGGGTCAGGAATGGTCAGTGGGGTCAGGAATGGGCAGTGGGAATGGGCAGTGGGGTCAGGAATGGTCAGTGGGGTCAGGAACGGTCAGTGGGGTCAGGAGTGGTCAGTGGGGTCAGGAATGGTCAGTGGGGAATGGTCAGTGGGGTCAGGAGTGGTCAGTGGGGTCAGGAATGGTCAGTGGGGTCAGCAATGGTCAGTGGGGTCAGGAGTGGGCAGTGGGGTCAGGAACGGTCAGTGGGGTCAGGAACGGTCAGTGGGGTCAGGAACGGTCAGTGGGGTCAGGAATGGGCAGCGGGGTGGGAATGGTCAGCAGGGAATGGCCCAGGTGTCCCCATATGTCCCCAGGTACCCCCAGGTGTGTCCCC
The DNA here is from genome assembly GCF_003957565.2 of Taeniopygia guttata. Lineage (NCBI taxonomy): Eukaryota > Metazoa > Chordata > Aves > Passeriformes > Estrildidae > Taeniopygia > Taeniopygia guttata. Next base: position 1,410,322 of record NC_054769.1, on the reverse strand, counting down.
AGGTGTATCCCCAGGTGTCCCCAGGTGTCCCAGGTGTGTCCCCAGGTGTGTGCCCAGGTGTCCCCAGGTGTGCCCAGGTGTGCCCAGGTGCCCCAGGTGTGCCCAGGTGTGTCCCCATGTGTCCCCAGGTGCCCCAGCTGTCCCCAGGTGCCCCAGGTGTGTCCCCAGGTGCCCCAGCTGTGCCCACCTCGTCCTTGCAGCGCAGGAAGGTGCAGGGGACATGGGGGGACACAGGGGGGACAGGGGGTGATATGGGGGGGACAGGTGTGCCCAGGTGTCCCCCAGATGTCCCCAGGTGCCCCCCAGGTGTGCCCAGGTGTGTGCCCAGGTGTCCCCAGGTGTCCCCAGGTGTGTCCCCAGGTGTGTCCCCAGGTGTGCCCACCTCGTCCTTGCAGCGCAGGAAGGTGCAGGGGACATGGGGGGACACAGGGGGGACAGGGGGTGATATGGGGGGGACAGGTGTGCCCAGGTGTATCCCCAGGTGCCCCAGGTGTGTCCCCAGGTGTGCCCAGGTGTCCCCAGGTGTGTCCCCAGGTGTGCCCAGGTGCCCCCAGGTGTCCCCAGATGTCCCCAGGTGCCCCAGGTGTCCCCAGGTGCCCCCAGGTGTGTCCCCATGTGTCCCCAGGTGCCCCCAGGTGTGTGCCCAGGTGTGTGCCCAGGTGTGTGCCCAGATGTCCCCAGGTGTGCCCAGGTGCCCCCAGATGTCCCCAGCTGTCCCCCGGTGTGTCCCCAGATGTCCCACAGGTGTCCCCAGATGTCCCCAGGTGTGTCCCCAGCTGCCCCCAGGTGTGTCCCCAGGTGCCCCCAGGTGTATCCTCACGTGCCCCCAGGTGTATCCCCAGGTGTCCCCAGGTGTCCCCAGGTGTCCCCAGGTGCCCCCAGGTGTGCCCAGGTGTGCCCAGGTGCCCCCAGGTGTCCCCAGGTGCCCCCAGGTGTGCCCAGGTGTGCCCCCAGGTGTGCCCAGGTGTCCCCAGGTGCCCACCTCGTCCTTGCAGCGCAGGAAGGTGTGGTACTTGTAGTGGTGCAGGGAGTGGTACAGCGTGTACAGCAGCGACTTCTCCACCTCCACCTTGAACTCCTGCGGGCACACCTGGCTCAGGGACCCCAAACCTCACCTGGGACCCCCAAATCCCACCTGGGACCCCAAATCCCACTGGGACCCCAAAATCCACCTGGGACCCCCAATCCCACCTGGGACCCCCCAAACCTCACCTGTGACCCCCAAACCCCACCTGGGACCCCCCAAACCTCACCTGGGAACCCCCAAACCTCACCTGGGACCCCCAAAATCTCCCCTGGGACCCCTCAAACCTCACCTGGGACCCCCAAAACTCCACCTTTGACCCCCCAAACCTCACCTGGGACCCCCCAGACCCCACCTGGGACCCCCCAAACCCCACCTGGGACCCCCCAAACCTCACCTGTGACCCCCCAGACCCCACCTGGAACACCCCAAACCCCACCTGGGACCCCCCAGCCCCCACCTGGAACACCCCAAACCCCACCTGTGACCCCCAAACCTCCCCTGGGACCCCCCAGACCTCACCTGTGACCCCCCAAACCTCACCTGGGACCCCCCAAACCCCACCTGGGACCCCCCAAACCCCACCTGGGACCTCACCTGGAACCCCCCAAAATACACCTGTGACCCCCCAGACCCCACCTGGGACCCCCCAAACCCCACCTGTGACCCCTCAAACCCCTCCTGGGACCCCTCAAACCTCACCTGTGACCCCCCAAACCCCACCTGTGACCCCCCAAACCCCACGTGGGACCCCCCAGACTCCACCTGGCACCCCCAAACCCGACCTGTGACCCCCCAAACCCCACCTGGGACCCCCCAAACCCCACCTGGGACCCCCCAAACCTCACCTGGGACCCCCCAAACCCCACCTGTGACCCCCAAACCCCACCTGGGACCCCCCAAACCTCACCTGGGACCCCCCAAACCCCACCTGGGACCCCCCAAACCTCACCTGGGACCCCCCAAACCTCACCTGTGACCCCCCAGACCCCACCTGTGACCCCCCAAACCCCACCTGGGACACGCAGACCCCCCCTGGGACACCCCAAACCCCCACTGGGACCCCCCAAACCCCACCTGTGACCCCCCAAACCCCACCTGGGACACCCCAAACCCCGCCTTGGACCCCCCAAACCGCACCTGGGACCCCCCAAACCCCACCTGTGACCCCCCAAACCCCACCTGGGACCCCCCAAACCCCACCTGGGACCCCCCAAACTCCACCTGGGACACCCCAAACCCCACCTGGGACCCCCCAAACCTCACCTGGGACACCCCAAACCCCACCTGGGACCCCTAAATCCCACCTGGGACCCACCAAACCCCACCTGGGACCCCCCAAACCTCCCCTGTGACCCCCCAAACCCCCGTGGGACCCCCCAGACCCCACCTGTGATCCCCCAAACCGCACTTGTGACCCCCCAAACCTCACCTGGGACACCCCAAACCTCACCTGGGACCCCCAAACCCAACCTGGGGCACCCCAAACCCCACCTGGGACACCCCAAACCTCACCTGTGACCCCCAAACCCCACCTGGGACCCCCAAACCTCACCTGGGACACCCCAAACCTCACCTGGGATCCCTCAAACCTCACCTGAGACCCCTCAGACCCCACCTGGGACACCCCAAACCCCACCTGGGACACCCCAAACCCCACCTGTGACCCCCAAACTCCACCTGGGACCCCACCTGGGACCCCTCAAACCCCACCTGGGACCCCCCAAACCCCACCTGTGACCCCTCAAACCTCACCTGGGACCCCCCAAACCCCACCTGGGACCCCCCAAATCCCACCTGTGACCCCCCAAACCTCACCTGGGACCCCCAGCCCCACCTGGGACCCCCCAAACCCCACCTGGGACCCCCCAAACCCCACCTGGGACCCCCCAAACCTCACCTGGGACTCCCCAAACCCCACCTGGAACCCCCCAAACCTCAACTGTGACCCTCCAAACCCCACCTGGGACCCCTCAAACCCCCCCTGTGACCCCCAAACCCCACCTGGGACCCCCCAAATCTCACCTGGGACCCCCCAAACCCCACCTGGGACCTCACCTGGGACCCCCAAACCCCACCTGTGACCCCCCAAACCCCACCTGGGACCCCCAAACCCCACCTGTGACCCCCCAAACCCCACCTGGGACCCCTCAAACCCCACCTGGGACCCCCCAAATGTCACCTGGGACCCCCCAAACCCCACCTGTGACCCCCCAAACCCCACCTGGGACCCCACCTGGGACCCCCAGCCCCCACCTGGGCCGTACCTGGGGCTTGCCCACGCTGCGTTTCACCTTGCTGAGCGTTTTGCGGTTGTACGGGTCCCCCCCCGGGCGCAGCCGCACCAGAGACTCGCCCGGCTCGGCGTGGAGCTGCGGGAAGGTGTGCAGCGCCTCCTGCGGACAGGTGAGGGACAGGTGAGGGACAGGTGAGGGACAGGTGAGACACAGGTGAGACACAGGTGGGACAGGTGAGGGACAGCTGAGTGCCACAGGGGCACTGCAGCGCCTCCTGCGGACAGGTGAGATACAGGTGGGACAGGTGAGGGACAGGTGAGGGACAGGTGAGGGACAGGTGAGTGCTACAGGGTCACTGCAGCGCCTCCTGCGGACAGGTGAGATACAGGTGAGACAGGTGAGGGACAGGTGAGGGACAGGTGAGATACAGGTGAGGTACAGGTGAGACAGGTGAGTGCTACAGGGTCACTGCAGCGCCTCCTGTGGACAGGTGAGACAGGTGAGGGACAGGTGGGACAGGTGAGGGACAGGTGAGGGACAGGTGGGACAGGTGAGTGCCACAGGGTCACTGCAGCGCCTCCTGCGGACAGGTGAGATACAGGTGAGACACAGGTGAGACAGGTGAGACACAGGTGAGTGCCACAGGGTCATTGCAGCACCTCCTGCGGACAGGTGGGACAGGTGAGACAGGTGGGACAGGTGAGCACCATGGGGTCACCATGGGGTCACTGCAGTGCCTCCTGCGGACAGGTGAGACACAGGTGGGACAGGTGAGACAGGGGGACAGGTGGGACAGGTGAGACAGATGGGACAGGTGAGTGCAGGTGAGACAGGGGGGACAGGTGAGCAGCATGGGGTCACCATGGGGTCACCACAGGGTCACCACGGGGTCATCGGGACCCCTCTAAACACCCCAAATCCCCCCCAAACCCCCCAAATCCCCTCCCAGGACCCCCCAAACGTCACAAATCTCCTCCCAAACCCCACAAACCTCCTCCCAAACCCCACAGATCCCCTCCCAGAACCCCCCAAATCTCCCCCCCAAACCCCCCAATCTCCCCCCAAACCCCACAGATCCCCCCCAAACCCCCCAAATCTCCCCCTAAACCCCCCCAATCTCCTCCCAAACCCCACAGATCCCCCCCAAACCCCACAGATCCCCTCCCAGGATCCCCCAAACCCCACAGATCCCCTCCCAGGACCCCCCAAATCCCCCCCAACCTCACAGAACTCCTTCCAGGAGACCCCCAACCCCCCCCAGTCTCCCCCCAAACCCCCCAAATCTCCCCCCAAACCCCACAGATCCCCCCCAAACCCCCCAAATCTCCCCCCAAACCCCACAGATCCCCCCCAAACCCCACAAATCTCCCCCCAAACCCTACAGATTCCCCCCAAACCCCACAGATCCCCCCCAAAAACCCCACAAATCTCCTCCCAAACCCCCCCAATCTCCTCCCAAACCCCACAGATCCCCCCCAAACCCCACAAATCTCCCCCCAAACCCCATATATCCCTCCCAAACCCCACAGATCCCCCCCAAACCCCACAGATCCCCTCCCAGGACCCCCTAACCCCCTCAAATCCCCCCAAATCCCCTCCCAGGACCCCTCAAATCCCCCCCAACCCCACAGAACTCCTCCGAGGACACCCCCAAACCCCACAAATCTCCCCCCAAACCCCACAGATCCCCCCCAAACCCAAACAGATCCCCCCAAAACCCCACAGATCCCCCCAAAAACCCCACAGATCTCCTCCCAAACCCCCCCAATCTCCTCCCAAACCCCACAGATCCCCCCCAAACCCCCCCAGTCTCCCCTCAAACCCCAAAGATCCTCCCCAAACCCCACAGATCCCACCAAACCCCCCCAAATCTCCCCCCAAACCCCCCAATCTCCCCCAAACCCCCCCAATCTCCTCCCAAACCCCACAAATCTCCTCCCAAACCCCACAGATCCCCCCCAAACCCCACAGATCCCCCCAAAACCCCACAGATCCCCCCCCAAAACCCCACAATCTCCTCCCAAACCCCCCGGATCCCCCCCAAATCCCCCCCCAATCCCCCCAGGCCCCCCCTGACCTGCAGGCTGGGGTTCAGGGTCACCCTCTTCAGCACCTTCTTCTTGTGGTCGTTGAGGATCCCGTCGATCTTGCGCATGGGGGGCAGGTACAGCTCATCTGGGGGGGCACGGGGGGGTCAGGGCGGGTTCGGGGGGGGGGGTCCCCGGGGTGGGGGAGGGGCGGGGCTCACCGTTGGTGTCCTCCAGGGCCTGGATCATGTCGGGGTCCAGGGCGGTGCTGACCAACATCTCCACGTAGCTGCGGTACATCTCCTTCATGGCCCGCGTGTTCAGCACCCGCCCCGGCGGGGCCCGCTCTGCGGACACGGCCCCTTTAAGGGCGGGGGCGGGGCCGAGGGACACGCCCACCTCCCAAAATTGGGAAAAACCCCGCCCAAAATTTGCAAACATGCCCCTGTTCTAAAGGAGCGCTGGCCCTTTAAGAGGAGAAATGGAAGGACACGCCCACCTCCCAAAATTGGGCAAAACCCCGCCCACAAGTCCCAGACACGCCCATGTTATAAAGAAACGCGGTCCCTTTAAGGGGTGGGGCTAAAGGACACGCCCACATCCCAAAAAACCGGAAAAAACCCGCCCACAACTCACAGACACGCCCCCGTTCTAAAGGAGCGCTGGCCCTTTAAAGGGAGGGGCAAAAGGACACGCCCACCTCCCAAAATTGGGCAAAACCCCGCCCACAATTCACAAACATGTCCTCGTTCTAAAGGAGCGCTGGCTCTTTAAGAAAGGAGAAAACCCCGCCCACAATTCACAGACACGCCCACATTTTAAAGGAGCGCGGCCCCTTTAAGGGCGGGGGCGGGGCAAAGGGCCACGCCCACCTCCCAAAATTGGGGAAAACCCCGCCCACAAGTCCCAGACACGCCCCCGTTCTAAAGGAGCGCTGGCCCTTTAAGGGGAGGGGCAAAAGGACACGCCCACCTCCCAAAATTGGGCAAAACCCCGCCCACAATTCGCAAACATGCTCCTGTTATAAATGAGCACTGGCCCTTTAAGAAAAGAAAAAGCCACGCCCACAAGTCCCAGACACACCCACGTTATAAATGAGTGCTGGCCCTTTAAGGGGCAGGGCAAAAAGACACGCCCACCTCCCAAAATTGGGCAAAACCCCGCCCAAAATTTGCAAACACGCCCCTGTTCTAAAGGAGCGCTGGCCCTTTAAGAAACGAAAAAGCCCCGCCCACAAGACCCAGACACGCCCCCGTTCTAAATGAGCGCTGGCCCTTTAAGGGGTGGGGCAAAGGGACACGCCCACCTCCCAAAATTGGGCAAAACCCCACCCACAAGTCACAGACATGCCCCTGTTCTAAATGAGCGCTGGCCCTTTAAGGGGAGGGGCCAAAGGACACGCCCACCTCCCAAAAAACCGGGAAACCCCCGCCCACGATTTGCAAACATGCCCCTGTTCTAAAGGAGCGCGTCCCCTTTAAGAGGAGAAATGGAGGGACACGCCCACCTCCCAAAATTGGGCAAAACCCCGCCCACAACTCACAGACACGCCCCCATTTTAAATGAGTGCTGGCCCTTTAAGGGGAGGAGCAAAAGGACACGCCCACCTCTCAAAATTGGGGAAAACCCCGCCCACAATTCACAGACACACCCCCGTTATAAAGGAGCGCTGGCCCTTTAAGGGGAGGGGCAAAAGGACACGCCCACCTCCCAAAATTGGGCAAAACCCCGCCCACAAGTCCCAGACACGCCCACGTTTTAAAGGAGCGCGGCCCCTTTAAGGGGCAGGGCAAAAGGACACGCCCACCTCCCAAAATTGGGCAAAGCCCCGCCCACAAGTCACGGACACACCCACGTTTTAAAGGAGACCTCCCCCAAATTTTGGGGTTCCCTCTCCCAAAATTTTGGGCTCCCCCCCCCTCCCCACCAAATCCCGGGTTCCCCCTTAAATTTTGGGGTTCCTTCCCCAAATTTCGAGTTTCCCCCCCCCAAATTTTGGGTTCCCCCCCCCCAATTTTGGGTCCCCCCTCTCAATTTCGGGGTCCCCCCCCCCAAATTTCGGGGTGCCCCCCGCTCACCCTCCATCCCAATTGACCCCACAAACCCCTGGATTTCCCCCCTAAATCCCATTTTTCCCCTCCAAATTTTGCTTCCCCCCCCCCAATTTCGGGTTCCCCCCCCCAAATTTCGGGGTCCCCCCCAAATTTCGGGGTGCCCCCGCTCACCCTCCTCGCTCAGGGGGTCGGGGCTGGACTCGGACTCGGAGCTCGTGGCCGCCTCCTTGAGCCATTTTTTCCGTTTTTTGGGGGGCGGCTCCGCCTTCACTTTGGGGGGTTTGGGTTTGGATTTGGGGGGCGCGGGGGGGGGGCGGGGGCGCGGGGGGGGGGGGGCGGGGGGGTCGCTCCGGGGGGGCCGCTCGGCTTTTTGGGCTCTGTCGGATTTGGGGGTTTTTTCGGCTTTTTGGGGTTTGTCGGGGGGCTCGGGGCGGGGCGGGGGAGGGGCTTTGGGGGCGCTGGGCTTGGGGTGGGGCTGTCTCCTGGGGGGAGGGGCGAGAGAGAGAAAGGGGCGGGGTTAGAGGGGGTGTGGCCAGGTGTGCCCAGGTGTGTCCACAGGTGTGCCCAGGTGTGCCCAGGTGTGTCCCAGGTGTGTCCCAGGGGTGTCCCAGGTGTGTCCCAGGTGTGTCCCAGGTGTGCCCAGGTGTGTCCCAGGTGTCCCAGGTGTGTCCCAGGTGTGCCCAGGTGTGCCCAGGTGTGTCCCAGGTGTGTCCCAGGTGTGCCCAGGTGTCCCCATGTGCCCCCAAGTGTGCCCAGGTGTGTCTCCATGTGTCCCCAGATGCCCCAAGGTGTGCCCAGGTGTGTCCCGGGTGCCCCCAGGTGCGCCCAAATGTGTCCCCAGGTGTATCCCCATGTGCCCCCAGGTACCCCCAGGTGTGCCCAGGTGTGCATCTATGTGCCCTCAGATGCCACCTGGTGTGCCCAGGTGTGCCCAGGTGTGGCTCCATGTGTCCCCATGTGTGCCCAGATGTGTCCCAGATGACCCCAGGTGCTCCCAGGTGTGCCCAGGTGTACCCAGGTGTGCCCAAAACTGTGCCCAGGTGTGTCTCTGTGTGCCCCCAGGTGTGCCCAGCTGTGCCCAGGTGCCCCCAGGTGTGCCCAGGTGTGTCCCAGGTGCCCCAGGTGTGCCCAGATATCCCCAGGTGCCCCCAAATGTGTCCCCAGGTGTGCCCCCATGTGCCCAGGTGAGCCCAGGTGTATCTCCATGTATCCCCAGGTGTGCCCAGGTGCTCCAGGTGTGCCCAGGTGCCCCCCAGGTGCCCCCAGGTACCCCCAGGTGTGTCTCCATGTGCCCCCAGGTGTGCTCAAGTGTATCCCAGGTGTGCCCAAAAGTGTGTCCCAGGTGTCCCATGTGTGCCCAGGTGCTCCCAGGTGTGTCCCATGTGCCCCCAGGTACCCCCAGGTGTGCTCAGGTGTATCCCAGGTGTGTCCCAGGTGCCCCCATGTGCCCCCAGGTGTGCCGAGGTGCCCCCAGCTGTGCCCAGGTGTGTCCCCATTGTGCCCAGGTGCCCCCAGCTGTGCCCAGGTGCCCCCATGTGCCCCCAGGTGTGTCTCCAGGTGCCCCCATGTGCCCCATGTGCCCCCAGGTGCCCCAGGTGTGTCTCCATGTGCCCCCAGCTCTGCCCAGGTGTGTCTCCATGTGCCCCCAGGTACCCCCAGCTGTGCCCAGCTGTGCCCAGGTGCCCCCAGGTGCCCCAGTTGCCCCCAGGTGCCCAGGTGTGCCCAGGTACCCCCAGGTGCCCCAGGTGTGCCCAGGTGCCCCCAGCTGTGCCCAGGTACCCCCATGTGCCCCCAGGTGCCCAGGTGTGCCCACCTGAGCGCCAGCGGGCGGTGCCAGGGTTTCCGGGAGCAGACCCTCACGTAATCCTTCTTGTTGACGTTCTCCAGGAACTTGACGTAGAGCCGCTGGTACCTGTGCTTGGCGTCCCCGAAATAGCCCAGGTACTGCCAGGGGGCACAAAGGGGGTCAGGGCACCCCGAAATCCTCAGCACCCCGAAATCCAACAGTTCACCCCAAAATCCACCCAAAATACCCAAAAATCCACCCCCAAAATCCACCCCGAAATCCAACAGTTCACCCCAAAATCCACCCAAAATACCCAAAGATTCCCCTGAAAATCCAAAAAAATCCACCCCAAAATCCACCCAAAATCCAACCCAGAATACACAAAATTCCCCAAAAACCTGAAAAATCCACCCCAAAATCCCAAAAAATCCACCCCCAAAATCCACCCCGAAATCAAACAGTTCACCCCAAAATCCACCCAAAAATACCCCAAAATACCCAAAAATCCACCCAAAATTACCTCAAAATCCCCAAAAATTTACCCCAAAACCACCCCAAAATACCCAAAAAAAACTGAAAAATCCACCCCAAAATCCCCAAAAACCCACCCCCAAATCTACCCCCAAATACCCCAGATCCACCCCAAAATCCCCAAAATCCACTCCAAAATCCACCCAAAATCCAACTCAAAATACACAAAATCCACCCCAAAATACCCAAAAAAACCTGAAAAGTCCACCCCAAAATCCCCAAAAATCCACCCAAAAATACCTCAAAATCCCCCAAAATTCACCCCAAAATCCGCAAAAATCCACCCCCAAAATCCCCAAATTCCACCCCAAAATCCACCCAAAATCCCAACAATTCACCCCAAAATCCACCCAAAATCCAACCCAGAATACACAAAATCCCAAAAAAACCTGAAAAATCCACCCCAAAATCCACCCAAAATTCCACCCAAAAATACTTCAACATCCCCAAAAATCCACCCCAAAATCCACCCCAAAATACACAAAATCCCCCCAAAAACCTGAAAAATCCACCCCAAAATCGACCCTGAAATCCCAACAATTCACCCCAAAATCCAACCAAAATACCCAAAAATCCACCCCCAAAATCCACCCCAAAATCCCAACAATTCACCCCAAAATTCACCCAAAGTCCAACCCCAAATACACAAAATCCCCCCAAAAACCTGAAAAATCCACCCCAAAATCCCCAAAAATCCACCCCCAAAATCCACCCCGAAATCCAACAGTTCACCCCAAAATCCACCCAAAATCCAGCCCAGAATACACAAAATCCCCAAAAAAACCTGAAAAATCCACCCCAAAATCCCCAAAAATCCACCCCCAAAATCGCCAACAATTCATCCCAAAATCCACCCAAAATACACAAAATGCAAAAAAACCCTGAAAAATCCACCCCAAAACCCCCCAAAACCCACCCCAAAACCACCCCAAAATACCCCAAAAAAACCTGAAAAATCCACCCCAAAATCCCCAAAAAACCTGAAAAATCCACCCCAAAATCCACCCAAAATTCCACCCAAAAATACTTCAAAATCCCCAAAAATCCACCCCAAAATCCACCCCAAAATACACAAAATCCCCCCAAAAACCTGAAAAATCCACCCCAAAATCGACCCTGAAATCCCAACAGTTCACCCCAAAATCCACTCAAAATCCACCCCAGAATACCCAAAATCCCCCAAAAAACCTGAAAAATCCACCCCAAAATCCCCAAAAATCCACCCCCAAAATCCACCCCGAAATCCAACAGTTCACCCCAAAATCCACCCAAAATACCCAAAGATTCCCCTGAAAATCCCAACAATTCACCCCAAAATCCAACCAAAATCCCCAAAAATCCACCCCCAAAATCCACCCCGAAATCCAACAGTTCACCCCAAAATCCACCCAAAATCCAACCCAAAATACACAAAATACCCAAAAATCCCTGAAAAATCCACCCCAAATCCCCAAAAACCCACCCCAAATATACCTCAAAATGCCCAAAAATCCACCCCAATATCCCCAAAAATCCACACCAAAATCCACCCAAAAATACCCCAAAATCCCCAAAAATCCACCCCAAAACACACAAAATCCACCCCAAGATACCCAAAATCCACCCCAAAATCCCCAAAAATCCACCCAAAAATCCACCCCAAAATCCCAAAAATTCACCCCAAAATTCACCCAAAGTCCAACCCAGAATACACAAAATCCCCAAAAAAACCTGAAAATTCCACCCCAAAATCCCCAAAAATCCACCCCCAAAGTCCACCCCGAAACCCAACAGTTCACCCCAAAATCCAACCAAAATCCAACCCAGAATACACAAAATCCCCAAAAAACCTGAAAAATCCACCCCAAAATCCCCAAAAATCCACCCCAAAATCGCCAACAATTCATCCCAAAATCCACCCAAAATCCAACCCAGAATACACAAAATGCAAAAAAAACCTGAAAAATCCACCCAAAATCCCCAAAAATCCACCCCAAAATCCCCAAAAATCCACTCCAAAATCCACCCAAAATCCAACTCAAAATACACAAAATCCACCCCAAAATACCCAAAAAACCTGAAAAATCCACCCCAAATCCCCAAAAATCCACCCAAAAATACCCCCAAATCCCAAAAAATCCACACCAAAATCCCCAAAAATCCACACCAAAATCCACCCAAAAATACCCCAAAATCCCCAAAAATCCACCCCCAAATCCCCAAAAATCCAACCCAAAATACACAAAATCCCCCCAGAAACCTGAAAAATCCACCCATAAAATCCCCCAAAATCCACCCCAAAATCCCCCCAAACCACCCCGGGGACCCCAAAATTCCCATTTCTGGGGCAGGATTCAAATTTTGGGATCTCAGTTTTTGGGGTTTTGGGGAGGGGTCTCCCAGCTCCCGCAACTTCAGGGGGTCCCCAAAGTTTTTGGGGTCTTTTTTTGGGGCTCCCCCCCAGTTTTTGGGGTGCCTAAAATTCGGGGAAAGACCCCAAATCCCCCATTTTTAGGGACCAGGGTTTGGGTTTTTTTTGGGGTGACCCCGGTATTTTTTGGGGTGCCCTGGCTGTTTTTTGGGGTCCCTCCATTTTTTGGGGTGCCCTAAAATTCGGGGAAAGACCCCAAATCCCCCATTTTTAGGGACCAGGGTTATCCCCACGGGTTTGGGGATTTTTTTTTGGGTGTCCCCGGTATTTTTTGGGTTCCCCAGGCTGTTTTGGGGGTGCCCCATGGGTTTTTGGGTTCCCCCAGTATTTTTTGGGGTGCCCCAGGTGTTTTTGGGGTTCCCCCGGTATTTTTTGGGTTCCCCCGGGTGTTTTTGGGGTTCCCCGGTGTTTTGGGGTCCCCCGGTATTTTTGGTGTTCCCCCAGTATTTTTGTGTTCCCCCGGTATTTTTTGGGGTGCCCCGGGTGTTTTTGGGGTGTCCCGGTGTTTTTGGGTTCTCCCGGCTGTTTTTTGGGTTCCCTGATATTTTGGGGTTCCCCTGGTATTTTTGGGGTGCCCCAGGCTGTTTTTGGGGTTCCCCTGCTATTTTTGGGTTCCCCTGGTATTTTTTGGGGTGTCCCGGGTGTTTTTGGGGTGTCCCCGGTATTTTTTGGGTTCCCCAGGCTGTTTTTTGGGTGCCCCATGGGTTTTTGGGTTTCCCCAGGGTGTTTTTGGGGTGACCCCGGTATTTTTGGGGTTCCCCAGGCTGTTTTTGGGTTGCCCTGGTATTTTTTGGGGTGTCCCGGGTGCTTTTTGGGGTTCCCCCGGCTGTTTTTTGGGTTCTTCTGGTATTTTTTGGGGTTCCCCCGGTATTTTTGTGCTCCCTGGTATTTTTGTGTTCCCCCGGTATTTTTTGGGGTTCCCCTGGTATTTTTTGGGTTCTCCTGGCTGTTTTTTGGGTTTCCCAGGCTGTTTTTGGGGGTGCCCCATGGGTTTTTGGGTCTCCCCAGGGTGTTTTTTGGGGTGCCCCAGTACTTTTTGGGTTCCCCCGGTTGCTTTTAGGGTGCCCTGGATTTTTTTGGGGGTGCCCTGGGTGTTTTTGGGCTCTCCTGGCTGTTTTTTGGGTTCCCCAGGCTGTTTTTGGGGGTGCCCCATGGGTTTTTGGGTTCCCCCGGTATTTTTTGGGGTCCCCCGATATTTTGGGGTTCCCCCAGTATTTTGGGTTTCCCTGGTATTTTTTGGGGTTCCCCAGGCTGTTTTTGGGTTCCCCCGGTATTTTTTGGGGTGCCCCGGGTATTTTTAAGTTCCCCTGGTATTTTTTGGGGTTCCCCGGTATTTTTGGGTTCCCCGGTGTTTTTGTGTTCCCCCGGTATTTTTTGGGGTTCCCCCGGTATTTTTTGGGGTTCCCCCGGTATTTTTTGGGGTTCCCCCTGTATTTTTTGGGTTCCCCCGTGTTTTTGGGGTTCCCCCAATATTTTTGGGTTCCCCGGTATTTTTTGGGTTCCCCCGGTATTTTTTGGGGTGCCCCAGGTGTTTTTGGGTTCTCCTGGCTGTTTTTTGGGTTCTCCTGGCTGGTTTTTGGGGTGCCCCAGGTGTTTTTGGGTTCTCCTGGCTGTTTTTGGGGTTCCCCGGTGTTTTTGGGGTGTCCCGGGTGCTTTTTGGGTTCCTCCGGGTGTTTTTGGGTTCCCCAGGCTGTTTTTGGGGGTGCCCCATGGGTTTTTGGGTCCCCCGGGTATTTTTAGATTCCCCTGGTATTTTTGGGGTTCCCCAGAGTTTTTGGGGTTCCCCTGCTATTTTTGGGTTCCCCCGGTGTTTTTTGGGTTCTCCCGGCTGTTTTTTGGGTTTCCCAGGCTGTTTTTGGGGGTGCCCCATGGGTTTTTGGGTTCCCCCGGTATTTTTGTGTTCCCCAGGCTGTTTTTTGGGTTCCCCAGGCTGTTTTTTGGGGTTCCCCGGTATTTTTGGGTTCCCCCGGTGTTTTTGAGGTTCCCCCGGTATTTTTTAGGGTTCCCCTGGTATTTTTTGGGGTGCCCAGGCTGTTTTTGGGCTCTCCTGGCTGTTTTTTGGGTTTCCCAGGCTGTTTTTGGGGGTGCCCCATGGGTTTTTGGGTCTCCCCAGGGTGTTTTTGGGGTGTCCCCGGTATTTTTTGGGTTCCCCAGGCTGTTTTTGGGGTGCCCTGGATTTTTTTGGGGGTGCCCTGGGCGTTTTTGGGGTGTCCCTGGTATTTTTTAGGTTCCCCGGTATTTTTTGGGTTCCCATGGTGTTTTTGTGTTCCCCCGGCTGTTTTTTGGGTTCCCCCGGTATTTTTGGGGTTCCCCCAGTATTTTTGGGTTCCCCCGGAGTTTTTTGGGTTCCCCCGGTATTTTTTGGGGTCCCCCAGGTGTTTTTGGGTTCTCCTGGCTGTTTTTTGGGTTTCCCAGGCTGGTTTTGGGGGTGCCCCGTGGGTTTTTGGGTTCCCCCGGTATTTTTTGGGTTCCCCTGGTATTTTTTGGTGTTCCCCCGGAGTTTTTGGGGTCCCCCAGGTATTTTTTGGGGTGCCGCTCACGTTGCTGGTGGCGCAGAACTGCCGCTGCCCGTCTTTGATCTCGGGGGTGAATTTCTGCAGCAGCGCCTTCTGCACCCGCCAGATGGGCGGCGGCTCCCGGCCCGTCTGCAGCGCCAGCTGGGGAGATTCGGGGGGTCAGCACCCCAAAATCCGCCCAAATCCGACCCAAAATCCACCCCAAATTCAGCCCAAAATCAACCCCAAAATCCGCCCCAAATTCAGCCCTAAATACACAAAATCCACCCCAAAAAACCCCAAAATCTGCCCCAAATTCAGCCCTAAATACACCCCAAATTCAGCCCTAAATCAACCCCAAAATCCGCTTCAAATTCAGCCCTTAATCAACCCCAAAATCCGCCCCAAAATCCGCCCCAAATTCAGCCCTAAATCAACCCCAAAATCCTCAAAAGTCCATCCCAAAATCTGCCCATATCCACCCAAAATCCGCCCCAAAATACCCAAAATCCGACCCAAAATCCGCCCCGAATTCAGCCCTAAATCAACCCCAAAATCCATCCCAAATCTGCCCCAAAATACACAAAATCCACCCCAAAATACCAAAAAATTCACCCCAAAATCCTCAAAAGTCCATCCCAAAATCTGCCCAAATCCGCCCAAAATCCGCCCCAAATTCAGCCCAAAGTCAACCCCAAAATCCGCCCCAAAATCCCCCAAATCCACCCCAAATTCAGCCCTAAATCAACCCCAAAATCCGCCCCAAAATGCCCCAAATCCACCCCAAAATACAAAAAAATCCACCCCAAAATCCTCAAAAGTCCAACCCAAAATCTGCCCAAATCCGCCCAAAATCCGCCCCAAATTCAGCCCAAAGTCAACCCCAAAATCCGCCCCAAAATACCCCAAATCCACCCCAAATTCAGCCCTTAATCAACCCCAAAATCCATCCCAAATCTGCCCCAAATCCACTCCAAAATACCCCAAATCCACCCCAAATCCACCCCAAATTCAGCCCTTAATCAACCCCAAAATCCATCCAAAATCTGCCCCAAATCCACCCCAAATCCGCCCCAAAATACACAAAATCCACCCCAAAATACCAAAAAATCCACCCCAAAATCCCCAATAATCCGCCCCAAATCCACCCAAAATCCGCCCCAAATTCAGCCCAAATCCATCCCAAATTCAGCCCTAAATCAACCCCAAAATCCGCCCCAAAATACCCCAAATCCACTCCAAAATACCCCAAATCCACCCCAAATCCATCCCAAATTCAGCCCTAAATCAACCCCAAAATCCATCCCAAATTCAGCCCTAAATCAACCCCAAAATCCGCCCCAAATTCAGCCCCAAATCCGCCCCAAAATACACAAAATCCACCCCAAAATACCAAAAAATCATCCCCAAAATCCTCAAAAGTCCACCCCAAAATCCACCCCAAAATCCACCCCAAAATCCCCAATAATCCACCCAAAATTCCCAAAAGCAACCCCAAAATCCATCCCAAATCCGCCCCAAATCCATCCCAAAATCAACCCCAATATCCGCCCCAAATCCACCCCAAAGTAATTCCCAAATCAACCCCAAAATCTGCCCCAAATTCATCCCGAAATCAACCCCAAAATCCGCCCCAAAATACCCCAAATCCACTCCAAAATACCCCAAATCCACCCCAAATCCATCCCAAATTCAGCCCTAAATCAACCCCAAAATCCATCCCAAATCTGCCCCAAATCCACCCCAAGATACTCCAAATCCACCCCAAAATACCAAAAAATCCACCCCAAAATCCTCAAAAGTCCATCCCAAAATCCATCTCAAAATCCACCCCAAGATCCCCAATAGTCCACCCCTAAATCCACCCAAAATCCCCAAAATCAACCCCAAGATCAACCCCAAAATCCGCACCAAATCCACCCCAAATTCAATCCCTAAATCAACCCCAAATACACCCCAAATTCAGCTCAAAATCAACCCCAAAATCCATCCCAAATTTAGCCCAAAATCAACCCCAAAATCCATCCCAAATCCATCCCTATGTCAACCCCAAAATTCACCACAAATTCAGCCCAAAATGAACCCCAAAATCCATCCCAAATCTGCCCCAAATCTACCCCAAATTCAGCCCAAAATCAACCCCAAAATCCGCCCCAAATCCACCCCAAAATCAACCCCAAAATCCGCCCCAAAATCCCCAATAATCCACCCCTAAATCAACCCAAAATCCCCAAAATCAACCCCAAAATCATCCCCAAAATCCATCCCAAATTTAGACCAAATCCATCACAGATTCAACCCCAAAATCCGCCCCAAATCATCCCAAAATCCATCCAGTTCAATCCCAGTTAAACACCAGTTCAATCCCAGTTCAATCCCAGTTAAACACCAGTTCAACCCTAATTCCTCATGCAGAGTCCCTCCCAGTGCTCCCAGTTCCTTTCCCAGTGTCATGTCCTGACTCCCAGTCCCTCCCAGTTCAATCCCAGTCCATCCCAGTGACTCCCAGTCCCTCCCAGTTTGTCCCAGTCCCTCCCAGTCCATCCCAGTCCGTCCCAGTCTCACCTTGAGTGCGGGGATATCCTCCACCCTCACCACGAACTCGTCCCTCTCTCGGAATATCCCCTCTCCCCAGTGACTCCCAGTGCCATGTCCTCACTCCCAGTTTGTCCCAGTCCCATCCCAGTCCCTCCCAGTCCCATCCCAGTGACTCCCAGTCCATCCCAGTTTATCCCAGTCCCTCCCAGTTTATCCCAGTCTCACCTTGAGTGCGGGGATATCCTCCACCCTGACCACGAACTCGTCCCTCTCCCTGAATATCCCCTCTCCCCAGTGCTCCCAGTCCCTCCCAGTGCCATCCCAGTGACTCCCAGTCCATCCCAGTCCCTCCCAGTGACTCCCAGTCCCATCCCAGTCCATCCCAGTCCATCCCAGTCTCACCTTGAGTGCGGGGATATCCTCCACCCTCACCACGAACTCGTCCCTCTCCCTGAAGATTCCCTCTCCCCAGTGCTCCCAGTGCCATGTCCTCACTCCCAGTGACTCCCAGCGACTCCCAGTCCATCCCAGTCCCATCCCAGTGACTCCCAGTCCGTCCCAGTCCCTCCCAGTTTGTCCCAGTCCCTCCCAGTCCCTCCCAGTCCATCCCAGTCTCACCTTGAGTGCGGGGATATCCTCCACTCTCAACACGAACTCGTCCCTCTCACGGAAGATTCCCTCTCCCCAGTGACTCCCAGTGCCATGTCCTCACTCCCAGTGACTCCCAGTGACTCCCAGTGACTCCCAGTCCCTCCCAGTCCATCCCAGTGACTTCCAGTCCATCCCAGTCCGTCCCAGTCCCTCCCAGTCCATCCCAGTCTCACCTTGAGTGCGGGGATATCTTCCACCCTCACCACGAACTCGTCCCTCTCCCTGAAGATTCCCTCTCCCCAGTGACTCCCAGTCCCTCCCAGTCCATCCCAGTCCCTCCCAGTTGGTCCCAGTCCCTCCCAGTGACTCCCAGTCCCTCCCAGTCCATCCCAGTTTATCCCAGTCCATCCCAGTCCCTCCCAGTCCATCCCAGTCTCACCTTGAGTGCGGGGATATCCTCCACCCTGACCACGAACTCGTCCCTCTCTCGGAATATCCACTCTCCCCATTGACTCCCAGTGACTCCCAGTTTGTCCCAGTCCCTCCCAGTCCATCCCAGTCTCACCTTGAGTGCGGGGATATCCTCCACTCTCACCACAAACTCGTCCCTCTCCCGGAATATCCCCTCTCCCCAGTGACTCCCAGTGACTCCCAGTGACTCCCAGTGCCATGTCCTCACTCCCAGTCCCTCCCAGTCCCTCCCAGTGCCATCCCAGTGACTCCCAGTCCATCCCAGTCCCTCCCAGTCCATCCCAGTCCGTCACAGTCTCACCTTGAGTGCGGGGATATCCTCCACCCTGACCACGAACTCGTCCCTCTCCCTGAAGATGCCCTGTCCCCAGTGCTCCCAGTGACTCCCAGTTTGTCCCAGTGACTCCCAGTGCCATGTCCTCACTCCCAGTCCATCCCAGTCCCTCCCAGTCCCTCCCAGTGACTCCCAGTTTATCCCAGTCTCACCTTGAGTGCGGGGATATCCTCCACCCTCACCACGAACTCGTCCCTCTCCCTGAAGATGCCCTCTCCCCAGTGCTCCCAATGACTCCTAGTCCCATCCCAGTGACTCCCAGTGATTCCCAGTGACTCCCAGTCCATCCCAGTCCGTCCCAGTCCCTCCCAGTCCATCCCAGTCTGTCCCAGTTTGTCCCAGTTTATCCCAGTCTCACCTTGAGTGCGGGGATGTCCTCCACTCTCACCACGAACTCGTCCCTCTCCCGGAATATTCCCTCTCCCCAGTGACTCCCAGTGCCATGTCCTCACTCCCAGTTTATCCCAGTGACTCCCAGTCCCTCCCAGTGATTCCCAGTCCGTCCCAGTCCATCCCAGTCTCACCTTGAGTGCGGGAATATCCTCCACTCTCACCACGAACTCGTCCCTCTCCCGGAATATCCCCTCTCCCCAGTGCTCCCAGTCCCTCCCAGTGACTCCCAGTGCCATGTCCTCACTCCCAGTGACTCCCAGTCCCTCCCAGTCCCTCCCAGTTTGTCCCAGTCCCTCCCAGTTTATCCCAGTCTCACCTTGAGTGCGGGGATATCCTCCACTCTCACCACGAACTCGTCCCTCTCGCGGAATATCCCCTCTCCCCAGTGCTCCCAGTGCCATGTCCTCACTCCCAGTGACTCCCAGTTTGTCCCAGTGCCATCCCAGTGACTCCCAGTCCCTCCCAGTGACTCCCAGTCCCTCCCAGTCCATCCCAGTTTATCCCAGTCTCACCTTGAGTGCGGGGATATCCTCCACCCTCACCACGAACTCGTCCCTCTCTCTGAAGATCCCCTCTCCCCAGTGACTCCCAGTGACTCCCAGTCCCTCCCAGTGACTCCCAGTGACTCCCAGTCCCTCCCAGTCCCTCCCAGTCCAACCCAGTCCATCCCAGTCCCTCCCAGTGACTCCCAGTCCATCCCAGTCCCTCCCAGTCCATCCCAGTCTCACCTTGAGTGCGGGGATATCCTCCACCCTCACCACGAACTCGTCCCTCTCTCTGAAGATCCCCTCTCCCCAGTGACTCCCAGTGACTCCCAGTCCCTCCCAGTGACTCCCAGTGACTCCCAGTCCCTCCCAGTCCCTCCCAGTCCAACCCAGTCCATCCCAGTCCCTCCCAGTGACTCCCAGTCCATCCCAGTCCATCCCAGTCCGTCCCAGTCTCACCTTGAGTGTGGGGATATCCTCCACCCTCACCACGAACTCGTCCCTCTCCCGGAATATCCCCTCTCCCCAGTGACTCCCAGTTTGTCCCAGTCCCTCCCAGTCTGTCCCAGTCCATCCCAGTCTCACCTTGAGTGCCGGGATGTCCTCCACCCTGACCACGAACTCGTCCCTCTCCCGGAATATCCCCTCTCCCCAGTGCTCCCAGTGCCATATCCTCACTCCCAGTCCCTCCCAGTCCCATCCCAGTGACTCCCAGTCCATCCCAGTTTATCCCAGTCTCACCTTGAGTGCAGGGATATCCTCCACCCTGACCACAAACTCGTCCCTCTCCCTGAAGATTCCCTCTCCCCAGTGCTCCCAGTGACTCCCAGTCCCTCCCAGTGACTCCCAGTCCCTCCCAGTCCATCCCAGTCTCACCTTGAGTGCGGGGATATCCTCCACCCTCACCACGAACTCGTCCCTCTCCCTGACGATGCCCTCTCCCCAGTGACTCCCAGTGCCATGTCCTCACTCCCAGTCCCTCCCAGTTTGTCCCAGTTTGTCCCAGTCCATCCCAGTTTGTCCCAGTCCATCCCAGTCCATCCCAGTCCATCCCAGTTTATCCCAGTCTCACCTTGAGTGCGGGGATATCCTCCACTCTCACCACGAACTCGTCCCTCTCCCGGAATATTCCCTCTCCCCAGTGACTCCCAGTCCCTCCCAGTGCCATGTCCTCACTCCCAGTCCCTCCCAGTTTATCCCAGTGACTCCCAGTTTGTCCCAGTTTATCCCAGTCCGTCCCAGTCTCACCTTGAGTGTGGGGATATCCTCCACCCTGACCACGAACTCGTCCCTCTCGCGGAATATCCCCTCTCCCCAGTGACTCCCAGTTCCTCCCAGTGCCATGTCCTCACTCTCAGTGACTCCCAGTCCCTCCCAGTTTGTCCCAGTCCATCCCAGTCCATCCCAGTCCATCCCAGTCTCACCTTGAGTGCGGGGATATCCTCCACCCTCACCACGAACTCGTCCCTCTCCCGGAATATCCCCTCTCCCCCGCTCTCCTCCTCGTCGCTGGTGTCCCCGCACACGGCGGCCGTTCCCTGTTTCTGCGCCAGGTGCAGCGGCCGCTCCGGCGGCTCCGGCGGCTCCGGCGGCTCCGGCGGCTCCGGGGACCCCCGGGGGGGGCTCGGGGACCCCCCGGTCCCGGCCCCGGTCCCGGTACCGGGAGGGGACCCCGGCGGGGCTGCGGGGGGAGGGGGCGGCTCCGGCTGGGGGGGCTCCGGGGGCGCGGGGGGAGGGGGCGGGGGGGGATCCTCCGGCGGGGGGGCGGCTGTGGGGGGGGGAGAGAGTTAGACAGGTCCTGGAAGGGTCATGGGAAACAATGGCGGGTCATGGGAAACAATGGCAGGTCCTGGAAGGGTCATGGATAACAATGGCAGGTCCTGGAAGGGTCATGGATAACAATGGCAGGTCCTGGAAGGGTCATGGGAAACAATGGCAGGTCCCTATGTATCAATGGAAGGTCCTGGAAGGGGTATGGAAAGGCCACGGCTACCCCAGCTGGTCCTGGAAGGTCACCATGAACCCCTTGAAGGTCCCTATGAATCAATGGCAGGTCCTGGAAGGTCACCATGAACCCCTGGAAGGGCCTTATGAATCAATGGCAGGTCCTGGAAGGTCACCATGAGCCCCTGGAAGGTCCCTATGAACCCCTGGATGGCCTCTATGAACCCTTGGCAGGTCCTGGAAGGTCACCATGAACCCCTGGAAGGACCTTATGAATCAATGGCAGGTCCTGGAAGGTCACCATGAACCCCTGGCAGGTCCTATGAACTCTGGCAGGTCCTGGCAGGTCCCTACGTAGGTTCTGGGGGGGCTCCGGGGGCGCAGGGGGAGGGGGCGGGGGGGATCCTCCGGCGGGGGGGCGGCTGTGGGGGGGGGGAAAGAGTTAGACAGGTCCTGGAAGGGTCATGAGAAACAATGGCAGGTCCTGGAAGGGTCATGGGAAACAACGGCAGGTCCTGGAAGGGTCATGGGAAACAATGGCAGGTCCTGGAAGGGGTATGGAAAGGTCCTGGGGACCCCAGCAGGTCCTGGAAGATCGCCATGAACCCCTGGAAGGACCTTATGAATCAATGGCAGGTCCTGGAAGGGTCATGGGAAACAATGGTAGGTCCCTATGTATCAGTGGAAGGTCCTGGAAGGTCACCATGAACCCCTGGAAGGTCCCTATGAACACCTGAAATGTCTCTATGAACCCCTGTCAGGTCCTGGAAGGTCACCATGAACCCCTGGAAAGACCCTATGAACCGCTGGCAGGTCCTGGAAGGTCACCATGAAACCCTGGAAGGTCACCATGAACCCCTGGCAGGTCTCTATGAACACCTGGAAGGTCCCTATGAACCCCTGGATGGCCTCTATGAACCCTTGGCAGATCCTGGAAGGTCACCATGAACCCCTGGAAGGACCTTATGAATCAATGGCAGGTCCTGGAAGGTCACCATGAACCCCTGGAAGGTCCCTATGAACACCTGGCAGGTCCCTATGAATCAATGGAAGGTCCTGGAAGGGTCATGGGAAACAATTGCAGGTCCTGGAAGGGTCATGGGTAACAATGGCAGGTCCTGGAAGGGTCATGGGACACAATGGCAGGTCCCCATGTATCAATGGAAGGTCCTGGAAGGTCACCATGAACCCCTCGAAGGTCACAATGAACCCCTGGCAGGTCCTGGAAGGTCACCATGAACCCCTTGAAGGTCCCTATGAACCCCTGGAAGGTCCCTATGAACCCCTGGAAGGTCCCTATGAAGTCCTGGCAGGTCTCTACAAGCTCATGGATGGTCCTGGAAGATCCCTATGAGCCCTGGCAGGTCTCTATAAACCCCTGGTAGGTCCTGGCAGGTCCCTACGACCCCCTGTCAGGTCCTGTCAGCTCTCACCGTGCGCCTCGGGGGGCTCCCTGCGCTCGGGGGGCTCGTCCAGCGCCGAGATGGCGGAGCTGATGCTCTTCTGCAGGTCCTGGAAGGTCCCTATGAACCTCTGCAAGGTCCTGGAAGGTCCCTATGAAGCCCTGGCAGGTCTCTACAAGCCCCTGGAAGGTCTCTGTGAACTCCTGGCAGGTCCTGGAAGTTCCTATGAACCCCTGGAGGCTGTTTATGGGTCCTGGCAGGTCACCATGAACCCCTGGCAGCTCCTGGAAGGTCCCTATGAACTCCTGGCAGGTCCTGGAAGGTCCCTATGAACCCCTGGAGGCTGTTTATGGGTCCTGTCAGGTCTCTACAAGCCCATGGAAGGTCCTGGAAGGTCCCTATGAATGCCTGTAAGGTCCTGGAAGGTCTCTATGAACCCCTGGCAGATCTCTAGAAGTCTCTGGCAGGTCTCTGCAAGCCCATGGAAGGTCCTGGAAGGTCCCTATGAACCCCTGGAGCCTCTTTATGGGTCCTGGCAGGTCCCTATGAAGCCCTGGAAGGTCCCTATGAAGCCCTGGCAGGTCTCTACTAGCCCATGGAAGGTCCTGGAAGATCCCTATGAGCCCTGGCAGGTCTCTATGAACCCCTGGAAGGTGCCTACTAGCCCATGGAAGGTCCTGGAAGGTCTCTATGAAGCCCTGGCAGGTCTCTACAAGCCCCTGGAAGGTCTCTGTGAACTCCTGGCAGGTCCTGGCAGGTCCCTATGAACACCTGGAGGCTCTCTATGAATCCTGGCAGATCGCCATGAAGCCATGGCAGGTCCTGGAAGGTCCCTATGAACCCCTGGAGGCGGTTTATGCATCCTGGCAGGTCTCTACAAGCCCATGGATGGTCCTGGAAGATCCCTATGAGCCCTGGCAGGTCCCTAGGTACCCCTGGCAGATCCTGGAAGGTCCCCATGAACCCCTGGAAGGTGTCTACTAGCCCATGGAAGGTCCTGGAAGGTCTCTATGAAGCCCTGGCAGGTCTCTAGAAGTCTCTGGCAGGTCTCTACAAGCCCATGGATGGTCCTGGAAGGTCCCTATGAACCCCTGGAGGCTGTTTATGGGTCCTGGCAGGTCCCTATGAACCCCTGGAGGCTGTTCATGGGTCCTGGCAGGTCCATATGAACCCCTGGCAGGTCCTGGCAGGTCTGTATGAACCCCTGGAGGCTGTTTATGGGTCCTGGTAGGTCTCTATGAACCCCTGGCAGATCCTGGAAGGTCTGTATGAACCCCTGGAGGCTGTTTATGGGTCCTGGCAGGTCACCATGAACCCCTGGCAGCTCCTGGAAGGTCCCTATGAACTCCTGGCAGGTCCTGGAAGGTCCCTATGAACCCCTGGAGGCTGTTTATGGGTCCTGTCAGGTCTCTACAAGCCCATGGAAGGTCCTGGAAGGTCCCTATGAATGCCTGTAAGGTCCTGGAAGATCCCTATGAACCCCTGGCAGATCTCTAGAAGTCCCTGGCAGGTCTCTACCAGCCCATGGAAGGTCCTGGAAGGTCCCTATGAACCCCTGGCAGCTCCCTGTGCCCTCTCCCAGGTCCTGTCAGGTCCTGTCAGCTCTCACCGTGCGCCTCGGGGGGCTCCCTGCGCTCGGGGGGCTCATCCAGCGCCGAGATGGCCGAGCTGATGCTCTTCCGCAGGTCCTGGCAGGTCCCTATGAAGCCCTGGAGGCTGTTCATGGGTCCTGGCAGGTCCATATGAACCCCTGGCAGGTCCTGGTAGGTCCCTATGAACCCCTGGCAGGTCCTGGAAGGTCCCTATGAACCCCTGGAGGCTGTTTATGGGACCTGTCAGGTCTCTACAAGCCTATGGAAGGTCCTGGAAGGTCCCCATGAACCCCTGGAGGCTGTTTATGGGTCCTGGCAGGTCACCATGAACCCCTGGCAGCTCCTGGAAGGTCCCTATGGATTCCTGGCAGGTCCTGGAAGGTCACTATGGACTCCTGGAAGGTCCTGGAAGGTCCCTATGAACCCCTGGAGGCTGTTTATGGGTCCTGGCAGGTCCCTATGAACCCCTGGAAGGTCCCTATGAAGTCCTGGCAGGTCTCTACAAGCTCATGGAAGGTCCTGGAAGGTCTCTATGAAGCCCTGGCAGGTTCTGGAAGGTCCCTATGAACTCCTGGCAGGTCCTGGAAGGTCCCTATGAACCCCTGGAGGCTGTTTATGGGTCCTGGCAGGTCCATATGAAGCCCTGGCAGGTCCTGGCAGGTCCCTATGAACACCTAGCAGGTCTCTACAAGCCCCTGGAAGGTCTCTGTGAACTCCTGGCAGGTCCTGGAAGGTCCCCATGAACCCCTGGAAGGTGTCTACTAGCCCATGGATGGTCCTGGAAGGTCCCTATGAACCCCTGGCAGCTTCCTGTGCCCTCTCCCAGGTCCTGTCAGGTGCTGTCAGGTCCTGTCAGCTCTCACCGTGCGCCTCGGGGGGCTCCCTGCGCTCGGGGGGCTCGTCCAGCGCCGAGATGGCCGAGCTGATGCTCTTCTGCAGGTCCTGGAAGGTCCCTATGAAGCCCTGGCAGGTCTCTACAAGCTCATGGATGGTCCTGGAAGATCCCTATGAGCCTTGGCAGGTCCCTATGAACCCCTGGCAGGTCCTGGAAGGTCCCCATAAACCCCTGGAGGCTGTTTATGGGTCCTGGCAGGTCCATATGAACCCCTGGCAGGTCCTGGCAGGTCCCTATGAACCCCTGGAAGGTCCCTATGAAGCCCTGTCAGGTCTCTACAAGCCCATGGAAGGTCCTGGAAGATCCCTATGAACCCTTGGAAGGTCCCTATGAACCCCTGGAGGCTGTTTATGGGTCCTGGCAGATCCCTATGAGCCCTGGCAAGTCCCTATGAACCCCTGGCAGGTCCTGGAAGGTCCCTATGAATGCCTGTAATGTCCTGGAAGGTCCCTATGAACCCCTGGCAGGTCTCTACAAGCTCATGGATGGTCCTGGAAGGTCCCTATGAGCCTTGGCAGGTCCCTATGAACCCCTGGCAGGTCTCTATGAACCCCTGTCAGGTCCTGTCAGGTCCCTACGACCCCCTGCCAGGTCCTGTCAGCTCTCACCGTGCGCCTCGGGGGGCTCCCTGCGCTCGGGGGGCTCGTCCAGCGCCGAGATGGCGGAGCTGATGCTCTTCTGCAGGTCCTGGTTCTTGCTGACCGAGTCCTCCTCGTCGCTGGAGAAGGAGGGCAGCGTCTCCAGGTTCCTCTTCAGCTCCTCGTCCAGGCGCTTGCAGGGCGAAGGACACGCCATCACCAGCGTCCCCTCGGCCTCGCCGCCCTCCAGGGACCCCCCGAGCACGGCGGGGGCGAAGCCGGGGGGCGCCGCGCCGCCCTTGGGCGCTTTGCCGGGCGGTGCCGCTTGGCGCTTGCCGGATTTCAGGAAGTCCAGGAATGAAGCCATGAAACCCAACTTCATCTCGGGCTGCTTCTCCTCGGCCTCGCGCAGACGCTGCTGCGGTTGTTGCGGTGGTTGTTGTTGCGGTGGTGGTTGCGGTGGTGGTTGCGGCGGTTTGGCGCGGTTCGGTGATGGTGGCGGTGCCTCGGTGAACGGGCCCGGTGCTGCCGGGACGGAGCCGGGAATGGCGGGGACGGAGCCGGGGACGGAGCCGGGAGAGGCGTCCGGCTTGGAGACGGCCAGCTTGATCTGGGGGGAGAGAAAAGGTTAACTGGGTTATACTGGTTTGTACTGGTTTGTACTGGGATACGCTAACCCATCTATGGACACGGCCAGCTTGATCTGTGGGGAAAGAAAAGGGTTACTGGGTTATACTGGTTTGTACTGGGAGACATTGAGCCCATCTATGGACACAGCCAATTTGATCTGTGAGAGAAAAGGGTTACTGGGTTATACTGGTTTGTACTGGGAGACATTGAGCCCATCTATGGACACGGCCAGCTTGATCTGTGGGGAGAGAAAAGGTTAACTGGGTTATACTGGTTTGTACTGGGAGACATGGATCCCATGACCCCATTACCCCATGACCCCCATTGGACATGGCCAGTTTGATCTGTGGGGAGAGAAAAGGGTTACTGGTTATACTGGTTTGTACTGGGAGATATTGAGCCCATCTATGGACACGGCCGTTTTGATCTGTGAGAGAAAAGGGGTTACTGGGTTATACTGGTTTGTACTGGTTTGTACTGGGACATGCTAATCCACCTATGGACATGGCCAGTTTGATCTGTGGGGAGAGAAAAGGTTAACTGGTTTGTACTGGTTTGGACTGGGAAACACGGATCCAACCGTGACTCCCCCATGGACACCCAGTTTGATCTGCGAGAGAAAAGGGGTTACTGGTTTATACTGGTTTGGACTGGGATACACTAACCCATCTATGGATATGACCAGCTTGATCTGTGGGAAGAGAAAAGGGGTTACTGGTTTGTACTGGGTTATACTGGTTTGTACTGGGATACACTAACCCATCTATGGACACGGCCAGTTTGATCTGTGGGGAGAGAAAAGGGTTAACTGGGTTATACTAGTTTGTACTGGGAGATATTGAGCCCATCTATGGATATGGCCATTTTGATCTGTGGGGAGAAAAGGGTTACTGGTTTGTACTGGTTTGTACTGGTTTGTACTGGGAGACATTGAGCCCATCTATGGACACCCAGTTTGATCTGTGGAGAGAAAAGGGTTACTGGGTTATACTGGTTTGTACTGGTTTGTATTGGGAGACATTGAGCCCATCTATGGACACGGCCAGCTTGATCTGTGGGGAGAAAAGGGTTACTGGTTTGTACTGGTTTGTACTGGGAGACATTGATCCAACTGTGACTCCCCCCTTGGACATGGCCAGTTTGATCTGGGAGAGAAAAGGGGTTACTGGTTTGTACTGGTTTGTACTGGGAGATACTGATCCAACCGTGACTCCCCCATGGACACCCAGTTTGATCTATGGGGAGAAAAGGGTTAACTGGGTTATACTGGTTTGTACTGGGAGACACTAACCCATCTATGGACATGGCCAGTTTGATCTGTGGGGAGAGAAGGGGTTACTGGGTTATACTGGTTTGTACTGGGAGATATTGAGCCCATCTATGGACACGGCCAGTTTGATCTGTGGGGAGAAAAGGGTTACTGGTTTGTACTGGTTTGTACTGGGAGACACTGATCCCATGACCCCATGACCCCCATTGAACACACCCAGTTTGATCTGTGGGGGAGAGAAAAGGGTTACTGGGTTATACTGGTTTGTACTGGGAGACATGGATCCCATGACCCCATGACCCCCATGGACACCCAGTTTGATCTGTGGGGAGAGAAAAGGGTTACTGGGTTATACTGGTTTGTACTGGGAGACATGGATCCCATGACCCCATTACCCCATGACCCCCATTGGACACGGCCAGTTTGATCTGTGGGGAGAGAAAAGGGTTACTGGGTTATACTGGTTTGGACTGGGATACACTAACCCATCCATGAACACACCCAGTTTGATCTGTGGGGAGAGAAAAGGGTTACTGGGTTATACTGGTTTGTACTGGGAGACATTGAGCCCATCTATGGATATGGCCAATTTGATCTGTGAGAGAAAAGGGGTTACTGGGTTATACTGGTTTGTACTGGGATTCCCTGACCGCCCCCCGCCATGGACACAGCCAGTTTGATCTGGGGGGTCAGGAGGCTCCAGTATGGACCAGTATGGACCAGTATGGACCAGTAACCCCCAGTGACCCCTCCACAATCCCCATGGACACACCCATATTGATATGGGGGAGAAAACCCCAATTTTGGGTCATTTCGGGACCATTTGAAGCCCCCAAACCCCAATTTTGGGTCATTTCGGGACCATTTTGAGCACTCCAACCCCCTCAAACCCCAATTTTGGGTCATTTTGGGACCATTCCAAGTAATGCAAACCACCCAAACCCCAATTTTGGGTCATTTTGGGACCATTTGAAGCCCTCAGACCCCAATTTTGGGTCATTTCGGGACCATTTGAAGCCCCCCAAACCCCAATTTTGGGTCATTTCAGGACCATTCCAAGTAATGCAAACCACCCAAACCCCAATTTTGGGTCATTTTGGGACCATTTGAAGCCCCCAAACCCCAATTTTGGGTGATTTCAGGACCATTTGAAGCCCCTCAACCCCCAATTTTGGGTCATTCCGGGACCATTTGAAGTCCCCCACTACCCAATTTTGGGTCATTTTGGGACCATTCTGAGCACTCCAACCTCTTCCAAACTTCAATTTTGGGTCATTTCGGGACCATTTGAAGTCCTCCAACCCCCAATTTTGGGTCATTTGGGGACCATTTGATGTCCCCCAAACCCCAATTTTGGGTGATTTCGGGACCATTTGAAGCCCCCGAATCCCGGCCAAATCCCAATTTTGGGTCATTTTGGGACCATTTAAAGAACACCAAACTCCCCAACCCCCAAAATTGGGTCATTTTGGGACCATTTGAAGAACACCAAACCTCCCACCCCCCAATTTTGGATCATTCCGGGACCATTTGAAGCCCCTCAACCCCCAATTCTGGGTGATTTTGGGACCATTTGAAGCCCCCTCAAACCCCAATTTTGGGTTATTTCGGGACCATTCCGAGCAAACCAACCCCCAATTTTGGGTCATTTCGGGACCATTCTGAGCACCCCCAGCCCCAAAACCCCAATTTGGGACCATTCCGAGCAAACCAAACCCCAATTTTGGGTCATGCCGGGACCATTTGAGGAGTCCCAACCCCCAATTTTGGGTCATTTCGGGACCATTCTGAGCACCCCAAGCCCTGAAACCCCAATTTTGGGACCATTCCGAGCAAACTAAACCCCAATTTTGGGTCATTTCGGGACCATTTGAAGCACACCAAGCCCCAATTTTGGGTGATTTCGGGACCATTTGAAGCCCCTCAACCCCCAATTTTGGGTGATTTCGGGACCATTTGAAGCACACCAAGCCCCAATTTTGGGTCATTTCAGGACCATTCTGAGCACTCCAACGCCCTCAAACCCCAATTTTGGGTCATTTTGGGACCATTTGAATCACACCAAACCCCTCAAACCCCACCCCAACCCCCAATTTTGGGTCATTTCGGGACCATTCTGAGCAAACCAAGCCCCAATTTTGGGTCATTTTGGGACCATTCCGAGCACTCCAACCCCCTCAAACCCCAATTTTGGGTCATTTTGGGACCATTTGAAGCCCCCAACCCCCAATTTTGGGTGATTTCGGGACCATTTGAAGCCCCCCAACCCCCAATTTTGGGTCATTTCGGGACCATTTGAAGCCCCTCAAACCCCAATTTTGGGTCATTCCGGGACCATTTGAAACCCCCCAAACCCCAATTTTGGATGATTTCAGGACCATTTGAAGCCCCCAAGCCCCAATTTTGGGTCATTTTGGGACCATTTGAAGCACACCAAATCCCAATTTTGGGTCATGCCGGGACCATCTGAAGTCCCCCACCCCCCAATTTTGAGTCATTCTGGGACCATTCGAAGCCCCAGACCCCCAATTTTGGGTCATTTCGGGACCATTCCGAGCAAACCAACCCCCAATTTTGAGTCATTTCGGGACCATTTGAAGCCCCTCAAACCCCAATTTTGGGTCATTCCGGGACCATTTGAAACCCTTCAACCCCCAATTTTGGGTGATTTCGGGACCATTTGAAGCCCCCCAAACCCCAATTTTGGATCATTTTGGGACCATTTGAAGAACACCAAACCTCCCACCCCCCAATTTTGGGTCATTCCAGGACCATTTGAAGTCCCTCAAACCCCAATTTTGGGTCATTTCGGGACGATTTTGAGCACTCCAACGCCCTCAAACCCCAATTTTGGGTGATTTCAGGACCATTTGAAGCCCCCCCAAGCCCTAATTTTGGGTCATTTCAGGACCATTTGAAGCCCCCCAAGCCCCAATTTTGGGTCATTTCGGGACCATTTAAGCTCCCCAAACCCCAATTTTGGGTCATTTCGGGACCATTCTGAACACCCTCAGCCCCAAAACCCCAATTTTTGGTCATTTCGGGCCATTTGAAGCCTCTCAACCCCCAATTTTGGGTCATTTCGGGACCATTCTGAACACCCTCAGCCCCCTAACCCCCAATTTTGGGTCATTTCGGGACCATTCCGAGCACTCCAACACTCTCAAACCCCAATTTCGGGTAATTCCGGGCCCATTTAAGCCCCCCAACCCCCAATTTTGGGTCATTTTGGGACCCTTTGAAGCACACCAACCCCCCCAACCCCCAATTTCGGGTGATTCCGGGCCCATTTAACCCCCCCAAGCCCCTCACCTTGAGCGGCCGCAGCGGCTCCACGCCCTCTCCATCCTCTCCGCCCTTCTTGCCGCGGCCCCGGCCCCGTCCCCGCGGCCTCTTGGCTCCCTCGGGGAAGCCGGGGGGCTCCAGGGGCCGGATCCTGGGCCTGCCCCGGGGCCGGGGGGGCCCTTCCCGCTTGGGCTTGGTGGGTTTGCGGCCGCGCTTCTTGGGCGCGGGGTGCGCCCCGGGGTGCGGGCAGAAGTCGATGTCGCCCATGGGGGTGAGCGGGGCCCGGCGGCAGCTGGAGATGAGGTCGGGCAGCAGGTCCGGGAGGCGCCGCGAGTTCAGGCGGATGTCGGCGGGCACGTCGGCTTTATCCTCGTCGTCCTCGAACTCGTACTCCTGCGCGTAGGTCTTTTTGGGGGGTGGGAAGGGGTCCCGCTTGCGCAGCAGGTGGAAGGATGAAGTTTTCAGCAGCTTTTTGGGTTTGGAGGAGCAGAATAAAGGGGTGCTGAGAGGAGGAGGGGGCGGTTTGGGACCCCCGTCGCCGGTGCTCTGGATTAAGCCCAGCGGTTCTGCGTTCACCGTGGAGGGTAACTCGTGTTTGGGGGGCTCCAGCCCCAGCTGGGGGGGATCCCCGGCGGCCCCTCCGTCCTGCGGGCAGAACGAGGGGTAGCTCTGCCCCATGTCGTACGGAGGCGGCGGTTTCATCGCCTCGGGCCGCGCCTCCAGCCCGGCGGCGTTGGCGCTGCCTTCCTCCTCCTCCTCCTCGCTGGGCTTGGGGAAATCCTCGGGCGGCGGTCCGAACATGTCCTCCATGCCGGGGAAGAAGCCGCGGTCCTCGTCCTGCAGCAGAGCGTCCGGGAAGCAGATGGAGGTGAGGGGCACGAAGCGCCCCTTGCCCCCCGCGGGGCTCCCCCCTTCCGAAAACTGGTCCTTGGCTTCGGGGGGCACGGCCGGGACGCCCCCCTCGGGGTCCAGCAGGTGCCCGGGTGGTCCCTGCACCCCCGCGCTCTGCCCCAGGTGCGGTTCCAGGCCCAAGGGGGGCTCCAAGAAGTCCTGGATTTCCTGGGGAGGGGGCAGCACCTCCATGGAGTCGGGGGGCAGCGGCGGCGGGGCCTGGGGGTCCAACCCCTGCGAGCGCACCTGGTGCAGGTGAGCTTCCAGCAGCAGCTGCGGGGAGGGGGCGGCCGGAGGGGCCGCGGCGGCCGAGGGGGCGGCGGGGGGCGGCGGAGGCGGCGGTGGGGGCGGCGGCATCCGCTGCTGCTCCAGCAGGTGAACGTCCAGCGGGGCCCTGCCCTTGGGCCGGCCGTGCAGCTGGCTCTGCGTGTGGGTCAGCACCGAGGGCAGCAGCGAGCCCCCCAGCTCCGGGGAGGGGTCCAGCAGGAGGTTGTGGGGCTCCAGCGGGGGTCCCTCGCCCACCAGCCGCCCGTGCTCGGGGGTTTTGGGCAGGTAGGAGTGCGGCGGCGGCGGCGGGCCCAGCTCCTTGCCGCCGGGCAGGTGCTCGGGCGGCTTCTTCAGCTCGTAGGTGTCCAGCGTGGGCGGCGGCTGGTGGCCGTAGTGGACCACCGAGGTGGCCGCCACCTCGCCGCCCCCTCCTCCTCCTCCTCCGCTGGCCCCCCGAAACTCTTTTCCTCTCTCCGGCTTCTTCTTCTCCTTGAGCAGCGCCAGCTCCAGCGGCGCCTCCAGGTTGGAGTTGGGCCGGATGACGCTCTGCAGCTGGTACCGCTCCTCCTTGCCCAGCGCGCCCCCGTAGCCCCCCAGAGTTTTGGGGCGCTCCTCGCAGCCCCCCAGCCCCTCTCGGGGCGGGCTGGGCGCCTGCAGCAGGTGCTGGATCAGGAAATCCTCGTCCTCGCTGCGCTCCGCCGCCAGCAGCTCCGCCTCGCCTTTCGCCCCCTTGCCGAAATTTGGGGGTGCCCCCGGCGGGGCGGGGGGCGGCTGCCGCTCCAGCCCCCCGCCCGGAGCGGCTCCGTAGCCCTGCGGGGCCATGAAGGACGGCGACAGCACCGAGCCCAGGTACTTCTGCGACTGGCCCGGCGACGCGCCGCTCTGCGGCCGGGCGGCCGGCGGCGACTGCAGCGGGCGGATGATGGGCGAGGGGCTGGAGCCCCCCAGGCCGGCGTAGGGCAGCGGCGGGCCGGGCATGGCGGGCGAGTGGCCGGTGCTGTAGCTCAGCGAGGGGCTGGCGGTGGGCAAGCCCTGCGAGGGGGCCGGGGGTCCGTAGCCCCCCGCTTGCCCTCCCTCGGGCTGCACACCGTAGGGCAGCGCCTGCAGCTGCTCGGGCGAGTAGGTGCCGGCGCCGCTGACGCAGGGCTGCAGCCCCCCTTGCCCGCCGGCTTGCCCCCCGCCCTGGTAGCCGCCGGCTTTGCCGCCCAGGTCGCCGCCCTGCCCTCCGCTGAAGCCCCCCGCGGGCTGCGCCGCGCCGGGCAGGCTTTGGGGCGCGCCGGGCGCGGTGTAGCCGGGCGCTGCCCCCATGGCCAGCAGGCTCTGGGGCGGCTGGCCCGGCGAGTAGGCCGGCGACTGGCTGGCGATGACGGAGCTGGGCTTGGGCGTGCCGGGCGTGTAGCTGCTCTGGCACTTGGGCGTGTTGGTGGAGCGCGGCGGCGGCTGCCTCGACGCCGAGTAGCTCTTGGACTTGCCGCCGTTGCCGCCCGCCGCGCCGCCGTTGCCCGCCGCGCCGCCGGCGCCGCCGGAGTAGCCGGGAGACTGGATGATGGGCCGGTAGCCCGGCTCGGGGCGCGGCGCGGCGGGCGCGGCCTTGGGGGGCTGCTGCGAGCCCTCGGAGCTGGCGGGCGACTGCTCGCCCAGCGGGCTGCAGGACAGCGGGGCACGGTGCGCCGGCACCTGCTGGTAGGATCCGCCGCAGCTCAGGTAGTGCTGCAGCCCCGGCGTCGGCGGCAGCTGCGCTTGCGACGCTCCGGGCCGCTGGTAGTGCTTGATGACGCTGTCCTGCCGCGAAATGGCGCGGTCGCCGCCGCCCGCCGCGTTGGCGCCGCCGAAAACGGGCGCGTTGTAGAGCTGCGGCGGCTGCTCGGCGGCCGCCAGCAGGTTGAACTGCGAGGAACCGGGCGCCGGGCGGTACGGAGGCGTCTGCGCCGGCAGCGCCGAGCCCAGCACGGCCGAGCCCAGGCGGTCGAAGCCCAGCGAGGAGGGCACGGCGGGCTGCGCCGGTTTGATGTGCAGCAGCGGGTCGTGCGGCGACAGCAGCCCGTTGGAGCCGGGGCTGAAGGCGGCCTCGGGCAGGCTCAGCGGGGAGCCCACCGGGAAGCTGCGGCCGCCGAAGGACGCCGGGTGCTGGTACGGGCCCAGCGCCGAGGAGGACGGGAAGGTGCCCGAGCCGGGAAGGGCTCCCGAGATGAAGAGCTCGGCCGGAGCGGGAGTGTGCATGGCTGCCGAGGGGAGAACAGAGGGGTGAGAGCTGGGAGAGAGGGGAAGGGGAGTGGGGGGAGTGCGGGTACCCCGGGATGTGTGGGGGACCCGGGGGGTAGGGGGGCACACCCCCAGGGGGAGAGGGGGACACCCCCAGGGGGAGAGGGGGACACCACAGGGGGAGTGGGGACCCCATTTGGGGAGTGGGGAATACCCCCAGGGGGAGAGGGGGTCACCCAGGGACCCCATTTGGGGAGGGGGAACACCCCCAGGGGGAGTGGGGGACACCCAGGGACCCCATTTGGGGAGGGGGAACACCCCCAGGGGGAGTGGGGGGACCCCCCCCACCCCAAACAAGCCCCCAGACCCACCAGTCTGCCCAGAGGGGTGCAGAACTGGGACCCCCAGACCCACCAGTCTGCCAGAAAGGGGTGCAGAACTGGGACCCCCAGACCCAAAGAAGCCCCCAGACCCACCGGTCTGCCCAGAGGGGTGCAGAACTGGGACCCCCAGACCCACCAGTCTGCTCAGAGAGGACGCAGAACTGGGACCCCCACCCCAAAAAAAAGCCCCCAGACCCACCAGTCTGCCCGGAGGGGACACAGAACTGGGACCCCCACCCCAAAGAAGCCCCCAGACCCAAAGAAGCCCCCAGACCCACCAGTCTGCCCAGAGGGGTGCAGAACTGGGACCCCCACCCCAAAAAAGCCCCCAGACCCACCAGTCTGCCCAGAGAGGTGCAGAACTGGGACCCCCCCCAAAAAAAGCCCCCAGACCCACCAGTCTGCCCAGAGAGGTGCAGAACTGGGACCCCCCCCCAAAAAAAGCCCCCAGACCCACCAGTCTGCCAGGAGGGGACACAGAACTGGGACCCCCACCCCAGAAAAGCCCCCAGACCCACCAGTCTGCCCAGAGGGGACACAGAACTGGGACCCCCAGACCCAAAACGCCCCCAGACCCACCAGTCTGCCCAGAGGAGTGCAGAACTGGGACCCCCAGACCCAAAACGCCCCCAGACCCACCAGTCTGCCCAGAGGAATGCAGAACTGGGACCCCCAGACCCAAAGAAGCCCCCAGACCCACCAGTCTGCCCAGAGGGGTGCAGAACTGGGACCCCCCACCCCAAAGAAGCCCCCAGACCCAAAGAAGCCCCCAGACCCACCGGTCTGCCAGGAGGGAGTAAAGAACTGGGACCCCAAAGAAGCCCCCAGACCCACCAGTCTGCCAGGAGGGGTGCAGAACTGGGACCCCCACCCCAAAGAAGCCCCCAGACCCACCAGTCTGCCCAGAGGGCGTGCAGAACTGGGACCCCCAGACCCAAAGAAGCCCCCAGACCCAAAGAAGCCCCCAGACCCAAAGAAGCCCCCAGACCCACCAGTCTGCCCAGAGAGGACACAGAACTGAGACCCC
Organism: Taeniopygia guttata; assembly: GCF_003957565.2. Taxonomy (NCBI): domain Eukaryota; kingdom Metazoa; phylum Chordata; class Aves; order Passeriformes; family Estrildidae; genus Taeniopygia; species Taeniopygia guttata. Next base: position 1,374,579 of record NC_054769.1, on the reverse strand, counting down.
CAGACCCAAAGAAGCCCCCAGACCCACCAGTCTGCCAGGAGGGAGTAAAGAACTGGGACCCCAAAGAAGCCCCCAGACCCACCAGTCTGCCAGGAGGGGTGCAGAACTGGGACCCCCACCCCAAAGAAGCCCCCAGACCCACCAGTCTGCCCAGAGGGCGTGCAGAACTGGGACCCCCAGACCCAAAGAAGCCCCCAGACCCAAAGAAGCCCCCAGACCCAAAGAAGCCCCCAGACCCACCAGTCTGCCCAGAGAGGACACAGAACTGGGACCCCCAGACCCAAAGAAGCCCCCAGACCCAGAAAAGCCCCCAGACCCACCAGTCTGCCCAGAGGGGTGCAGAACTGAGACCCCCAAAAAAGCCCCCAGACCCACCAGTCTGCCCAGAGGGGACACAGAACTGGGACCCCCCACCCAAAGAAGCCCCCAGACCCAAAGAAGCCCCCAGACCCAAAGAAGCCCCCAGACCCAAAAAGCCCCCAGACCCACCGGTCTGCCAGGAGGGCGTGCGGAACTGGGACAGGAGGGACGAGGCCGAGGGGCCGGGCTGGGGCCCGCGCGACTCCAGCGCCGAGATCAGGTTCATGACGGAGGCGTCGGGCGCCGCGCCCCCCGCGTGGTGCAGCCCCGTCTCGAAGAGCCCCGACAGCCCTGGGGACACCACGGGGACAGCTCGGGGACAGCTCGGGGACAGCTCGGGGACACCATGGGGACAGCTCGGGGACACGGGGACAGCTCAGGGATACCCTGGGGACAGCTCGGGGACAGCTCGGGGACAGCTCGGGGACACCTCAGGGACACCTTGGGGATGTGGGGACACCCTGGGGACAGCTCGGGGACAGCTCGGGGACAGCTCGGGGACAAGGGGACAGCTCGGGGACAGCTCGGGGACAGCTTGGGGACACCCTGGGGACAGCTCGGGGACACGGGGACAGCTCGGGGACAGCTCGGGAACACCCTGGGGACACCCTGGGGACAGCTCGGGGACACGGGGACAGCTCGGGGACACCTCAGGGACAGCTCGGGGACAGCTCGGGGACAGCTCGGGGACACCCTGGGGACAGCTTGGGGACACCCTGGGGACAGCTCAGGGACAGCTCAGGGACATCTCGGGGACAGCTCGGGGATGTGGGGACACCCTGGGGATGTAGGGACACCCTGGGGACACCCTGGGGACACCTTGGGGACAGCTCAGGGACACCTTGGGAATGTGGGGACACCCTGGGGACACCCTGGGGACACCTTGGGGATGTGGGGACACCTGGGGGATGTGGGGACACCCTGGGGACACCTCGGGGACACCCTGAGGACAGGGAGGGAATTGAGGGGACAGTTCGGGGTGACCCTGAGTGGAGCAGCCCTGGGGACACCTTGGGGACACCTTGGGGACAGCTCAGGGATGTGGGGACACCATGGGGGAAAAGGGGGAAATGTGAGGGGAAAAAGGGGGAAATGTGAGAGGAAAAAAGGGGGAAATGTGAGGGGGGAAAGGGGGAAATGTGAGGGGGGAAAGGGGGAAATGTGAGGGGGAAAAAGGGGAAATGTGAGGAGGAAAAAGAGGGAAATGTGAGGAGGAAAAAGAGGGAAATGTGAGGGGGAAAAGGGGGATTATGAGGGGAAAAGGGGGGAAATGTGAAGAGAAAAAAAATTGGGAAATGTGAGGGGATAAAGAGCAGGAAATGTGAGGGGAGAAAAGAATAAGGAACGTGAGGGGAAAGGAGTGGGAAACATGAGGGGAAAATGGGTGAGAAATGAGACAAGAAAGAAACAAGAAATATAAAGAGAAAAATTGCTGGGAAATGTTAGGGAAGAAAAGCGAGAAATTGAAAGAGAAAAGGAAAGGACAAAACTTCAAAGGACAAAATAGGAAATGCAAGAAAGGAAATAGCCAGAAAACTGAAGGGGAAAAGGGTGGGAAATGTGAGGGGGGAAAAAGCAGGAAATGCAAGGGCGGAAAAAAGGATACGAGGGAAAAATTGGAAATGTGAGGGAAGAAAACGTGGGAAATGTGAGGGGAAAAAGAGCAGGAAACGTGAGGGGAGAAAAGGGCAGGAAACGTGAGGTGAAAACTGGGAAACATGGGTGAAAAAGGGTGGGAAATTTGAGAGGGAGAAGGGCAGAAAACGAGACAACAACGTGGCAACAAATATAACAAGAAAAATTGGTGAGAAATGTTACAGGAAAAAAAGATGAGAAATGTGAGAAAAAGCAAAATTTGAGAGAACAAAATGGCAGTGAAGGTAAAAAAGGAAATAGCCGGAAACCTGAGAGGGGAAAAGGGTGGGAAATGTGAGGGGGAAAAGGGAATGCAGGAAGAATTGGTGGGAAATGTGAGGGAAAAATGTGGGAAATGTGAGGGGAAAAGAGTGGGAAATGTGAGGGGAAGAGTGGGAAATGTGAGGAGGAAAATGGGCAGGAAACATGAGGGGAGAAAAAGGAGGGAAATGTGAGGGGGAAAAAAGAGTAGCAAATGTTAGAGGCAAAAAAAGTGGGAAATGTGAGGGGGAAGTGGGTGGGAAATGAGAAAACAAAGCAGCAAAAAACACAAAGAGAAAAATCAGCAGGAAACGTTAACAGCAAAAATGTAAAAAACAGAAATGAAAAGAGAAGTGTAAAACTTGGCACGACAAAATGGCAAACACGAGGAAGGAAATAAGACAGAAACTTGAAGGGAAAAAAGGTGGGAAATGTGAGAGGAAAAAATGCATGAGAGAAGAATTGGTGGGAAATATGAGGCGAAAAAAGGTGGGAAATGTGAAGGGGAAAAGAGTGGGAAACGTGAGGGGAAAAGGGTGGGAAACGTGAGGGGGAAAAGAGCGGAAATGTGAGGGGTCAAGACAGCAGAAACATGAGGGGAAGATGGTGGGTAAGATTTGGGGAAAAAGTGAGAAATGTGAGGGGAGAAGTGTGAGTGGGAAACATGAGAGGAAAAGAGCAGGAAATGTGAGACGAAAAGGGTGAGAAAAATGAGGGGAAAAAGTGGGAAAGGTGAGGGGAAAACAGCAGGAAATGTGAGGGGGAAAAGAATGGGAAACGTGAGAGGAGAAAAAGAGCGGGAAATGTGAGGAGAAAAGGGCGGGAAAAATGAGGGGAAAGAGTGGGAAAGGTGAGGGGGGAAATAGGCGGGAAACGTGAGGGAAAAACTGAGGGGAGAAAAGGGCAGGAAATGTGAGGGGAAAAAGAATGGGAAACGGCAGGGGGAAAAGGACAGGAATTGTGAGGGGAAAAAGCTGGGAAAAATGAGAGGAAAAAGTGGGAAAGGTGAGGGGGGGAAAAAGGTGGGAAACGTGAGGGGGGAAAAGGGCGGGAAATGTGAGGAGAGAAAAAGGGCGGGAAACGTGAGGGGAGAAAAGGGTGGAAAACGTGAGGGGGAAACGGGGCGGGAAATGTGAGGGGAGAAAAAGGGCGGGAAAAAGGGCGGGAAACGTGAGGGTGAAAAAGGGCGGGAAACGTGAGGGGGGGAAAAAGGGCAGGAAACCTGAGGGGAGAAATAGGCGGGAAACGTGAGGGGGGAAAAGAGCGGGAAATGTGAGAGGGAAAAGAGCGGCAAACGTGAGGGGAGAAAAAGAGTGGGAAACGTGAGGGGACAAAAAGGGCAGAAAACATGAGGTTGAAAAAGGGCGGGAAACGTGAGGGGGAAAAAGGGCGGGAAATGTGAGGGGACAAAAAGGGTTGGAAATGTGAGGGGGAAAAGAGCGGCAAACGTGAGGGGAGAAAAAGGGCGGGAAACGTGAGGGGAGAAAAAGGGCGGGAAACGTGAGGGGGAAAAAGGGCGGGAACTGTGAGGGGGGAAAGAGCGGGAAACATGAGGGGAGAAAAAGGGCGGGAAAAAGGGCGGGAAACGTGAGGGGGAAAAAGAGCGGCAAACGTGAGGGGAGAAAAAGGGCGGGAAACGTGAGGGGAGAAAAAGAGCGGGAAATGTGAGAGGGAAAAGAGCGGCAAACGTGAGGGGAGAAAAAGAGTGGGAAACGTGAGGGGACAAAAAGAGAGAGAAACATGAGGGGACAAAAAGGGCAGAAAACGTGAGGTTGAAAAAGGGCGGGAAACGTGAGGTTGAAAAAGGGTGGGAAATGTGAGGGGGAAAAGAGCGGCAAATGTGAGGGGAGAAAAAGGGCAGGAAACGCGAGGGGACAAAAAGGGCGGGAAAAAGGGTGGGAAACGTGAGGGGAAAAAGGGTGGGAAACGTGAGGGGGGACAAACGTCGCAGGGTGACACAGCTCTGGGACATCGAAGTGACAAAGTGACACAGGGACCTGGGGTCGCGGTGTTGTGCAGTCAGGGTGACACAGGGGGGGTGACAGGAGGGCACAGGAGGTGGCAGTAGGTGACAGAGACTGATGGAATATAACAGAAAATGACAGCAGGTGACAGGTGACAATAGGTGACAGAAGGTGACTGCAGGGAACAGGAAGTGACAAAAGGTGACAAAAGGTGACAGAAAGTGGAAGTAGGTGGTAGTAGGTGACAAAATGAGACAGTAGATGACAGTATGTGACAGTAGGTGACAGAATGTGACAAAAAGTGACAGTAGGTGACACTAGCTGACAGGGGGCAAGAGAAGGTGACAGTAGGAGACAGAATGTGACAAAAGGTGACACTGGGTGACAGGGGGCAAGAGAAGGTGACAGAAGATGACTGAAGGTGACAAGGAATGACTGTAGGTGACAGTAGGTGACAGAAGGTGACAGTAGGTAACAATAGGTGACAGAAGGTGAGAGAAGGTGACAGAGGTAACAAGCAGTGACAGTGGGTGACGGGGTGACAGAAGGTGACAGAAGGTGACAAGGAATGACAGTAGGTGACAGTAAGTGACAGAAGGTGACACAAGGTGACAAGGAGCGACAATAGGTGATGGGGTGACAGTAGGTGACGGTAAGTGGCAGAGGGTGACAAGGAGAGACAGAAGGTGACAAGGAGTGACAACAGGTAACAGAAGGTGACAAGGAGTGACAGTAAGTGACAAGAAGTGACAAGCAGTGGCAGAAGGTGACAAGAAGTAACTGTAGGTGACAGAAGATGATAGAAAGTGACACAAAGTGACAAACAGCAACAGTAGGTGACAATAGGTGACAGCAGGTGACAGAAGGTGACAAAGAGTGACAGTAGGTGACAGAAGGTGACAGAAAGTGACAAGGAATTGCAGTAGATGACAATATGTGCCAGAAGGTAACAGTAGGTGACAGAAGGTGACAAGGAGTGACAATAGGTGACAGAAGGTGATGGGGTGACAATAGGTGACAATAGGTGACAATGGGTGACAGAAGGTGATGAGGAGTGCTAATAGGTGACAGAAGGCAACGGAAGGTGACGGAAGGTGACAAGGAGTGACAATAGGTGACAACAGGTGACGGAAGATGACGGAAGGTGACAAGGAGTGATAATAGGTGACGGAAGGTGACAGAGGGTGACAGAAGGTGACAAGGAGTGATAATAAGTGACGGAAGGTGACGGAAGGTGACGAGGAGTGACAACAGGTGACAGAAGGTGATGGAAGGTGACAGAAGGTGACAAGGAGTGACAGTAGGTGACGGAAGGTGACAGAAGGTGACAAGGAGTGACAACAGGTAACAGAAGGTGACAACAGGTGACAGGAGGTGACAGGAGGTGACGGAAGGTGACGGAAGGTGACAAGGAGTGATAACAGGTGACAGAAGGTGACAAGGAGCCGTACCTGGCGGGTGGTGGTTGGCCGCATAGCCCTGCAGCGGGTGGGGCGCTCCGTAGGGCTGTCGGTGCAGCAGGTCGGGGTCGGGGTGCGACCCCCGCGAGCCCCCGTACACCAGGCTGGGGACAGGACAGGTGTGTCAGGGACAGGTGTGTCAGGGACAGGTGTGGCATTGTCACACACACACACCCCCAAACAACCCCCCCGTACACCAGGCTGGGGACAGGGACAGGTGTGTCAGGGACAGGTGTGTCAGGGACAGGTGTGTCACACAGGATTGTCACACCCCCACCTCACACCGGGCTGGGGACAGGGATAGGTGTGATTGTCACCGCCCCACAATGCTGTGACAGGTGTGACACAGGTACAGGTGTGACACAGGCACACACAGGTGTGACACACCTACAGGTGTGACACAGGCACAGGTGTGACACAGGCACACACAGGTGTGACACAGGCACACACAGGTGTGACACAGCCACAGGTGTGTCACAGGTACAGGTGTGACACAGCCACACACAGGTGTGACACACCTACAGGTGTGACACAGCCACAGGTGTGACACAGGTACAGGTGTGACACAGGTACAGGTGTGACACAGGCACACACAGGTGTGACACACCTACAGGTGTGACACACCCACAGGTGTGACACAGGCACAGGTGTGACACAGCCACACACAGGTGTGACACACCTACAGGTGTGACACAGCCACAGGTGTGACACAGGTACAGGTGTGACACAGGTACAGGTGTGACACAGGCACACACAGGTGTGACACAGGCACAGGTGTGACACAGGCACAGGTGTGACACAGGTACAGGTGTGACACAGGTACAGGTGTGACACAGGCACAGGTGTGACACACCCACAGGTGTGACACAGGCACACACAGGTGTGACACAGGCACACACAGGTGTGACACAGGCACAGGTGTGACACAGGCACACACAGGTGTGACACACCTACAGGTGTGACACAGGCACAGGTGTGACACAGGGACACACAGGTGTGACACAGGCACAGGTGTGACACAGGCACACACAGGTGTGACACACATACAGGTGTGACACAGGCACACACAGGTGTGACACAGGTACAGGTGTGACACAGGTACAGGTGTGACACAGGCACACACAAGTGTGACACAGGCACAGGTGTGACACAGGCACACACAGGTGTGACACACCTACAGGCGTGACACAGGCACAGGTGTGACACAGGTACAGGTGTGACACAGGTACAGGTGTGACACAGCCACACACAGGTGTGACACAGGCACAGGTGTGACACAGCCACGCACAGGTGTGACACAGCCACAGGTGTGACACAGGCACACACAGGTGTGCCAGGCATTGACACAAAGCTGTGACACACCTACACACGTGTGACACAGGCACACACAGGTGTGACACCTCAAATCCCAGCACACCCCAAATCCCCCAACACCCCAAATCCCGGTGTAACAGGATCCCAGCACCCCAAATCCTGGAGTAACAGGATCCCAGCACCCCAAATCCCTCTATAATGGGATCCCAGCACCCCAAATCCTGGTGTAACGGGATCCTGGCACCCCAAATCCCAGTGTAACAGGATCCCAGCGCCCCAATACAGACTGACCCCAAATCCCAGCACACCCCAAATCCCAGTGTAATGAGATCCCAGCACACCCCAAATCCCACTGAAACGGGATCCCAGCACCCCAAATTCCCCGAAATCCGGTGTAACAGGATCCCAGCATTCCAAATCCCACTGAAACAGGATCCCAGCACCCCAATACAGACTGAACACCCCAAATTCCAGCACAACCCAAATCTCAGTGTAACAGGATCCCCACTGGAATGGGATCCCTGCACCCCAAATCCCTCTATAACGGGATCCCTGCACCCCAAATCCTGGAGTAACGGGATCCCAGCACCCTAATTCCCACTGGAATGGGACCCCTCACCCTAAATCCGGAGCAACGGGACCCCTGCACCCCAAATTCCCTGAAATCCCGGTATAATGGGATCACAGCACCCCAATACAGACTGACCCCAAATCCCAGCACACCCCAAATCCCAGCAAACCCCAAATCTCAGTGTAACGGGATCACAGCGCCCCAAATCCCACTGAAACGGGATCCCTGCACCCCAAATTCCCCGAAATCCCGGTGTAACGGGATCCCTGCACCCCAATACAGACTGAACACCCCAAATCCCAGCACACCCCAAATCTCAGCACACCCCAAATCTCAGTGTAACGACATCCCTGCACCCCAAATCCCACTGAAACGGGATCCCAGCACCCCAAATTCCCCAAAATCCCAGTGTAATGGGATCACAGCACCCCAAATTCCCCAAAATCCCAGTGTAATGGGATCACAGCACCCCAAATTCCCCAAAATCCCAGTGTAATGGGATCACAGCACCCCAAATTCCCCAAAATCCCAGTGTAATGGGATCACAGCACCCCAAATTCCCCAAAATCCCAGTGTAATGGGATCACAGCACCCCAAATTCCCCGAAATCCCTGTGTAACAGGATCCCAGCACCCCAATACAGACTGACCCCCAATCCCAGCACACCCCAAATCTCAGTGTAACGGCATCTCTGCACCCCAAATCCCACTGAAACGGGATCCCAGCACCCCAAATTCCCCGAAATCCCGGTGTAACAGGATCACAGCACCCCAATACAGACTGACCCCAAATCCCAGCACACCCCAAATCCCAGTGTAACAGGATCTCCGCTGGAACGGGATCCCGGCACCCCAAATTTTGGAGTAACAGGATCCCAGCACCCCAAATCCCTCTATAACGGGATCCCAGCACCCCAAATCCCTCTGTAATGGGATCCCAGCACCCCAAATTCTGGAGTAATGGGATCCCAGCACCCCAAATCCCTCTGTAACGGGATCCCAGCACCCCAAATCCCTCTGTAATGGGATTGCAGCAGCCCAAATTCTGGAGCAATGGGACCCCTGCACCCCAAATCCTGGTGTAACAGGATCCCTGCACCCCAAATCCTGGAGTAACAGGATCCCGGCACCCCAAATTCTGGAGTAACAGGATCCCAGCACCCCAATTCCCGCTGTAATGGGACCCCTCACCCTAAATCCGGAGCAACGGGACCCCTGCACCCCAAATTCCCCGAAATCCCAGTGTAACAGGATCCCTGCACCCCAAATCCCACTGAAACGGGATCCCAGCACCCCAATACAGACTGAACACCCCAAATCCCAGCACACCCCAAATCCCAGTGTAACAGGATCCCCGTACCCCAATTCCCGCTGTAACGGGAGCCCTGCACCCCAAATCCTGGAGTAACAGGATCTCAGCACCCCAAATCTCTCTATAATGGGATCCCAGCACCCCAAATCCTGGAGTAAAAGGATCCCTGCACCCCAAATCCCTCTATAATGGGATCCCAGCACCCCAAATCCTGGAGTAACGGGATCCTAGCACCCCAATTCTCGCTGTAACAGGATCCCAGCACCCCAGTACAGACTGACCCCAAATCCCAGCACACCCCAAATCTCTGTAACGGCATCCCTGCACCCCAATTCCCGCTGTAATGGGACCCCTCACCCTAAATCCGGAGCAACGGGATCCCAGCACCCCAAATTCCCCAAAATCCCAGTGTAACGGGATCCCTGCACCCCAATACAGACTGACCCCAAATCCCAGCACACCCCAAATCTCAGTGTAACGAGACCCTCACCGCAATCCGGCTATAACGGGACCCCCACCCCAATTCGGGTATAACGGGACCCTCACCCCCATTCGGGTATAACGGGACCCTCACCCCCATTCCCGCTGTAACGGGACCCTCACCCAATTCGGGTATAACGGGACCCTCACCCCAATTCGGGTATAACGGGACCCTCACCCCAATTCGGGTATAACGGGACCCTCACCCCCATTCGGGTATAACGGGACCCTCACCCCCATTTAGGGTATAACGGGACCCTCACCCCCATTCCCGCTATAACGGGACCCTCACCCCCATTCCCGTTATAACGGGACCCTCACCCCCATTCGGGTATAACGGGACCCTCACCCCAATTCCCTCTATAACGGGACCCTCACCCCAAACCCCCCCTCACGCCCTCCCCCCATCCCCCTCCCCCGCCGCCCCCTCCCCCCTCCGCCGCCCCCCCCCTCACCTGGCCTTGGCCGAGCGCTCGTAGCTCCAGCCGGGCCCGGCGCTGAGCGGGTCCCCGAACCCGGCTCCGGGGTAGTTCCTGTCCATGGGGGCGGCGCCCCCCGGGGCCGGGCGGGTTCGAGGGCCGGGGGGGCCGGGGGGGGCCGGGGGCGGCCGGGCCGGGGGCGCCTCACGGAGCCGCCATGATGGAGCGGGGCCGCGCGCCGCCGCTTCCTCCCACACTGCCCCGCGCGGCGGCGGGAGCGCGGCGGGAGGGGCGGGGCGGGCATCGACCAATGGGGACAGAGGGGCGGGGCCAGTGTGAGACCATATAAGGGAAAAGGGGCGGGGCCAGCGGCGGGGACAGACAATGTCCGCGGGGAAAAGGGGCGGGGCCAAACGCTGCCGTAAATGGGCAAAGGGGCGTGGCCACGCTGTGGCGGGAGCGCTGAGGGGGCGGGGCCAGGCAGAGAAAAGGGGCGGGGCCAACCACACCATGAATGGAAAAGGGGCGTGGCCACGCGGTGGCGGGAGCGCTGAGGGGGCGGGGCCAGGCGGAGAAAAGGGGCGGGGCCAACCCCATCCATGAATGGAAAAGGGGCGTGGCCACGCTGCGGCGGGATCCCGCGGGGGCGTGGCCAATTCGTATCCATAGGCGGGGCTAAATATTTCCATATATGCAAATAGACGAGGTCACACTGTAGCAAGCCGCTTAGGGGGCGGGGCCAATCCAAACTATAGGCAATAAAGGGGCGGGGTTAACAATCTCCATATATCGAAGGGGGCGTGACAAACGGCAGTAGAAGTGATGAGGGGGCGTGGCCACGTGGCATTTATGCATGATAAAGGGGCGGGGTTTCCCTATATGGAAATGGGGCGTGGCAAACAGTGGCGGGAGTCCTTAGGGGCGGGGCCAAGGCGCCGCTATAGGCGAGAAAGGGGCGGGGAAAGGGGCGGGGCCATTCATTTTTTATAGGAAAAGGGCGTGGCTGGGGTGTGGCAATAGGGGTTTCCGCCTATGGGGGCGTGGCTAACATGCTGAGGGACACTGGGCGGAACTGGTGCGAACTGGGCGGAACTGGGAGTTGAGATCTGCACGGCCAGGACCAAACCTCGCTCCCACCCGGACCCTTTTCTCCGCCGCACTTCCGGTCGCCACTTCCGTCTTCCGCCGCGCCGCCGCTGCTGGCGGCGAAACGGCCGCGAGTCCCCCCCAAAAAAACCCCAAAAAACCCCAAAAAAACCCCAAAAACCCCAAAAAACCAAAAACCCCCAGAAAACCTCCAGGGCGGAACTGGGAGCTGCGATCTGCACGGCCGGGACCAAACCTCCCTCCCACCCGGCCCCTTTTCTCTGCCGCACTTCCGGTCCTCACTTCCGCCTTCCGCCGCGCCGCCGTTGCTGGTCTGAGGCGGCCGCGAGGCCCCCCCAAAAAAACCCCCAAAAAAACCCAAAAAACCCCAAAAAACCTCCCGGGAACGCTTTAAATCCTTCTTTTCATCCCTGCAGGAGCAGCCATGACGCGGCACGGCAAGAACTGCACGGCGGGGGCCGTGTACAGCTACCACGAGCGGCGCAAGGACACCGGTGGGCCGCGGTTTGGGGGGATTTTGGGGGGATTTTTGGGGGGTTTTGGGGGTTTTGGGGAGCTGACCCCCTGTCCCGCTGTTCCCCGCAGCCGCCTCGGGGTACGGCACGCAGCGGGTGCGGGTGGGCCGCGACGCCATCAAGGATTTCGATTGCTGCTGCCTGTCCCTGCAGCCCTGCCGAGACCCGGTGGTGACGTGAGTGAGGCCGCCAGAAAGGGGCCGAAAATGGCCCAAAACTGCCCTGAAATAGCCACAAAAATAGCCAAATAATAGCCCCAAAATTGCCCCGAAATAGCCCCAAAAATAGCCAAATAATAGCCCCAAAATTGCCCCAAAATAGCCAGAAAAATAGCCAAATAATAGCCCCAAAATTGCCCCAAAATAGCCAGAAAAATAGCCAAATAATAGCCCCAAAATTGCCCCGAAATAGCCACAAAAATAGTCCCAAAACTGCCCTAAAATTGCCCCGAAATAGCGCCAAAAATAGCCAAATAACAGCCCCAAAATTGCCCCAAAATAGCCACAAAAATAGCCAAATAACAGCCCCAAAATTGCCCCAAAATAGCCACAAAAATAGCCAAATAATAGCCCCTAAATAGCCACAAAAATAGTCCCAAAACTGCCCCAAAATCCACACAGAAATACCCAAATAAAAGTTCAAAACTGCCCCGGAATAGCCAATTAATGGTCCCAAAACTGCCCTGAAATATCCAATTAATGGTCCCAAAACTGCCCCGAAATAGCCACAAAAATACCTTAAAGCAGATCAAAATCAGCCTTGAAATACCTAAATAATGGTCCCAAACTGCCCTGAAATAGCCAAATAACAGTCCCCAAAACTGCCCCAAAATAGCCACAAAAATACCCAAATAAGAGCCCAAAACTGCCCTGAAATAGAACTGAAAATACCCAAATAACAGCCCAAAACTGCCCTGAAATAGAATCAAAAATAGCCAATTAATGGTCCCAAACTGCCCTGAAATATCCAAAGAATTGCCCCGAACCAGCCCCAAAATAACCACAGAAATACCCAAATAACAGCCCCAAAATTGCCCTAAAATAGCCACAAAAATAGCCAAATAACAGCCCCAAAATTGCCCCGAAATAGCCCCAAAAATAGTCCCAAAACTGCCCCAAAATCCACACGGAAATACCCAAATAAAAGTTCAAAACTGCCCCGAAATACCCAAATAATAGTCCCAAAACTGCCCTGAAATAGCCACAAAAAAAAAAGCCAAATAATAGCCGCAAACTGCCCCAAAATAGCACAGAAAATACCCAAATAATGCCCCCAAAACCAGCCCCAAAATAACCAAATAATGGTCCCAAAACTGCCCCGAAATAACCAAATAAAAGCCCAAAATCAGCCCCCAAATATCCACAAAAACACCAAAATAAAAGTGCAAAACCAGCCCCAAAATACTCACAAAAATACCTAAAAATGACCCAAAAACTGCCCCGAAATAGCCCCTAAAATACCCAAATAATTGTCCTAAAACTGCCCCAAAATACCCCTGAAAATCCCCCAAAAAAACCCCAAAATACCCCTGAAAATCCCCCCAAAAAACCCCAAACCCCCCCAAACCATCCCAAAAGCCCCAAAAAGCCCCAAATCCACCCCAAAACCCCACTCAGGACCCAAACCCACCCCAAAATCCCCCAAAATTCCCCTAAACCACCCCAAAATTCTCCAAAACCACCCCAAAACCCCACCCAGGACCCCAAAATACCCCCCAGGACCCCCAAAACACCCCAAAAAATCCCCCAAAATCCCTCCCAAATCCCACTAAACATTCCCAAAATCCCCCAAAACCACTCCAAAAAAAATACCCCAAAAAAACCCAAAAAATCCCCCAAAACCACTCCAAAGAATCCCCAAATACCCCAAAACCACCTCAAAAAAAAACCCCAAATCCCTGCAGAAAAACCCCAAAAAATCACAAATTCTCCAAAACCACCCCTCCAAAAAAAACCCCAAAAAATCACAAAATTCTCCAGAACCACCCCAAAAAACCCCAAATCCCTCAAAACCACCTCAAATCCCAAATCCCCTTGAAAAAAAACCCAAAAAACCCCAAATTCTCCAAAACCACCCAAAAAAAAAACCAACCAAAAAATACCAAAATTCTCCAGAACTACCCCAAAAAAACAAAAAAAAAGCCAAATTCCCCAAAACCTCCTCAAAAAAACCCCAAATCCCCCCCACAAAAAACCCCAAAAATCACAAGTTCTCCAAAACCATCCAAAAAAAAAAAAAAATCCCAAAATTCTCCAGCACCACCCCAAAAAACCCAAAATCCCTCAAATCCACCTCAAAAAAACCCCAAATCCCCCCAAAAAAACCCCAAAAAATCACAAATTCTCTAAAACCATCCAAAAATAAAAAAACCCAAAAAATACCAAAATTCTCCAGAACCACCCCAAAAAAACCCAAAAAAAACCCAAATCCCTCAAAACCACCTCAAAAAAACCCCAAATCCGCCCAAAAAAACCCCAAAAATCACAAATTCTCCAAAACCACCGCAAAGAAACCACCAAAAAATCCCCAAATTCTCCAGAACCACCCCAAAAAAACCCCAAAAAGGCCAAAATCCCTCAAAACCACCTCAAAAAAGCCCCAAATCCCCCCCAAAAAACCCTCAAAAAATCACAAATTCTCTAAAACCACCCAAAAAAACCCCAAAAAACCAAAAAATCCCAAAATTCTCCAGAACCACCCCAAAAAAACCCAAATTCCCCAAAACCACATAAAAAAAACCCCAAATCCCCCCTCCAAAAAAACCCCAAAAATCACAAATTCTCTAAAACCACCCAAAAAAAAAAAACCCCAAAAAATACCAAAATTCTCCAGAACCGCCCCAAAAAAACAAAAAAAAAGCCAAATTCCCCAAAACCGCCTCAAAAAAACCCCAAATCCCCCCAAAAAAAACCCAAAAAAAATCACAAATTCTCCAAAAACATCAAAAAAAAAAATCCCAAAATTCTCCAGAACCACCCCAAAAAACCCAAAATCCATCAAAACCACCTCAAAAAAACCCAAATCCCCCCAAAAATAAACCGAAAAAACCCCAAATCCCCCCAAAAAACCCCAAAAAATAAAATCCCCCAAAACCCAGGACCCCAAAACCCCACCCAAGACCCCCCCCGAACCCCAAAAAATCCCCAAAAACCCCCAAAATCCCCCAAATCCCCCCAAATTTGACCATTTCTGGTTGCCCCGACCCCAAATCGTTCCCAGATAATTTTGGGGTTCCCAAACTGATTTTGGGGTTCCCAAATTCCCCCTCAGCCCCGACGGGTTCCTGTACGAGCGCGAGGCCATCGTGGGCTACCTCCTGCACCAGAAAAACAAAATCGCCCGCGAGATGAAGGTGAGACATCCCAAATTCCCAAAAAAAATCCCCAAAAATCCCCAAAATCCCTGAGAGTCCAAGGTGAGGAATCCCAAATTCCCAAAAATCCCAAAAAATCCCCAAAATCCCTGAGAGACCAAGGTGAGAAATCAAAAAAAAATCCAAAAATTCCCCAAAAAATCCCCAAAATCCCTGAGAGTCCAAGGTGAGAAATCGAAAAATCCCAAAAAATCCCCAAAATTCCTGAGAGTCCAAGGTGAAAAATACAAAATTCCCAAAAAATCTCTGAGAGTCCAAGGTGAGAAATACAAAATTCCCCAAAATTCCCCAAAAAATCCCAAAAATGCCTGAGAGGCCAAGATGAGAAATCCAAAATTCCCAAAAAATTCCCCAAAATCGCCCACGAGACCAAGGTGAGAAATACAAAATTCCCAAAAAAAATCCCAAAAATCGCCTGGGAGACCAAGGTGAGAAATCTAAAAAAACACAAAAAATCCGCAAAAAATCCCAAAAATCCCTGAGAGACCAAGGTGAGAAATCCAAAAATCCCAAAAATTCCAAAAAAATCCCAAAAATCCCTGAGAGACCAAGGTGAGAAATCCAAAATTCCCAAAAATTCCCCAAAATATCGCTGAAAGTCCAAGGTGAGAAATCCAAAATTCCCAAAAATTCCCCAAAAGATTCCAAAAATCCCCAAGAGTCCAAGGTGAGAAATCCAAAAAAAACCCAAAAATCCCCAAAATCCCTGAGAGTCCAAGGTGAGAAATCCAAAATTCCCCAAAAAAACCCAAAAATCCCCGAGAGACCAATGTGAGAAATCCAAAAATTCCCAAAAAATCCCCAAAATCCCCGAGAGACCAAGGTGAGACATACAAAAAGCCCAAAAATTCCCCAAAAACCACAAAAATCGCTGAGAGTCCAAGGTGAGAAATCCCAAATTCCCCAAAATTCCCCAAAAAATCCCCAAAATCCCCAAAATCCCCAAGAGGCCAAGGTGAGAAATACAAAAAAACCCCAAAAATCCCAAAAAAATCCCAAAAATCCCTGAGTGTCCAAGGTGAGAAATCAAAAATCCCCAAAAATTTCCCAAAAAAATCCCCAAAATCCCCCACGAGACCAAGGTGAGGAATCCCAAATTCCCAAAAAAAAATCCCCAAAATCACCCGCGAGACCAAGGTGAGAAATCCAAAATTCCAAAAAATTCCCCCAAAAAATCCCCGAGAGTCCAAGGTGAGAAATCCAAAATTCCAAAAAAATCCCCCCAAAAATCCCCAAAATCGCCCGCGAGACCAAAGTGAGAAATCCCAAATTCCCAAAAATCCCAAAAAATCCCCGGGAGACCAAGGTGAGAAATCTAAAAAAACACAAAAAATCCGCAAAAAATCCCAAAAATCCCCGAGAGACCAAGGTGAGAAATACAAAAATCCCAAAAATCCCAAAAATTCCCAAAAATCCCTGGGAGACCAAGGTGAGAAATCCCAAATTCCCAAAAATCCCAAAAATTCCCCAAAATCCCCCAGAGTCCAAGGTGAGAAATCCAAAATTCCCAAAGAATCACAAAACTCCCCGAGAGACCAAGGTGAAAACCCTCAAAAACCCCCAAAATCCCAAAAGACCACAAAAAAAAATCTCCAAAGAATCACCAAAATCCCCAAAAAATCCCAAAAATCGCCCACGAGACCAAGGTGAGAAATACAAAATTCCCAAAAAATCCCCAAAAGATTCCAAAAATCCCCAAGATTCCAAGGTGAGAAATCCAAAATTCCCAAAAATTCCCCCAAAAACCATAAAAATCGCCCGGGAGACCAAGGTGAGAAATCAAAAATTCCCAAAAAAAATCCTAAAAATCCCTGAGAGTCCAAGGTGAGAAATACAAAAACACCCAAAAAATCCCAAAAATCGCTCTCTAGAACAAGGTGAGAAATCCAAAATTCAGAAAAAATCCCCAAAACATTCCAAAAATCCCTGAGAGACCAAGGTGAGAAATCCAAAATTCCCAAAAATCCCAAAAAATCTCCAAAATCCCCGAGAGACCAAGGTGAGAAATACAAAATTCCCAAAAATCCCAAAAAAATCCCCAAAATCGCCGAGAGGCCAAGGTGAGAAATCCAAAAAACCCAAAAAATCCCCTAATCCCTGAAAGTCCAAGGTGAGAAATCCAAAATTCCCCAAAAATTCCCCAAAGAGCACCTGGGAGACCAAGGTGAGAAATCCAAAATCCTCAAAAAATTCCCAAAAAATCCCAAAAATCCCCGAGAGACCAAGGTGAGAAATCCCAAATTCCCAAAAATTCCTCCAAAAAATCCCCAAAATCCCCGAGAGACCAAGGTGAGAAATCCTAAATTCAGAAAAAATCCCCAAAACATTCCAAAAATCTCTGAGAGACCAAGGTGAGAAATCCAAAAATCCCCAAAAGATCCCCAAAAATCCCTGAGAGTCCAAGGTGAGAAATCGAAAAATTACCAAAAAATACCCAAAACATTCCAAAATTCCCTGAGAGTCCAAGGTGAGAAATCCTAAATTCCCCAAAAAAATCCCCAAAAATCCCTGGGTGTCCAAGGTGAGAAATCCAAAATTCCCAAAAATCCCAAAAAGTCCCAAAAATCCCCAAGAGTCCAAGGTGAGAAATCCAAAAATCCCAAAAAATTCCCAAAAAATCCCAAAAATCCCTGAGAGTCCAAGGTGAGAAATCCAAAAAAACCCCAAAAATCCCAAAAAAATCCCAAAAATCCCCGCGAGACCAAGGTGAGAAATCAAAAAAAACCCAAAAAATCCCAAAAATCGCCCACGAGACCAAGGTGAGGAATCCCAAATTCCCAAAAAATCCCAAAAAAACCCCAAAAATCCCCGAGAGTCCAAGGTGAGAAATCCAAAATTCCCAAAAAATCCTAAAAATCGCCCGGGAGACCAAGGTGAGAAATCCAAAAATCCCCAAAAAATTTGGGGTAAAACCCCAGAAATTCGGGATAAAACCCAAGAAATTCAGGGTAAAACCCCAGAAATTTGGTGTAAAATCCCAGAAAATCAGGATTAAACCCCCGAAATTTGGGGTAAAATCACAGAAACTCGGTGTAAACCCCCAGAAATTCAGGATCAAATACCAGAAAATCGGGATAAAACCCCAGAAATTTGGGGTAAAACCCCCGGAATCGGGGTTTTTGGGACCCCAGCAGATTTTGGGGTCCCTGTCCCATTTTTGGGGTCCCTCTCTCATTTCTGGGGTTCCATTTTTGAGGTGCAGGCCTGGCAGCGGCAGCAGGGCAGGGATTTGGGATAAAACCCCAGAAAATCAGGATAAAACCCCAGAAATTTGGGGTAAAACCCCAGAAATTTCGGGTAAAAGCCCCATAATTGGGTTTTTTGGGACCCCAGCAGATTTCAGGGTCCCTCTCCCATTTTTGGGGTCTCTGTCCCATTTTTGGGGTCTCTGTCCCATTTTTGGGGTCCATTTTCGGGGTGCAGGCCTGGCAGCGGCAGCGGGGCAGAAATTTGGGGTAAAACCCCAGAAATTCGGTGTAAAATCACAGGAATTTGGGGTAAAATCCCAGAAATTCAGGGTAAAATCCCAGAAATTAGGGGTAAAATCACAGAAATTTGGGGTAAAACCCCAGAAATTTGAGGTAAAATTCCAGAAATTTGGGGTAAAATCACAGAAATTCAGGATAAAACCCCCGGAATCGGGGTTTTTGGGACCCCAGCTGATTTTGGGGTGCCTGTCCCATTTTTGGGGTCCCATTTTGGGGTGCAGGCCTGGCAGCGGCAGCGCGCCGAGCGGCGCCGGCAGCAGCAGCAGCAGCAGCAGCAGCAGCCCGAGACCCCCGGGAGCAGCGGTGAGGGGCGGGGGGGGGGATTTTGGGGGGTTTTGGGGGATTTGGGGGGGCTGGAGTGGTTTGAGTGGGATTTTGGGGGAATTTGGGGGTGATTTTGGGGGGGCTGGAGAGGATTTTTGGGGGGTTTGGGGGGGAGTTTGGGGGGTTTGGGATGGGGTTTGGGGGGGTTTGGGTGGGGTTTGCGGGAGCTGGAGGGACTTGGGGGGGATTTTTGGGGGTTTGGGATGGAATTTTAGGGGGTCTGGAGGGGTTTGGGAGGATTTGGGGGGGTTTTGAGGGGGATTTTGGGGGGTTGGGATGGGTTTTGGGGGGCTGGAGGGGTTTGGGGGGGATTTGGGGGGGATTTTTGGGGGTTTGGGATGGGTTCTGGGGGGGATTTGTGGGGGTTTGGGGTGGGTTTTGGGGGGGTTTTGGGGGGATTTGGGGGGTGTTGGGGGGGCTGGGGGGGGTTGGGGGGGAGTTTGGGGGGATTTTGGGGGGATTTTGGAGGGGCTGGAGGGGTTTTGGGGGGTTTGAAATGGGTTTTGGGGGGTTTGAAATGGGTTTTGGGGGGGTTTGGGTGGGGTTTGCGGGAGCTGGAGGGTTTTGGGGGGGGTTTTGGGGGGGTTTGGGTTGGAATTTTAGGGGGTCTGGAGGGTTTTGGGAGGATTTGGGGGGGTTTTGAGGGGAATTTTGGGGGGCTGGAGGGGTTTGGGGGGGCTGGGTGGGATTTTCAGGGGGTTTGGGATGGGTTTTGGGGGGATTTGGGGGTGATTTTGGGGAGGTTTGGGTGGGATTTGGGTGGGGTTTGGAGGGTTTGGGTGGGATTTTGGGGGATTTGGGATGGGTTTTAGGGGGTTTGAAATGGGTTTTGGGGGGGGTTTGGGTGGGGTTTGCAGGGGCTGGAGGGGTTTGGGGGGGATTTTGGGGGGATTTGGGGGTGATTTTGGGGGGGCTGGAGGGGATTTGGGGGCTTTGGGGGGATTTGGGGGGGTTTGAAATGGGGTTTGGGGGAGCTGGAGGGTTTTAGCGGGGATTTGGGGGGGGTTTGGGATGGGTTTTGGGGGGTCTGGAGGGGTTTGGGGGAGATTTTGGAGGGTTTGGGGGGGATTTTGGGGGGATTTGGAGGAGTTGTGTGGGGTTTCGGGGGATTTTGGGGGGTTTGGGGGGGAGTTTGGGGGGATTTAGGGGGTTTGGAATGGGTTTTGGGGGGGTTTAAGGGATTTTGGGGAGATTTGGGGGTGATTTTGGAGGGCCTGGAGGGGATTTTTGGGAGGGGTTTGGGGGGGATTTTGGGGGGTTTGGGTGGTTTGGGATGGGTTTTGGGGGATTTGGGGGGAATTTGGGGGGGACTGGAGGGGATTTTTGGGGGGTTTAGGTGGGATTTTAGAGGGTTTGGGGTGGATTTTGGGGGTGCTGGAGGGGTTTGGGTGGGATTTTGGGGGGGTTTGGGGGGGATTTGTTGGGGTTTGGGATGGGTTTTGGGGGGTGTTGGGGAATTTTGGGGGTGATTTGGGGGGGCTGGAGGGGATTTTGGGGGAGGTTGGGGGGGGAGTTTGGGGGTTTGGGGCGGATTTTGGGGGGGCTGGGGGATTTTGGGGGTGATTTTGGGGGGGCTGGAGGGGATTTTGGGGGGGGTTGGAATGGGTTTTGGGCGGTTTGGGTGGGACTTGGGGGTGATTTTGGGGGAGTTTGCAGGGGTTTGGGTGGGGATTGGGGGAAATTTGGGGAGATTTGGGTGGAGTTTGGGGGGATTTGGGGGAGATTTTGGGGGATTTGGGATGGATTTTAGGGGTTTTGCAATGGGTTTTGGGGGGGCTGGGGGGGTTTGGGTGGGATTTTGGGGGGATTTTGGGGATTTTTAGGGGGTTTCTTGGGGGATTTTGGGGATTTTTGGGGGAGTTTTGGGGATTTTTGGGGTGATTTTGGGAATTTTTGGGGTGATTTTGGGAATTTTTGGGGTGATTTTGGGTGATTTTGGGGTGATTTTGGGGGATTTTGGGGGATTTTTGGAGTTTTGGGGATTTTTTGGGGGAATTTTTGGGGATTTTGGAGTTTTGGGATTCTGGGGTCAGTCTCCCCCCCCCGCAGCCCCCCCGGGACCCCTCCCCAGTTTCTGGATCCCGTCACTGACCCCCGAGGCCGGAGCCGAGCGGCTGCAGAAACCCGTGAGTGACCAACTGACCAGTGAATGACCACTGACCAACTGACCACTGAGTGACCACTGAGTGACCAACTGACCACTGACCACTGACCAACTGAGTGACCACTGAGTGACCACTGACCACTGAGTGACCAATGAGTGACCAACTGACCACTGAGTGACCAACTGACCACTGACCACTGAGTGACCAATGAGTGACCAACTAACCACTGAGTGACCAACTGACCAACTGACCAGTGACCACTGAGTGACCACTGAGTGACCAACTGACCACTGAGTGACCAACTGACCAACTGACCAACTGACCAATGAGTGACCACTGAGTGACCAACTGACCAACTGACCACTGACCAACTGACCACTGAGTGACCAACTGACCAACTGACCACTGACCAGTGACCACTGAGTGACCAACTGACCACTGAGTGACCAACTGACAAGTGAATGACCACTGAGTGACCAACTGACCACTGACCGCTGAGTGACCACTGAGTGACCAATGAGTGACCACTGAGTGACCAACTGACCAACTGACCACTGACCACTGAGTGACCAATGAGTGACCAACTGACCACTGAGTGACCACTGAGTGACCAATGAGTGACCAACTGACCACTGAGTGACCACTGACCACTGAGTGACCACTGAGTGACCAACTGACCAACTGACCACTGACCACTGACCAATGTGTGACCAGTGAGTGACCAATGAGTGACCAACTGACCACTGAGTGACCACTGAGTGACCAATGAGTGACCAACTGACCACTGAGTGACCAACTGACCACTGAGTGACCAACTGACCAACTGACCAACTGACCACTGAGTGACCACTGAGTGACCACTGACCAACTGTCCACTGAGTGACCAACTGACCACTGAGTGACCAATGAGTGACCACTGAGTGACCAACTGACCACTGACCAACTGACCAACTGACCAACTGACCACTGAGTGACCAACTGACCAACTGACCAATGAGTGACCACTGAGTGACCACTGAGTGACCAACTGACCACTGACCACTGAGTGACCACTGAGTGACCAACTGACCAACTGACCAACTGACCACTGACCACTGAGTGACCACTGAGTGACCGCTGAGTGACCACTGAGTGACCAACTGACCAACTGACCACTGAGTGACCAACTGACCACTGACCACTGAGTGACCACTGAGTGACCGCTGAGTGACCACTGACTGCTGAGTGACCAACTGACCACTGAGTGACCAATGAGCGACCAATGAGTGACCACTGACCACTGAGTGACCACTGAGTGACCAATGAGTGACCGCTGAGTGACCAACTGAACACTGAGTGACCAACTGACCAACTGACCACTGAGTGACCACTGAGTGACCAATGAGTGACCGCTGAGTGACCAACTGAACACTGAGTGACCAATGAGTGACCACTGACCAACTGACCAGTGACCACTGACCAATGAGTGACCACTGAGTGACCAACTGACCACTGAGTGACCAATGAGTGACCACTGAGTGACCACTGAGTGACCACTGAGTGACCAACTGACCACTGAGTGACCAATGAGTGACCACTGAGTGACCAACTGACCACTGAGTGACCAATGAGTGACCAACTGACCAACCCACCACTGAGTGACCAACTGACCACTGACCAACTGACCAACTGACCAATGAGTGACCACTGAGTGACCACTGACCAACTGACAACTGACTCTGGCTGGGTGGCCGGGGTGGTTTTGGGTGATTTTTTGGGTGATTTTTGGGTGAATTTTGGGTGATATTTGGGTGATTTTGGGTTGTTTTGGGCGATTTTGGTGGTTTTTGGAGCTTTGGGGTGATTTTGGGGTGATTTTGAGGTTTCTGGGGTGATTTTTGGGTGGTTTTGGGGTTTCAGGAGTTATTTTTGGGGTTTTGGGATTTTGGGTGATTTGGGGGGTTTTGGGGTGGTTTTCGAGGGTTTTTTGAGTGATTTTGGGGTCATTTCTGGGGTCATTTTTGGGTGATTTTGGTTGCTATTTGGGTGATTTTGGGGTGATTTTTGGTTTATTTTTGGGGTTATTTTCGGGTTATTTTGGGTGATATTTGTGTGATGTTGGGGTGATATTTGGGGTGATTTTGGGTGATGTTTGGATGATTTTGGGGTAATTTTCGGGTGATTTTTGGGTGATTTTTGGGTTATTTTGGGTGATTTTTGTTGCTACTTGGGTGATTTTTGGGGTGATATTTGGGTGATTTTTGGTTTATTTTTGTGGTTATTTTTGTGTTATTTTTGATGATTGTGGGGTGATTTTTGGGTGTTTTTTGGGTTATTTTGGGGTGATGTTCGAGTGATTTTTGGGTTAATTTGGGTGATTTTGGGGTGATTTTTGTGGTTATTTTTTTGGTTATTTTGGGTTATTTTGGGGTGATTTTCAGGTGATTTTTGTGGTTATTTTGGGGTGATTTTCGGGTGATTTTTGGGTTATTTTGGCTGATTTTGGGGTTATTTTGGGTTATTTTGGGGTGATTTTGGGGTTATTTTTGTGGTTGTTTTTGGGTGATTTTGGGGTGATTTTGGGCTTATTTTGGGTTATTTTTGTGGTTATTTTTGAGTTATTTTGGGGTGATTTTTGGGCTAATTTTGGGGTGATTTTTGGGCTGATTTTGGGGTGATTTTTTGTTTATTTTTGGGTTATTTTGGGGTGATTTTCGGGTGATTTTTGGTTTATTTTTGTGGTTCTTTTGTCTGATTTTGGGGTGATTTTGTCTGATTTTGGGGTGATTTTGTCTGATTTTGGCTCTCCTCTCCCAGGCCCGCGGGGTCCGGTGCCCCATGTCCGGCCGGAAGCTGCGCCTGGCCGAGCTGGTCAGTGTCCACTTCACTCCGGCCGAGCGCGGCCTGAGCCCGGGGCAGCTGCTGGCCCGAGAGCCGAGTGACCGCTACGTGTGCGCGCTGACCGGCGACCCGCTGGGCAACGCCACGCCCTGCGCCGTGCTCCGGCCATCGTGAGTGACCTTTGACCCCTGAGTGACCACTGAGTGACCACTGAGTGACCACTGAGTGACCGCTACGTGTGCGCGCTGACCGGCGACCCGCTGGGCAACGCCACGCCCTGCGCCGTGCTCCGGCCATCGTGAGTGACCCCTGAGTGACCACTGAGTGACCACTGAGTGACCACTGAGTGACCGCTACGTGTGCGCGCTGACCGGCGACCCGCTGGGCAACGCCACGCCCTGCGCCGTGCTCCGGCCATCGTGAGTGACCCCTGACCCCTGAGTGACCCCTGAGTGACCACTGAGTGACCACTGACCTGTGAGTGACCCTGAGTGACCCCCGAGTGACCGCTACGTGTGCGCGCTGACCGGCGACCCACTGGGCAACGCCACGCCCTGCGCCGTGCTCCGGCCATCGTGAGTGACCCCTGAGTGACCCCTGAGTGACCCCTGACCCCTGAGTGACCACAGAGTGACCCCCAAGTGACCATTGGCCGTGTGCCGAGGGGTTCAGTGGTCATTCTGTGCGTCAGTGGTCACTCTGTGTCACTGGTCACTCTGTCCCCAGGGGTTCCGTGGTCACTTTGGGTCACTCTGGGTCAGTGGTCACTCACTGGTCACTCTCCCCAGGGAGTCAGTGGTCACTCTGTGGGTCACTGGTCACTCTGTGGGTCACTGGTCACTTTGTCCCCAGGGGTTCTGTGGTCACTTTGGGTCAGTGGTCACTGTGGGTCACTGTGGGTCAGTGGTCACTCAATGGTCACTGTGGGTCACTGTGGGTCAGTGGTCACTCAGTGGTCACTCAGTGGTCACTCAGTGGTCACTCAGTGGTCACTCTCCAGGGGGTCAGTGGTCACTGTGGGTCACTGTGGGTCACTGTGGGTCAGTGGTCACTCAGTGGTCACTCGGTGGTCACTCAGTGGTCACTCAGTGGTCACTCTGGTCACTCCCAGGGGGTCACTGTGGGTCAGTGGTCACTCAGTGGTCACTCAGTGGTCACTCTGGTCACTCCCAGGGGGTCAGTGGTCACTGGTCACTCTGTCCTCAGGGGCTCAGTGGTCACTCTGGGTCAGTGGTCATTCTGTGTCCCCCCAGGGGGTCAGAGGTCACTGTGGGTCACTGTGGGTCACTGTGGGTCACTCAGTGGTCACTCAGTGGTCACTCAGTGGTCACTCTGTGTCCCCCCCCAGGGGGTCAGTGGTCACTCTGGCCGCTGTCCGGCGGTTGGTGCTCCCGGCCATGAGGGACCCCCTGAGTGACCCTGAGTGACCATTGGCCGTGTGCCCGGGGTCAGTGGTCACTCAGTGGTCACTCAGTGGTCACTCTGGTCACTCCCAGGGGGTCAGTGGTCACTCTGGCCGCTGTCCGGCGGTTGGTGCTCCCGGCCATGCGGGATCCCCTGAGTGACACCGCGCTGAGCGACGGAGACGTCATCGAGCTGCAGAGGGTGCGCGGGATTGGGGGGATTTGGGGATTTTTGGGGATTTTGGGGAATTTGGGGGGATTTTTGGGATTTTTGGGGGAATTTTTTGGGTTCTGGGGGAATTTTGGGGATTTTCGGGGGAATTTTTGGGGTTCTGGGGAAGATTTGGGGGATTTTTAGGGAGATTTTGGGGGGGATTTTTGGGGGTCTGGGGCGATTTTGGGGATTTTTGGGGATTTTTGGGGAGATTTTGGGGCAGTTTTGGGGGGATTTTTGGGGTTCTGGGGGAATTTTGGGGATTTTTTGGGAGGATTTTTGGCGGTATTTTGAGGGGTTCTGGGGAAAATTTGGGGATTTTTAGGGAGATTTTCAGAGTTCTGGGGGAATGATGGGGGGCTCTGGGAGGATTTTGGGGATTTTGGGGTTCTGTGGGGATTTTTGGGGTTCTGGGGGGGATTTTGGGAGTTTCTGGGGGGATTTTTAGGGAGATTTTGGGGGGATTTCGGGGGCATTTGGGGATTTTTAGGGAGGTTTGGGGCAGTTTTGGGGGGATTTGGGGGGGTTTGGGGTTCTGGGGGGATTTTTTGGGGGTGTTTGGGGGGAATTTTTGGGGGAATTTTGGGATTTTTAAGGGCAATTTTTGGGGTTCTGGGGTGGGATTTTTTGAGGGTCTGGGGGGCATTTGGGGGGATTTTTGGGGTTCTGGGGAGGATTTTGGGGATTTTTAGGGAGGTTTGGGGGGGGGTTTGTGGATTTTTGGGGATTTTTAGGGAGGATTGGGGGCGGATTTGGGGGGATTTTGGGGGGATTTGGGGATTTGGGGGGTTTTGGGGGGTTTGGGGGGATTTTTTGGGTTCTGGGGGAATTTTGGGGATTTTCGGGGGAATTTTTGGGGTTCTGGGGAAGATTTGGGGGCTTTTTAGGGAGATTTTGGGGGGGATTTTTGGGGGTCTGGGGCGATTTTGGGGATTTTTGGGGAGATTTTGGGGAGATTTTGGGGCAGTTTTGGGGGGATTTTTGGGGTTCTGGGGGAATTTTGGGGATTTTTTGGGAGGATTTTTGGCGGTATTTTGAGGGGTTCTGGGGAAAATTTGGGGATTTTTAGGGAGATTTTCAGAGTTCTGGGGGAATGTTGGGGGGCTCTGGGGGGATTTTGGGGTTCTGGGGGGATTTTTGGGGTTCTGGGGGGGATTTTGGGGGTTTCTGGGGGGATTTTTAGGGAGATTTTGGGGGCATTTGGGGGGCATTTGGGGATTTTTAGGGAGGTTTGGGGCAGTTTTGGGGGGATTTGGGGGGGGTTTGGGGATTTTTGGGGTTCTGTGGGGATTTGGGGGGGTTTAGGGGGAATTTTTGGGGGAATTTTGGGATTTTGGAGGGGATTTTTGGGGGGAATTTTTGGGGTTCTAGGGTGGGATTTTTGGGGGCTCTGGGGGGCATTTAGGGGAATTTTGGGGTTCTGGGGAGGATTTTTAGGGAGATTTTTGGGGGGGTTTTCTGGGGATTCTTGCGGGGTCTGGGAAGAATTTGAGGATTTTTTAGGGAGATTTTGGTGGATTTGGGTATTTTGGGAGGGGTTTTGGGGGAATTTTTGGGGGGGGTTTGGGACATTTGGGGGGGATTTTTGGGAGGATTTTTGGGGGGATTTGGGGGGTTCTGGGGGGATTTTGGGGATTTTTAGGGAGATTTTGGGGAAATTTTGGGGGTCCTGGGGTGGGATTTTGAAGGAATTTTTGGGGTTCTGGGGGGTATTTGGGGGATTTTTGGGAGGATTTTTGGGGGGTTCTGGGGGGATTTTGGAGATTTTTAGAGGGACTTTCAGAGTTCTGGGGGGGGATTTTCGGGGGGCATTTGGGGGATTTTTGGGAGGGGTTTTAGGGGGATTTTTGGGGTCCTGGGGGGGATTTGGGGGATTTTTAGGGAGGTTTGGGGGGGATTTTTGGGGGTCTGAGGTGATTTTGGGGATTTTTGGAGGGATTTTTGGGGGTCTGGGGTGATTTTGGGGGTTTTTGGGAGGATTTTCAGAGTTCTGGGGGGATTTTGGGGTGCTCTGGGGGGCATTTGGGGGAATTTTGGGGATTTTTAGGGAGATTTGGGGGGGTTTTGGGGGGCATTTTGGGACTTTTTGGGCACTGGGTGGGATTTTGGGGGGATTTTGGGGGAATTTTTGGGCTCTGGGTTGAATTTTGGGTGAATTTTTTTGGAATTTTGGTCTCTGGGTTGGATTTTGGGGGGATTTTTGGGATCTTTGGTCTCTGGGTTGGATTTTGGAACTTTTTGGGCTCTGGGTTGAATTTTGGGTGAAATTTTTGGGATCTTTGGGCTCTGGGTTGGATTTTGGGGGGATTTTTGGGGATTTTTGGGGATTTTTGGGCTCTGGGTTGGATTTTGCGGAGATTTTTGGGGATTTTGGGCTCTGGGTTGGATTTTGGGGTGATTTTGGGAATTTTGGGGTCCCCCCTCACCCCTTTTCCCCCCTTTCAGGGCGGGACCGGCTTCGCCGGGGCCGGAGTTTCCCTGGAGGCCAAAAAATCCCGTCCGGTGATGCAGGCCTAGGGGGGACCCCAAAATCCCCCCTGGGACCCCAAAATCCCCCCCAAAACCCCAAATTCCCGTTCATCCCCCCCAAATTCCCGTTCATCCCCCCCAAAACCCCTTTCATTCCACCCAAAACCCCTTTAATCCCCCCCAAAATCCCATTAAAAATCCCATTAATCCCCCCCAAAATCCCATTGATCCCCCCCAAAATCCCATTGATTCCCCCCAAATTCCCTTTAATTCCACCCAAACCCCCTTTAATTCTACCCAAAATCCCATTAACCCGCCCCAAAATCCCGTTAATTCCCCCCCAAAACCCTTTAATTCCACCCAAAATCCCATTAATCCCCCCCAAATTCTCATTAATCCCCCCCAAAATCCCATTAAAAATCCCATTAATCCCCCCCAAAATCCCATTAATCCCCCTCAAATTCCCATTAATCCCCCCCAAACCCCACTTCCCCATCCAAATAAACTCGTTTCACCCCAAAATTTCTTTTTTTCCGCTCCTTGAACCCCCAAAACCTTTTGGGGCGCCCCAAAAACCTTTTGGGGTTTGTGGCTCCATCGCCCTTTTAATTCCCCCCCCCGTGGGCCCCACCCGCGCATCGCCGCTTTAAGCCACGCCCCCTCCCGCGCCTCAACCAATCAGCGCTCAGCACACGGCATCGCTTTATTTGCATAGTGGGCGCGGCCTCAGCGGGCGTCACCCAATCAGCTTTGGAGAAAAATAAAGGGGCGGGGCCTCCGCGAAGCCACGCCCATCTCTGGTAAAAAGGGGCGGAGCCAAATTCGGGGCTGTCAGTCAAAGCCCGACTAGCCACGCCCCCTTTAAAAGGCCACGCCCCCTTTTTGGGGGGGGGGAAATCCCCAAAATTTCTGTGCGGGGGGGGGGGGGGAGGGACCCCCCCAAAATAAGACACTCGGTGGGGGAGGGGCAACCCCCAAATTTTGGGGGATCCCAACACTCGAACCCCCCAAATTTTGGGGAAAAATCCCAAAAAATTTCGGGATGAAAACCCCAAATTTGTGGGTGAACCACCCAAATATTGACCTGAAAACCCCCAAATTTTCGGGGAAAATCCCCAAATTTCAGGGAAAATCCCTAAATTTTGGGCTGAACCCCCCCAAATTTTTGGGAAAACCCCCAAATTTTGGACTGAAAACCCCAAATTTTGGGGTGAAACCCTCAGACTTTGAGCTGAAATTCCCTAATTTTTGGGAAAAACCCCAAAATTTTGGGCTGAAAACCTCAAATTTTGGGGTGAAACCCCCAGACTTTGAGCTGAAAACCCCAAAATTTTCGGGAAAAACCCCAAAATTTGAGCTGAAAACCCCAAAATTTTTTGCTCCTCCCCCGATATTTTTGGGGCACCCCAAAAATCGACGGGGGGGTGAAAAATCTTCATTTTAAGGCATTAAAAATGGGATTTTTTGTGGAATTTTTGGCTTTTTTTGGGTTTTTTTTGGGGTTTTTGGGGTTCCCGGATTTTGGGGGAATTTGGGGATTTTTGGGGGGTCACGGGGGGTCCCCCCCGAGCAGGCGGGGCCGGGGGGGATCCCCAAATATTTCGGTGCCGAACACCTCAAACCCCCAAATTTTAGGTAAAAACCCCAAATTTTGAGCTGAAACCCCCAAATTTTCGGGAAAAACCCCAAAATTTGAGCTGAAAACCCCAAAATTTTTTGCTTTACCCCCAATATTTTAGGAGCACCCCAAAACTCGATGAGGGGGTGAAAAATCTTAATTTTAAGGCTTTGAAATTGGGATTTTTTTTGTTTTTTGGTGGATTTTTGGGGGGTTTTTTGGGGGTTTTTGGGGTTCCCGGATTTTGGGGGATTTTGGGGATTTTTGGGGGGTCACGGGGGGTCCCCCCCGAGCAGGCGGGGCCGGGGGAGGTCCCCGAACATTTCGGTGCTTTCGCCGACCCCAACACCTCAAACCCCCAAATTTTAGGTAAAAACCCCAAATTTTGAGCTGAAAACCCCAAATTTTCGGGAAAAACCCCAAAATTTTGAGCTGAAAACCCCAAAATTTTTTACTCCTCCCCCCATTTTTTAGGGGCACCCCAAAAATCAATGAGGGGGTGAAAAATCTTCATTTTAAGGCGTTAAAAATGGGATTTTTTTGTGGAATTTTTGGCTTTTTTTGGGGTTTTTTCGGGGTTTTTGGGGTTCCCGGATTTTGGGGGATTTTGGGGATTTTTGGGGGGTCACGGGGGGTCCCCCCCGAGCAGTCGGGGCTGGGGGAGGTCCCCAAATATTTCGGTGCTTTCGCCGACCCCAACACCTCAAATCCCCAAATTTTAGGTAAAAACCCCAAATTTTGAGCTGAAACCCCCAAATTTTTGGGAAAAACCCCAAAATTTTGAGCTGAAAACCCCAAAATTTTTGCTCCTCCCCCAATATTTTAGGAGCACCCGAAAACTCGATGGGGGGGTGAAAAATCTTAATTTTAAGGCATTAAAAATGGGATTTTTTGGGGGTTTTTGGGGTTTTTTTGGGGGTTTTTGGGGTTCCCGGATTTGGGGGGATTTTGGGGATTTTTGGGGGGTCACGGGGGGTCCCCCCCGAGCAGGCGGGGCCGGGGGAGGTCCCCGAACATTTCGGTGCCGTCGTCGTCCTCCAACACCTCAAACCCCCAAATTTTAGGTAAAAACCCCCAATTTTGAGCTGAAATCCCCAAATTTTTGGGAAAAACCCCAAAATTTGAGCAGAAAACCCCAAAATTTTTTGCTTTACCCCCAATATTTTAGGGGCACCCCAAAAATCGATGAGGGGGTGAAAAATCTTCATTTTAAGGCGTTAAAAATTTGATTTTTGGTGGAATTTTTGGGTTTTTTGGGGGTTTTTTTGGTGTTTTTTGGGTTCCTGGATTTTGGAGGATTTTGGGGATTTTTGGGGGGTCACGGGGGGTCCCCCCCGAGCAGGTGGGGCCGGGGGAGGTCCCCAAATATTTCGGTGCTTTCGCCGACCCCAACACCTGAAACCCCCAAATTTTAGGTAAAAACCCCAAATTTTGAGCTGAAACCCCCAAATTTTTGGGAAAAAACCCAAAATTCGAGCTGAAAACCCCAAAATTTTTTGCTCCTCCCCCCATTTTTTAGGGGCACCCCAAAAATCAATGGGGGGGTGAAAAATCTTCATTTTAAGGCTTTAAAAATGGGATTTTTTTTGTTTTTTTTGGTGGATTTTTGGGGTTTTTCTGGGGTTTTTTGGGGTTCCCGGATTTTGGGGGATTTTGGGGATTTTTGGGGGGTCACGGGGGGTCCCCCCCGAGCAGGCGGGGCCGGGGGAGGTCCCCAAATATTTCGGTGCTTTCGCCGACCCCAACACCTCAAACCCCCAAATTTTAGGTAAAAACCCCAAATTTTGAGCTGAAAACCCCAAAATTTTCGGGAAAAACCCCAAAATTCGAGCTGAAAACCCCAAAATTTTTTGCTCCTCCCCCAATATTTTAGGGGCACCCCAAAAATCGACGGGGGGGTGAAAAATCTTCATTTTAAGGCTTTGAAATTGGGATTTTTTGTGGAATTTTTGGCTTTTTTTGGGGTTTTTTGGGGGTTTTTTGGGTTCCCGGATTTTGGGGGATTTGGGGATTTTTGGGGGGTCACGGGGGGTCCCCCCCGAGCAGGCGGGGCCGGGGGGGCTCCCCAAATATTTCGGTGCCGAACACCTCACACCCCCAAATTTTAGGTAAAAAACCCAAATTTTGAACTGAAACCCCCAAATTTTCGGGAAAAACCCCAAAATTTGAGCAGAAAACCCCAAAATTTTTTGCTTTACCCCCAATATTTTAGGGGCACCCCAAAAATCGATGAGGGGGTGAAAAATCTTCATTTTAAGGCGTTAAAAATGGGATTTTTTGTGGAATTTTTGGGGTTTTTTGGGGTTTTTTTGGTGTTTTTTGGGTTCCCGGATTTTGGGGAATTTTGGGGATTTTTGGGGGGTCACGGGGGGTCCCCCCCGAGCAGGCGGGGCCGGGGGAGGTCCCCGAACATTTCGGTGCCGTCGCCGCCCCCGCGCAGCGTCAGCGCCCGCATCGAGGCCGCGATGCGCTCCAGGTCCGGCGGCGCCTGCGGGGACCGAAATTTGGGAATTATTTTTGGGGGGGTTTGGGGGGATGAACCCCAAAATGATCCCAAAAATTGGGTTTGGGAGGGTGGGAATTGTTAAAAAAAAAAAATAACAAATTTGATGTAAATCCACCCAAAAAATCCTCAAAATCGCTACATAAAACCCCCCAAAATCCTCCAAATCCCCCCATAAAAACCCCAAAATTCCCCCTAAAAGCCACCAAATTCCTCCATTAAAAAAAACCTAAATTTACCCAAAATCCCCCCAAAATCCCCCATAAAAGCTCCCAAACCGACCCCCATAAGAAAACCCAAATTTACCCAAAATCCCCCAAATCTCCTGCAAATCCCCCCCAAATCCCCCAAAATCCCCTCAAATTACCCAAAAGCCCCCAACCCCCCCCAAAAAACACCCCAAATTTACCCAAAATACCCCCAACCCCCCCAAAATCCCCCAAATTTACCCAAAATTCCCCAAACCGCCCCCAAACTCCCCAAAATCCCCCCATAAAAACCCCTAAATCCTACAAAAACCCCCCAAAGCCCCCCATAAAAAAAAAACAAATTTACCCAAAATCCCCCCATAAAACCCCCAAATTTACCCAAATTTACCGAAAAGCCCCCCGAGCCCCCCCAAAAAAACCCCAAATTTACCCCAAACCCCCCCAAGCCCCCCCTAAAAAAACCCCAAATTTACCCAAAACCCCCCAAATTTACACAAAACCCCCCAATAAAACCCTAAAATTTACCCAAAAACCCCCCCAAACCCCCCATGAAAAACCCCAAATTTACCCAAAATCCCCCCAAACCCCCCCAAATTCCCCAAACCCTCCCAAACCCCCCATAAACCTATAAAACCCCCAAAACCCCCATAAAAAACCCAAATTTACCCCAAAACCCCTCAAACCCCCCATAAAAACCCCCAAATTTACCCAAACCCCCCCCAACCCCCCTAAAAAAACCCCAAATTTACCCAAAATCTTCCCAAACCCCTCCAAAATCCCCCATAAAACCCCCCAAAACCCCCCCATAAAAAAACAATATTTACCCAAAACCCCCCCAAACCCCCTAAAACCCCCCCCAAACCCCCCCTAAAAACCCAAATTTCCCCAAATTTTCCCAAATTTTCCCAAATTCCCCCCACCTTGCCGCCGCTGCCGGGGGGTCCCGGGGGGGGTCCCGGGGGGGGTCCCGGGGGGGCTCTCGGGGTCCATCGCGGCACCGACAGCGGCACCGAACGGGCCAGGGGGGGCCCGGGGGGGCTGCGGGGGGGCCCCTCCTCGGGGGGGCTCTCTGGGGGGAGAACAACGGAATTGGTAAAAAACAAAAAAAAACCAAAAAAATGGCTTAAAATGGGTTAAAATGGCTTAAAATCGCTTAAATCCCATTAAAATCCCATTAAAACCCCATTAAAATGGCTTAAAATCCCGTTAAAATCTCATTAAAATCCCATTAAAATGGCTTAAAATTGCTTAAAATCTCGTTAAAAATCCTGTTAAAATCCCTTAAAATCCCATTAAAATCCCCTTATAATCCCGTTAAAATCCCGTTAAAACGGCTTAAAATCCCGTTAAATTCACTTTAAAATACACTTTAAATGACCCAAAACCCTAAAAAAAACCCAAAAATCCCCCCAATAAATGGCTTTAAATCGCTTAAAATCCCGTTAAAATCCCTTTAAATTCACTTTAAAATACACTTAAAATGTCCCGAAACACCAAAATCACCCAAAACCCAAAAAAACCCCCAAAAATGGCTTAAAACCGCTTAAAACGGCTTAAAATCCCCTTAAAATGGCTTAAAATCCCCTTAAAATCCCATTAAAATCCCGTTAAAATCCCTTTAAATTCACTTTAAATACCTTTAAATGTTCTAAAACAGCAAAATCACCCAAAAAACCCCCAAAAAAATAGCTTAAAATGGCTTAACATCCCCTTAAAATCCCATTAAAATGGCTTAAAATCCCGTTAAAAATCCTGTTAAAATCCCTTAAAATCCCATTAAAATCCCCTTAAAATTGCTTAAAATCCCGTTAAAATCCTGTTAAAATCCCATTAAAGTGGCTTAAAATCCCCTTAAAATCCCATTAAAATCGCTTAAAATCCTGTTAAAATCCCATTAAAATGGCTTAAAATCCCATTAAAATCGCCAAATTTTGGTTCCCCCCCCCAAATTTTTCTCCCCCCACCCACAATTTTTGCCTACAGCCCCCAAAATTTTGCCCCCACCCCAGATTTTACCTCCCGCACCCCCAAATTTTGCCCCTCCCCCCCCAAATTTCGTCCCTTCCTCCCAAAATTTTGCCCCCCATCCCAAATTTTACCCCCCATCCCAAATTTTACCCGAAATTTTGAGCCCCCTCCCCCCCAAATTTTCCCTCTTTGCCCCAAATTTTACCCCAAAATTTTGCCTCCCCCGCCCCCAAATTCGGCCCCTCCCCCCACATTTGGCCCCTCCCCCCCAAATTTTACCCCAAATTTTGAGCCCCCACCCCTAATTTTTCCCCTCCCTCCCCAAAATTTTTGGTTCCACCCCCAAAATTTTGCCCCTCCCCCACCCCCAATCTGCCCCTCCCCCAATCCGCCCCTCCCCCACCGTCGCTGTCCCACTCGGGCTCCGCCTCTTCGCCGCCCCTCCCCCACTCCTCGTCCATCAGGAACAGCCCTGGGGGGGGGAGGGGACACGGGGGGGGTCAGGGACCCCAAAATTACCCCAAAAATCCAACATTACCCAAAAAATACAAAATTAACCCAAAATTACCCCGGGACCCCCCCCAAATCCAAAATTAACCAAAAAATACAAAATAAACCCAAAATTACCCCGGGACCCCCCCAAAATCCAAAATTACACAAAAAACCCCAAAATTCACCCCAAAATAACCCAAATTCCCCCCAAAAAACCCCAAAAATCCCTGGGACCCCTCCCCCAAATCAAAGATTCCCCCAAAAAATCCAAAATAAACCCAAAATAACCCCGGGACACCCCCAAAATCCAAAATTACCCAAAATTTCCCCAAAATATCCCAAATTCCCCAAAATCCCACCAGGACCCCACCAAAACCAAAATTACCCAAAAAACTCCAAAATTCCCCCAAAATATCCCAATTTCCCCCAAATTCCCCCAAAATTCCCCCGGGACCCCCCCAAAATCCAAAATAAACCCAAAATAAACCCGAAATCCCCCAAATCCCCTCAGAAATCCCTAAAATTCCCCAAATCCCCCCCAAAATTCCCCAAATCCCCTTAAAATCCCCGAAAATTCCCCAACTCACCAAAATTCTCCAAAATCTCTTCAAAATTCCCAAAAATTCCCCCAAAATTCCCAAAAATCTCCCAAATCCCCCCAAATTCCCCAAAAAATCCCCAAAATTCCCCTGAAAATTCCCCAAATCATCCCAAAATCCCCCCAAAATTCCCAAATCCCCCAAAAATCCCCAGAAAATTACCCAAATCACCCAAAATCCTCTCAAAAATCCCAAAAATCCCCTCAGAATTTGCCAAAATTCCCCAAAATCTCCCCAAAATCTCCTGAAATTCCCCCAAATTCCCCCAAATTCTCCAAAATCCTCCTAAATCACCCCAAAATAACCCCTGAATTCCCCAAAATCCCCCGAGATTCCCCCAAATCCACCCAAAAATCCCCAAAATCCCCCAAATCCCCCAAAATTCACCAAAAATTCCCCCCAAATCTCCCCAAAATTTCCAAAATCCCCCCAGAATTCCCCAAACTCGCCCAAATACACCCAAAAATCCCCCAAATCCCCCAAAACTCATCAAAAAATTCCCCAAACCCCCCAAAATTCCCCAAATCCCCCCAAACTCCCCTAAAAATCCCCCAAAATTCCCCCAAATCTCCCCAAAATCCCCCTAAAACGCCCCAAAATCCCCCCAAAGGTCCTTCAAACTCCCCCAAATCACCCCAAAATCCCCCCAGAATCTCCCCAAAATCCCCCAAATTCCCCCAAATTTCCCAAAAAATGCTCCAAAATTTCCAAAATCCCCCCCAAATTCCCTCAAAATCCCCCAAATCCACCCAAAAATCCCCCAAATCCCCCCAATCCCCTCCCCCTCACCGGTGACGTCACTGGGCTCCGCCCCCTCCCCCCTGGTCCGGGGGGGGCTCCTGGGGGGGGTCGCGGATTTTGGGGGGTCCCGGACGGGATTTTGGGGCGAATTCGGCGGAATTTGGGGCAGAAGTTTTGGGGCGTTTTTGGGGGTTTTTGGGGGGTCCCAGGGGAGATTTGGGGGGATTTTGGGGGGATTTTGGGGGATTTTGGGGGGTTTTAGGGGAGGATTTTGGGGTGAAAATTGAGGATTTTGGGGAGGATTTAAGGGAAAATTTTGGGGTGAAAAAGGAGCATTTTGGGGCTGATTTTGGGGTGAAAACTGAGAATTTTGGGGAGAAAATTGAGGATTTTGGGGAGGATTTCGGGGCTGATTTTGGGGTGAAAAAGGAGCATTTTGGGGTTCATTTTGGGGCTGATTTTGGGGAGAAAAATGAGGATTTAGGGAAGAAAATGGAGGATTTGGGGGAGAAAATTGAACATTTTGGGGTGAAAATTGAGAATATTGGGGAGGATTTTGGGGTAAAAATTGAGAATTTTGGGGTGAAAATTGAGAATATTGGAGAGAAAATTGAGAATATTGGGGAGGATTTTGGGGTGAAAATTGAGAATTTTGGGGTGAAAATTGAGAATTTTGGGATTCATTTTGGGGTGAAAATGGAGAATTTTGGGGTTCATTTTGGGGCTGAATTTGGGGCAAATTTGGCGGGTTTTGGGGCTGATTTTGGGGTGCAAAATGGGGATTTTGGGGCGGATTTTGGGGTGCGAATTGGGGATTTTGGGGTTCATTTTGGGGCAGATTTTGGGGTGAGAATTGGGGATTTTGGGTCAGATTTTGGGGTGAGAATTGGGGATTTTGGGGCTGATTTTGGGGTGCAAAATGGGGATTTTGGGGTTCATTTTGGGGCAGATTTTGGGGTGCGAATTGGGGATTTTGGGGCTGATTTGGGGGTGGGAATTGGGGATTTTGGGGCAGATTTTGGGGTGCAAAATGGGGATTTTGGGGTTCATTTTGGGGCTGATTTTGGGGTGAGAAATGGGGATTTTGTGGCGGATTTTGGGGCAGATTTTGGGGTGAATTTGGGGGATTTTGGGCCTGGCGGAGCAGCTCCCGCTGGATGTGGGGCAGGAATTTCCGCGTGGCGGCTCCCAGGGGTCCCGGCCCGTGCTGGAACACGGTGGGGACCCCCCCGGGCCCCCCCCAGCACCCCAAAATCGCCACGTCGGGACCCCCCGGACCCCCCCCCAGAGCCTCGGCAGCGGCCACGAGAGCGGCCCAGGGGGGGGGGAGGGGCGCGGGGGGGGAGGGGAGGACATGGGGGGGGTTGGGGGGATTTAGGGGGGGTTTGGGGGGGATTTGGGGGGATTTAGGGGGGATTTGGGGAAATTTGGGGAGGGTTTGGGGGGGCTGGGGGGGATTTGGGGGGGTCAGGAGGGGGTTTGGGGGAGATTTGGGGAAGATTTAGGGGGAGTTTCGGGGGGTCTGGGGGGGGTTTGGGGGGGTCCTGAAGGGGATTTGGGGGGGTCTGGGGAAATTTGGGGGGGATTTGGGGGGTCCTGGGGAGGTTTGGGGTAATTTGGGGAGGGTTTGGGGGGCTCCTGGGGAAGATTTGGGGGGATTTAGGGGGTCCTGAAGGGGATTTGGGGGGGATTTGGGGGGTCCTGGGAGGATTTTGGGGGGTCCTGGGGGTGTTTGGGGGGGTCTGGGGAAATTTGGGGGGGATTTGGGAGGGTCTGGGGGGGTTTTAGGGGGAAATTTGGAGGTGTTTGGGGGGATTTGAGGGGGTCTGGGGGGGATTTGGGGGAGATTTAGGGGGGAATTTGTGGGGGGTCTGGGGAAATTTGGGGGGGAGTTGGGGGGTCCTAAAGGGGATTTGGGGGGGGTTG
The DNA here is from genome assembly GCF_003957565.2 of Taeniopygia guttata. Lineage (NCBI taxonomy): Eukaryota > Metazoa > Chordata > Aves > Passeriformes > Estrildidae > Taeniopygia > Taeniopygia guttata. The sequence goes on along the minus strand of NC_054769.1, from coordinate 1,336,930 downwards.
AGGGGGTTTTGGGGAGGGTTTGGGGGGTTTGGTGGGGTCTGGAGGGGATTTGGGGGGTCCTGGGGGTGTTTGGGTGGGTTTGGGTGCTCCTGGGGGGGATTTGGGGGGGGGGGGTGGGGGGGATTTCGGGGGGTTTGGGGGGGTCTGGAGGGGATTTGGGGGAGTTTGGGGGTGTTTGGGGAGGATTTGGGGGGTCCTGAGGGGATTTACGGGGGGATTTTGGGGGGATTTAGGGGAGATTTCGGGGGTCTGGGGGGGATTTGGGGGGTCCTGAAGGAGATTTGAGGGTGTTTGGGCAGAATTTGGGGGGGTCTGGGGAGATTTGGGGGGGGGCTGGGTGGGATTTGGGGTGATTTGGGTGAAATTTGGGGGGTTTTAGGAAATTTGGGGGGCCCTGGAGAGGTTTGGGGGGGATTTAGGGGAAATTTGGGGGAATTTGGGGGGTCCCGGGGGAGATTTTGGGGGTCCCGGGGGGGTTTGGAAAGGATTTGGGGGGATTGGGGGGGGGGGTCCCGGGGGGTCACGCGGGGATTTTGGGGGGGAAAAAGGGAAATTTGGGGGTCCTGGGGGGGTTTTGGGGGTCCCGGGGGGGTTTGGGAGGGAAAAAAGGCAATTTCGGGATAAAAAAGGGGGAAATTGGGGTGAAAAAAGGGAAATTTGGGGGTAGAAAAGGAAATTTGGAGTAAAAAAGGGAGATTTGGGGGTAGAAAAGGGAATTTTGGGGTAAGAAAGGGAAATTTTGGGGTAAAAAATGGGAATTTCGGGGGTAGAAAAGGGAATTTTGGTGTCCCGGAGCGGATTTTAGGGGTCCCGGGGGAGTTTTTAGGGAAAAAAGGGAAATTTAGGGATAAAAAGGGGAAATTTGAGGTAAATAGGGGGAATTGGGGTTAAAAAAAGGGAATTTTGGGGTAAAAAAAGGGAATTTTGGGGTCCCGGTCGCGGGTCCCGCTCGGCGGCCCCGGGGCCGCCCCCGAGATGGCGGCGGAGGAAGAGGCGGGGCCAGGGAGCGGAATGGGCGGGGCCAAGGGGGAATCAACCAATGGCAGCGCGGCTTGGGGTGGGGGCGTGGTTAAGAGTGGGCGTGGTTTATGCAAAAATGAGCTGTTTTCACGGAGCCCATTGGTTAGCGTACGGAGTGGGCGTGGCTGATTACGAAAGAATGGGCGTGGTTTCTTCGCGGAGGGGCGTGGCCCGCGGTTTTCATTGGTCGGTGAGGCGGGATGGAACCGGAAGTGGGCGTGGCCACGCGGCGGAAGCGGAAGCGCGGGGAGCGGCCATGGAGGAGGCGGCGGGAGGGAGGGTGAGGCCGCCCCTCCCCCACCCCTAAAAATAACCCCAAAAAACCCAAAAATCTCCCAAAAATTCCCCAAAATCCCCCAAACTTCCCCCAAATCCCGCCAAAAATCCCCAAAATTTCCCCCAAATTTCTCGAAAAATGCCCGAAAATTCCTCAAAATGTCTCCAAATCCCTCCAAAATTCCCCCAAATCTCCCCAAAAATCCCCCAAAATCCCCCCAAACCCCCCAAATAACAAAAAAATCCCTTAAATCCCCTCCAGACCCCCAAAATTCCCCCAAATCCCCACAAAATTCCCCAAATCAACCCAAAATTCCCCGAAATCCTCCCCAAATCCCTCCAAAAGTCTCCAAAATTCCCCAAAATTACAAAAAAAAACCCCCAAAAAATCCCTCAAATCCCCTCCTGACCCCCAAAATTCCCCAAAATCACCCCAAAATTCCCCCAAAATTCTCAAAAATCTTCCCAAAATTCCCTCCAAAATTCCCCAAATCCCCCCAAAATTCCCCAAAATCCCCTCAAAATACCCTGAAATCTCCAAAAATGCTCTCAAAATTCCCCAAAATGCCCCAAAATCCCCCCAAAATTCCCAAAATTTCCCCAAAATTCCCTAAATCCCCTCAAAATCTCCCAAAATCCCCCCCAAAATCCCCCCCAAAATTCCCCAAAATTCCCCAAAATGCCCCCCAAATGCCCCAAAATCTCCCCAAATCACCCCAAAAGTTTTAAAATCTCCCAGGGACCCCCAAAATGCCCCCCGGGATCCCCAAAACCCCGTGGGGGGCACCATGGGGGGGGGCAGGGACAGGGACAGGGACAGGGACGGTGACACGGTGACAGTGACAGTGACATGGTGATAGTGACACCGTGACAGTGACACGGGGGTGGCAGTGACGGTGACACAGTGACAGTGACAGTGTGACATGGTGGTGGCAGTGGCAGTCACACGGTGACAGTGACACGGTGACACAGTGACAGTGACACAGTGGTGACAGTGACACGGGGGTGACAGTGATGGTGACACAACACTGACTGTGACCCCAGGTGACCCCTGAGTGACCCCTGGGTGACCCCTGGGTGACCCCAATGACCCCTGTATGACCCCTGGGTGACCCCAATGACCCCTGGGTGACCCCTGGGTGACCCCAATGACCCTTGGATGACCCCTGAGTGACCCCAGTGACCCCTGGGTGACCCCACCCCAAATGATCCCTGGGTGACCCCAGTGACCCCTGGGTGATCCAAATGACCCCTGGATGACCCCTGAGTGACCCCAATGACCCCCGGGTGACCCCAATGACCCCAGAGTGACCCCTGGGTGACCCCTGGGTGACCCTGAGTGACCCAAATGACCCCTGGGTGACCCCAATGACCCCTGAGTGACCCCAGTGACCCCTGGGTGACCCCAGTGACCCCTGGGTGACCCCAATGACCCCTGGATGACCCCTGGATGACCCCTGTGTGACCCCTGACTGACCCCTGGCTGACCCCCGGCTGTTCCCCGGCTGTTCTGCCCCTCCCCCCGCTGCCCAGGTGCTGTTGGCCCTGCCCGGGGCGGCTGTTCCCGGGTCCCTCCCCCCGCGGCCGGGAGAGCTCCGAGTGCGCCTGAGACCGGTCAGACTGTACTGGTTTATACTGGGAGGGACTGGGGGGGACTGGGAGGGAACTGGGAGGGGACTGGGATAAACTGGGAGGGAACTGGGACAGACTGGGATGGACTGGGAGGGACTGGGATGGAAATGGGAGGGAACTGGTTTATACTGGGATATACTGGGAGGGGACTGGGAGGGACTGGGGGGGACTGGTTTATACTGGGATGGACTGGGGGGGAACTGGGGGGGACTGGTTTATACTGGGAGGGACTGGGACGGACTGGGAGGGACTGGGACATACTGGTTTATACTGGGAGGGACCGGGGGGGACTGGGAGGGAACTGGGGGGAACTGGTTTATAGTGGGAGTCAAATTGGGAGCACTGGGAGGGGGAACTGGGAGGGGCTGGGAGGGACTGGGATATACTGGGAGGGAACTGGGGGGAACTTGGGGGGACTGGGGGGAACTCGGACAAACTGGGAGTCAAACTGGGAGCGCTGGGAGGGAACTGGGGGGGACTGGGAGGGACTGGGAAGGGACTGCAACATACTGGTTTATACTGGGATGGACTAGGAGGAGATTAGGTTGTACTGGTTTATACTGGGATGGAACTGGGAAGGAATTGGGGGGGACTGGGACAAACTGGGAGGGACTGGGGAGAACTGGTTTATACTGGGAGTCAAACTGGGAGTGCTGGGAGGGGGAACTGGGAGGGACTGGGATGGACAACCACTGGTCCATACTGGTTTATACTGGTCTATACTGGTTTATAATGGTCTATACTGGTCCCTACTGGTTTATACTGGTCCATACTGGTCTGTACTGGTTTATACTGGTCCGTACTGGTTTATACTGGTTTATACTGGTCCGTACTGGTTTCCAGCCCCAGGAACTGGTGCTGGAATGGGAACCCCTGGAGGGGAACTGGGAACTCCCTGAGGAGACGGTGAGACCCAAAAAATCCCAAAATAACCCCAAAAATCCCCCAAAAAAATCCCAAAATCCCCCTAAAAAAACCCAAAAAATCCCCCAAAAAATCCCCCTAAAAAAATCCCCAAAATTCCCCCCAAAAAATCCCGGAAAATTTCCAGAATTATCCCAAAATCCCCCAAAATCCTTCAAAAAATCCCCCAAAAAACCTCAACATCCCCCCAAAATCCCCCCCAAAAATCCCCCCCAAAAACCCCCAAAATTCCCAAAATTTTCCCCACATCCCCAAAATTTCCCCCAAATTCCCTAAAATTCTCCACATTTCCCCAAAATTTTTCCCAATCCACCCAAAAGGTTTCAAAAATTCCCCAAAATCCCCAACATTTCCCAAAAATTCCTCCCTAAAATCCCCCTAAAATCCCCCTAAAATCCCCAAAATCTCCCCAAATATCCCTAAATTTTCCCCAAATCCCCAAAATTTCCTCAAAATCCCCCTAAAATCCCTCTAAATTCCCCCAAAATCCCCCCAAAAATTCCAAAAATTTCCCCCACATCCCCAAAATTTCCCCAAAATTTTGCCCAATCCCCCCAAAAGGTTTCAAAAATTTCCCAAAATCCCCAAAAGTCGCCAAAATTTCCCAAAAATTCCCCCCTAAAATCCCCAAAATATCCCCAAATTTCCCAAATTTTCCCAAAATCCCCAAAATTTCCCCAAATATCCCCAAAATTCCCAAAAATGTTCCCAAATTCCCCCAAAATTCCCCCCAAATCCCCCTAAAATCTCTCTAAAATCCTCAAAATTTCCCAAGTTTACCCCCAAATCCCCAAAATTTTCCCAAATTCCCCCAAAATCTCCCTAAAATTTCCTAAAATCCCCCCAAATGTTCCCCAAATCCCCCCAAAACCCCCCAAATTTCCCCAAAATCCCCCCAAATTCCCAAAATTTTCCCCGCATCCCCAAAATTTCCCCAAAATCCCCCCAAATTCCCTAAAATTTTCCACACATCCCCAAATATCCCCAAAATTTCCCCAAAATCCCCCAAAATTTCTCCCAATGCCCCCAAAAGGTTTCAAAAATTCCCCAAAATCCCCAAAAGTCCCCACAATTTCCCAAAAATTCCCCCTAAAATCCCCAAAACCTCCCCAAAATCTCCCCAAATTTCCCCAAATTTTCTCCAAATCCCCCAAATTTCCCCAAATTTCCCCAAAATTCCCAAAATGTTCCCAAATTCCCCCAAAATTTCCCAAAAATGCTCCCAAAAATTCCCCTTAAATCTCTCTAAAACCATCCAATTTTCCCAATTTTACCACAAAATCCCCAAAATTTTCCCAAATTCCCCCAAAATCTCCCTAAAATTTCCTGAAATCACCCCAAATTTCCCCAAAATCCCCCAAATTCCCCAAATTTTCCCCACATCCCCAAAATTTCCCCAAATTCCCCCTAAATTCCCAAAATTTCCCCAAAATTTTTCCCAATCCCTCCAAAATGTTTCAAAAATTCCCCAAAATCCCCCAAAGTCCCCAAAATTTCCCAAAAATTCCCCCCCAAAATCCCCAAAACCTCCCCAAATTTCCCCAAATTTTCCTGTAAATCCCCCAACTCTCCTCAATTTTCCCCAAATTTTCCCCAAATTTCCCCAAAATCCCCAAAATCCCCAAATTTCCGAATTTCCCGCAGGAGCCGCCCGATCCCGGCTTTGAGCCCGACTGGGCCGTGCTGAGCCCCCCCCGGCCCCGCCCCGGTACCACAATGCGGGACAAATTTGGGAATAATTTGGGAATTTTGGGATAATTTGGGAATAATTGGGGAATTTTGGGGGAATTTTGGGGGAAATTTGGGGGAAATTTGGGGGAAAATTGGGGGAATTTTGGGGGAAAATTTGGGGAAAATTTGGGGAAAATTTGGGAATTTTGGGGAAATTGTGGAGAAAATTTGGGGAAAATTCAGGAATTTTGGGGGAAATTTGGGGAAAAATTTAGGAAATTTTGGGGGGAATTCTGGGGGAAATTTGGGGGAAATTTGGGAAATATTTGGGGAATTTTGGGCGAAATTTGGGGTAAATTTAGTGAAAATTTGGGAATTTGGGGGGAATTTGGGGAAATTTGGGACATTTTGGGGATTTGGGGGAAAATTTGGGAAAACTGGGGGAATTTTTTGGGAAATTTGGGGAAAATTTGGGGAAATTTGGGGAATTTTGGGGATTTGGGGGAATTTTTGGGGAAATTTGGGGTAAATTTGGGGAAAATTTGGGGGGAATGTCAGGGAAAGTTGGGGAATTTTTGGAAAATTTGGGGATTTGAGGGGAATTTGAGGAAATTTTGGGGATTTTGGTGGAAATTTGAGGAAATGTGGGAAAATTGAGGGAGATTTGGTGGGATTTTGGGGGAATTTCTGGGAAAATTGGGGAATTTTGCGAAAATTTGGGGATTTTGGGGGGATTTTGGGGATTTTGGGTTAATTTTGCCCATTATTTGGTTGTTTTTTGGCCGATTTCGGAGCCGATTTTTGGGTTCATTTTGGCTGTTTTTTGGCTGATTTCGGAGCCGATTTTTGGGTTAATTTTGGCTGTTTTTTTGCCGATTTCGGAGCCGATGTTTGGGTTAATTTTGCCCATTTTTGGCTGTTTTTTGGCTGATTTCGGAGCTAATTTTTGGGTTCATTTTGCCCTTTTTTGGGTCATTTTTTGGCCGATTTCAGAGCCGATTTTTGGGTTAATTTTGGCTGTTTTTTGGCCGATTTCTGTGGGATTTTTGGGTTAATTTTGGCTATTTTTTGGCTAATTTCTGTGGGATTTTTGGGTTAATTTGCCCATTATTGGGTCGTTTTTTGGCCGATTCCTGTGGGATTTTTGGGTTAATTTGCCCATTATTGGGTCGTTTTTTGGCCGATTTCGGAGCTGATTTTTGGGTTAATTTTGGGTGTTTTTTGGCCGATTTCGGAGCCGATTTTTGGGTTAATTTTGGCTGTTTTTTGGCCGATTTTGGAGCCGATTTTTGGGTTAATTTTGGCTGTTTTTTGGCCGGTTTCAGAGCCAATTTTTGGGTTCATTTTGCCGATTTTTGGCTGGTTTTTGGCCAATTTCTGAGCCGATTTTTGAGTTCATTTTGGCTGTTTTTTGGCCGGTTTCAGAGCCGATTTTTGGCTGGTTTTTGCCCATTTTTGGGTCATTTTTTGGCCGATTTCTGTGGGATTTTTGGGTTAATTTTGGCTGTTTTTTGGCCGATTTCGGAGCCAATTTTTGGGTTCATTTTGCCCATTTTTGGGTCATTTTTTGGCCGATTTCTGAGCCGATTTTTGCGTTAAATTATCAGATTTTTGGGTCATGTTTTGGCCGATTTCTGTGGGATTTTTGGGTTTATTTTGGCTGTTTTTTGGCCAATTTCGGAGCTGATTTTTGGGTTAATTTTGGCTGTTTTTCGGCCGATTTCGGAGCCGATTTTTGGGTTAATTTATCCCATTTTTGGGTTGTTTTTTGGCTGATTTCTGTGGGATTTTTTGGTTCATTTTGGCTGTTTTTTGGCCGATTTTGGAGCCGATGTTTGGGTTAATTTTGGCTGTTTTTTGGCTGTTTTTTGGCCGATTCCTGTGGGATTTTTGGGTTAATTTTGCCAATTTTTGGCGGTTTTTTGGGTGATTTTGGAGCCGATTTTTGTGTTAAATTATCGATCTTTTGGGTCTTTTTTGGCTGATTTCTGTGGGATTTTTGGGTTAATTTTGCCCATTTTTTGGACGATTTCTGTGGGATTTTTGGGTTCATTTTGGCTGTTTTTTGGCCGATTTCAGAGCCGATTTTTGGGTTCATTTTGGCTGTTTTTTGGCCGATTTCTGTGGGATTTTTGGGTTAATTTATCCCATTTTTGGGCTGTTTTTTGGCCGATTTCTGTGGGATTTTTGGGTTAATTTATCCCATTTTTGGGTCATGTTTTGGCCAATTTCAGAGCCGATTTTTGTGTTAAATTATCAGGTTTTTGGGTCATGTTTTGGCCTATATCAGAGCCGATTTTTGGGTTAATTTTGCCCATTTTTGGTGTTTTTTGCAGGCCGGGCCGGGGGTTTCTCGCTGGCGCTGCGGGAGCTGCGGGGGCTGCGCCGGGGCCCCCCCGGGCTGAGCCCCCCCGGGCTGAGCCCCCCGACTTTGGAGCTGCTGCCCCGGGGGGGGCCCCGACCCCCCCCCCTGCACCTCCCCCGGGGGGGGCTCCGAAAACTGCGGCGACTTTTGGGGTCACACCTGCGCCCGTGAGTAGCGCCCCAAAAACACCGAAAATACACCCAAAACCACCCCAAAAATCTGCCCAAAAATACCCCAAAAGCCTCCCCAAAAAATCCACCCAGAAACACCCCAAAATCCACCCAAAAACACCCCAAAACCACCCAAAAATCTGCCCAAAAATACTCCAAAACCCTCCCCAAAAATCCACCCCAAAACCCACAAAAATCTGCCTAAAAACACCCCGAAAACCACAAAAATCTGCTCAAAAATACCCCAAAACCCTCCCCAAAAATCCACCCAAAAACACCTGAAAACCCTCCCCAAAAAACCCAAAAATCCACCCAAAAATACCCCAAAAACCCCAAAAATCCACACAATAATACCCCAAAACCCTTCCCCGAAAACCCACCCAAAAATACTCAAAAACCCCAAAAACCCACCCAAAAATACCCGAAAACCCTCCCAAAAACCCCAAAAATCAACCCAAAAACGCCCCGAAACCCCCAAAACTGTTCCCAAAAACTCCTCCCAAAATCGTCCCAAAAACCCCAAAAATGCACCCAAAAAACCCCCAAAACCCCCGGGACCCCTCCCCAATTTCGGGAACCCCTCCCCAATTTCGGGACCCCTCCCCAATTTCGGGACCCCTCCCCAATTTGGGGACCCCTCCCCAATTTTGGGACCCCTCCCCAATTTCGGGACCCCTCCCCAATTTCGGGACCCCTCCCCAATTTGGGGACCCCTCCCCAATTTCGGGACCCCTCCCCAATTTCAGGGACCCCTCCCCAATTTCGGGACCCCTCCCCAATTTTGGGGACCCCTCCCCAATTTCGGGGACCCCTCCCCAATTTCGGGACCCCTCCCCAATTTCAGGGACCCCTCCCCAATTTCGGGACCCCTCCCCAATTTCAGGGACCCCTCCCCAATTTCGGGACCCCTCCCCAATTTCAGGGACCCCTCCCCAATTTAAGGGCCCCCCCCCCCAATTTCAGGACCCCCCCCCCCAATTTCAGGGACTCCTCCCCAATTTCGGGACCCCTCCCCAATTTCGGGACCCCCCCCCAATTTTGGGACCCCTCCCCAATTTCAGGGACCCCTCCCCAATTTCAGGGACCCCTCCCCAATTTTAGGGACCCCCGGGACCGGCGGCTGCTGCTCGTGGTGACCCCCGAGGACCCCCCCGAGCCCCCCCTGGGGCCCGGCCTGGTCACCGTGAGCACCCCAAAAACGGGGGGGGTCCCCAAAATATGGGGGGGACCCCAAAATATGGGGGGGGACCCTAAAATATGGGGGACCCCAAAAATGGGGAGAGGGTCCCCAAAATTTGGGGGGTGGATCCTAAAATATGGGGGAGGCAACAAAAATAGGGGGTCCTAAAAATGGGGGGGGTCGTAAAATATGGGGGACCCAAAATAAGAGGGGGGACGACCCCAAAATATGGGGGGGGTCCCCAAAAATTTGGGGTGTCCTAAAATGGGCGGTTCCTGGGATGGTTTTGGGCTGATTTTGGGGTTATTTGGGGATTATTTTGGGCTGATTTTGGGGTAATTTTGGGCTGATTTTGGGGTTATTTGGGGCTGATTTTGGGGTAATTTGGGGATTATTTGGGGTTATTTGGGACTGATTTTGGGGTTATTTCAGGATAATTTTTGGGTTATTTTGGTACGATTTTGGGGTTCTTTTGGGGTTCTTTTGGGGTAATTTCGGGCTGGTTTTGGGATCACTTTGGGGTTATTTTGGGGTTACTTTGGGATGATTTTGGGGTAATTTTGGGATAATTTGGGGATTATTTTGGGGTAATTTTGGGTTGGTTTTGTGATCATTTTGGGGTTATTTTGGGATGATTTTGGTTTTATTTTGGGTTTTTTGGGGGTTATTTGGGGCTGATTTTGGGGTTATTTTGGGGTTATTTTGGGGTTATTTTGGGGCTAATTTTGGGGTGATTTTGGGACTATTTTGGGGTGATTTGGGGCCGATTTGGGGTTCCCTGACCCCCTCTCTGTCCCTCCCCAGCGCCTCCTGCGGGGTCCCTGCGCCGCCACCCTCGGGGGGCTCGGCCGCCTCCTGCGGGGGGCGGGGCCCGAGGGGGCGGGGCCGGAACCGCCCTTCGAGGTGCTCGGCGAGGTGAGTGGGCGGGGCCTGAAGGGGCGTGGTCAAAGGGGGCGGGGCTTAACGGGGTGTGGTCAGAGGGGCGGGGCTTAGCAGGGCGGGGCCAGAGCCGCCCTTCCAGGCGCTCATTAGCATGAGTAGGCGGGGTTTAATGGGGCGTGGTCAAATGGGCGGGGCTTATCAGGGAGTGGTCAAAGGGGCGGGGCCAGAGCCATCCATAGAGGAGTTCAGTGACATAAGTGGGTGGGGCTTAACGGGGCGTGGTCAAAGGGGCGTGGCTTAGTGGGCGGGGTCAGAACCGCTCTTCAGGGGCTCATTAGCATGAGTGGGCGGGGCTTAATGGGGCGTGGCCAAAGGGGTGGGGCAGAGCCAGAGCCGCCCTCTGAAGAGCTCAGTGACATCAGTGGGCGGGGCTTAAAGGGGCGTGGTCAAAGGGGCGGGGCTTAATGGGGCGGGGCCAGAATCGACCTTCCAGAGGCTCATTAGCATGAGTGGGCGGGGTTTAACAGGGCGGGGCCAAAGGGGCGGGGCTTAGTAGGGCGGGGCCAGACCCGCCCTTTGATGAGTTCCGTAACGTGAGTGGGCGGGGCTTAGCGGGGCGTGGTCAAATGAGCGGGGCTTAAAAGGGGCGTGGTCAAAGGGGCGGGGCTTAGCAGGGTGGGGGCGGGGCCAGAGCCGCCCTTGGAGAAACTCAGTGACATAAGTGGGCGGGGCTTTAACAGGGCGTGGCCAAAGGGGCGGGGCCTGAGGGGCGGCTCAGTGTTGTGAGTGGGTGGGGCTTAAATCGGCGTGGTCAAAGGGGCGGGGCTTAGTGGGGTGGGGCCAGAGCCGCCCTTCCGGGGGCTCATTAGCATGAGTAGGTGGGGCTTAACTGGGCGTGGTCAAAGGGGGCGGGGCTTAAAGGGGTGGGGCCAAACCCAGCCTTTAATGAGCTCAGTGACATAAGTGGGTGGGGCTTAATGGGGCGTGGTCAAAGGGGCGGGGCTTAGCAGGGCGGGGCCAGAGCAACCCTTTCAGTGGCTCATTAGCATGAGTGGGCGGGGTTTAATGGGGCGTGGTCAAAGGGGTGGGGCTCACCAGGCAGGGCCAGAGCCGCCTTTTGAAAGGCTCATTAGCATAAGTGGGTGGGGCTTAAAGGGGCGTGGCCAAAGGGGCGGGGCTTAGCAGGGCGGGGTCACCCTTAGAGGAGTCCAGTGACATAAGTGGGTGGGGCTTAATGGGGCGTGGTCAAATTGGGCGGGGCTTAGTGGGCGGGGCCAGATCCACCCTTCCAGGGGCTCATTAGCATGAGTAGGCGGGGTTTAATGGGGTGTGGTCAAAGGGGCGGGGCTTAGCAGGGCGGGACCACTCAGAGGAGCTCAGTGACCTGAGTGGGCGTGGCTTAATGGGGCGTGGTCAAAGGGGCGGGGCTTAAAGGGGCGGGGCTTAGCGGGCGGGGCCAGAGCCGCCCTTCCGGGGGCTCATTAGCATAAGTAGGTGGGGCTTACTGGGGCGAGGCAAGGGGCGGGGCCAAACATGCGGGGGCGGGGCTTAGCCGGGGATTCATTCTGGGCCTTTTTTTGGGGGATTTTTGGGGTTTTTAAAAGGAATTTGGGCATTTCTGGGGCGGTTTTGGGGGGATTTTTGAGGATTTTGGGGGTTTGGGGGAATTTTGGGGGTTTAGGGGGATTTTTTGGAGGGAATTTGGGATTTTTGGGGCATTTTAAAGGCCCGGGGGGGATTTTGGGGGATTTTGAGGGAGTTTTGGGGGATTTCAGGCGTTTAGGGGGACTTTGGGGGTTTTGAGGGATTTTTGGGAGGATTTTGGGGGTTTGGTGGAATTTTGACAGAGTTGGGGGAGGTTTGGGGGGATTTGGGGGGTTTTGAGGGATTTTTGGGGGATTTGGGGGAAATTTGAGGGGGATTTGGGGGGTGCGGGAGGATTTTGGGCTTTTTGGGGGGATTTGGGGGGGTTTGAGTGAGTTTGGGGGAGATTTGGGGGATCTGGGGGGGATTTTTGGAAGGATTTTGGGATTTTGTGGTTTTGGGGAATCTGACAGAATTTTGAGGTGATTTTGGGGAGGTTTTGGGGGAATTCTGGAATTTTTGGGGGGATTTGAGGCAGATTTGGGGGATTTTGGGGGGAACTTTGGGGTTTTGAGAGAGATTTTGGGTGAATTTTGGTGGTTTTGAGGGAATTTGGGGAATTTTTAAATGTGGGCGTGGCCTGACAGACCCCGCCCCTTGCAGGTGCCGTTGGAGCCCCGCCCCTCCCCCGCTCGGGGGCCGCCATTGGCTGTCGCCGATTGGGGGCGGGGCCTGGACCCGGAAGTGCTGCGGGAGCGAATCTTCAGAGGGGTGAGGGGCGGGGCCTCGGGGGGCGGGGCCGGAGTGGGCGTGGCCATGGCCTGGGCGCCCAAAATTGACCCAAAATTGACCCCAAATGTCCCCAAAAAATCCCAAATTCCCCCCAAAAAATCCCAAACCCCCCAAAAATGTCCCTAAAAATCCCAAATCACCCTGAAAATGTCCCAAAATCTCCCCAGAATTCCCCAAATCACCTCAAAATGTCCCCCAATCCCCTCAAAATCCCCCTAAAATCTCTTTAAAAGCCCCAATATCTCCCCAAATCCCCCCAAATCTACCGAAATCTCCCCAAAAATCCCAAATCCCCAAAAAAATCTCCCCAAAATCCTGAATCCTCCCAAATCCCTCAAGATCTTCCCAAAAGTCCCCAAATCACCTAAAATGTCCCCAAAATCCCCCCAAATACCCCCAAATACCCCCAAAATCTCCCCCAAATCCCCCCAAATTCCCCAAAATTCTCCCCAAATCACCACCAAATCCTCCCAAAATGTCCCCAAATCTGCCCAAAATCTCTCCAAACCCTCCCAAATCCCCCCAAAATCCCCCCCAAAATTTCCCAAAATCCCCTCAAATTCTCCCTAAATTCCTCCAAAGCCCCCCAAAATCTCCCCAAATCTCCCTAAAATCCCCCACATATCTTCCCAAATCCCCCCAAATCCCCCCAAAACCCCCCCAAAATCCCCCCCAAATCCCCCAAACCCCCCAAAATCTCCCAAAATCCCCCAAAATCTCCCCAAACCCCCCAAAATCCCCCCAAAATTCCCCCCAAATTTCGGCAGGGCGTGGTCCCCGAGCTCCGGCCCCGGGCCTGGCCCTTCCTGCTGGGGCTGCGGAATTTGGGGGACCCCGGGGGGACCCCCGAGAGCCCCGAGGGGACCCCGGACCCCGCCCGGGCCCGCAGGTCAGGCTGGGGGTCAAAATTGGGGTGTGGGGGGTCAAAATTGGGGTGTGGGGGGTCAAAATTGGGGTGTGGGGGGTGAAAATTGGGGTGTGGGGGGTCAAAATTGGGGTTTGGGGGGTCAAAATTGGGGTTTGGGGGGTCAAAATTGGGGTTTGGGGGGTGAAAATTGGGGTGCGGGGAGTGAAAATTGGGGTGTGGGGGTGAAAATTGGGGTTTGGGGGGGTCAAAATTGGGGTGTGGGGGGTCAAAATTGGGGTTTGGGGGTCAAAATTGGGGTGTGGGGGTCAAAATTGGGGTGTGGGGTGCCGAAATTGGGGTGTGGGGGGTCAAAATTGGGGTTTGGGGGGTCAAAATTGGGGTGTGGGGGGTCAAAATTGGGGTGTGGGGTGTCGAAATTGGGGTGTGGGGGGTCAGAATTGGGGTTTGGGGTGTGAAAATGGGGGTTTGGGGGGTCACAGGGAGGTTTTGGGGTGTTTTTTGGGGTGGGTTTGGCTGGTTTTGGGGTGCCAGGGAAGTTTTTGGGCTGTTTTTGGGGTGTTTTGGGCTGGTTTTGGGGTGGTTTTGCTTTTTTTGAGGTGCTAAGGATGTTTTGGGGGGGGTTTGGCTGGTTTTGGGGTGTTTTTCGCTGTTTTTTGGGGTGCTAAGGATGTTTTGGGGCCGTTTTTGGCTGGTTTTGGGGTGTTTTTGGGGAGCTAAGGATGTTTTTGGGGCGTTTTTGGCTGTTTTTGGGGTGCTAAGGATGTTTTTGGCTGGTTTTGGGGTGTTTTTTTGGTTGTTTTTGCTGTTTTGGGTCGTTTTTGGGCTGGTTTTGGGGTGCTAAGGATGTTTTTGGGGTGTTTTTGAGGTGTTCTTGCCATTTTTGGGGTGCTAAGGATGTTTTTGGGGGGTTTTTTGGGTACTAAGGATGTTTTTGGGGTGTTTTTGCCGGTTTTGGGGTGCTAAGGATGTTTTTTGGGGGGTTTTGGGGTGGTTTTGGCTGGTTTTGGGGTGCTAAGGATGTTTTTGGGGTGGTTTTTTGGGGTGGTTTTAGCCATTTTTGGTGTGCTAAGGATGTTTTTGCCGGTTTTGGGGTTTTTTTGCCATTTTTGGGGTGCTAAGGATGTTTTTTGGCCGTTTTGGGGGTGTCTTTGCCGTTTTTGGGGTGCTGAGGATGTTTTTGGGGGGGGGTTGGCTGTTTTTGCCATTTTTGGGGTTCTGAGTATGTTTTCTGACCGTTTTTGGGGTGTTTTTGCCATTTTTGGGGTTCTGAGGATGTTTTCTGACCGTTTTCGGGGTGTTCTTGCCGTTTTTGGGGTACTAAGGATGGTTTTTGGGGTTTTTGGGGTGTTGTTGCCATTTTTGGGGTTCTGAGGATGTTTTCTGACCGTTTTTGGGGTGCTTTTGCCGTTTTTGGGGTGCAGGGACGATTATTTCCGGATGAAGCTCCAGTGGCGCTCGCTGAGCCCGGGGCAGCTGCGGAGGAACAAAATCCTCAGGGGGTACCTGGAACGGATCGGTGAGACCCCAAAAATCCCCAAAAATCACCCCAAAATAACCCCAAAAATCACCCCAAAAATCCCCCAAAATCACCCCAAACTGAGCCCTCAGGGGGTACCTGGAACGGATCGGTGAGACCCCAAAAACCCCCAAAATCACCCCAAAATCACCCCAAAATCACCCCAAAATCACCCCAAACTGAGCCCTCAGGGGGTACCTGGAACGGATGGGTGAGACCTCAAAAATTACCCAAAATCACCCCAAAATGGCCCAAAAATTAACCCAAACTGTCCCAAAAATCACCCCAAAATGGCCCAAAAATTACCCCTAAACTGCCCCAAAAATGAGTCCAAATCTTCCCAAAAAGTCCCAAAATTTCCACAAACGTTCTCTAATCACCCTAAAAGTCCCCAAAATGTCCCCAAAATGTCCCAAACATCCCAAAAATGTCCCCAAAAAATCTCCAAAATGTCCCAAAAAATCCCAAAATGTCCCAAAATGTCTCAAAATGTCCCCAAAAAAATCTCCAAAAAATCCCAAAATATCCCCAAAAAATCCTAAAATGTCCCCCAAAAAAATCGCAAATCTCCCCCAAATCCTTCCCCAGAAATCCCAAAAAGTCTCCAAAAAATCCCAAAAAATCCCAAAATGTCCCAAAAAAAATCCCAAAAATCCCAAATCTCCCCAAAAAATCAAAAAAAATCCCAAATCTCCCCAAAAAGTCCCCAAATGTCCCCCAAAAAATCCCAAATCTCCCCCAAATCCTTCCCCAGAAATCCCAAAATGTTCCAAAAAATCAAAAAAATCCCAAAATCTCCCAAAAAGTCCCAAATAAAATCCCAAAAAAATCCCCAAAAAAATCTCAAAAAAATCCCAAATCTCCCCCAAATCCTTCCCCAGAAATCCCAAAATGTTCCAAAAAATCCCAAAAAAATCCCAAAATCTCCCAAAAAGTCCCAAATAAAATCCAAAAAAAATCCCCCAAAAAATCTCCAAAAAATCCCAAAACGTCCCAAAATCTCCCCCAAAATCTCCTCAAAAAGTCCCAAATGTCCCCAAAAATCCCAAAATGTCCCCAAAAAAATGTCCAAAAAATCCCAAAATATTGCCAAAAAAAAAATCTCAAAAAATCCCAAAATTACCAAAAATATCCAAAAATGTCCCAAAATGTCCCCAAAAAAAACCAAAAATGTCCCCAAAAAATCCCAAAATGTCCCGAAAAAATCTTCAAAAATCCCCAAAAATCCTTAAAAAATCCCCAAAAACTCCCCAAAAAAACCCCAAAAAATCTCCAAAAAATCCCAAAAAATCCCAAAATGTCCCAAAAAATCCCAAATCTCCCCAAAATGTCCCAAAATGTCCCAAATTTGCCCAAATCTCCCAGATCGGGACCTGGCCGGGGATCCGTCGGCGCCGCGGCTGCGGGAACTGCTCCGGACATTCTGCATGTTCCACTTCGACCTCGGTGAGAGCAAATTTGGGGGATTTGGGGGATTTTGGGAATTTTGGGAATTTTTGGGAATTTAAAAAAAAATTTTACAGGGGTTTCTGGGGGATTTTTGGGGGATTTTTTATGGATTTTGGGGGGGTTTGGGAATTTTTTTGGGATTTTTCAGGGTTTTTGGAGGGGTTTTTGTGAATTATGGGGATTTTTTGGGAGATTTTGGGGGAAATTTGGGAATTTAGGGAAAATTTGGGAATTTTGGGGGGAAATTTGGGAATTTGGGGGGGGTTTTGGAGGAAATTTGGGGGATTTTTGGGGATTTGGGGTTCAGGGCTCTCATGACCTTCTGCATGTTCCACTTCGACCTCGGTGAGAGCCCAAATTTGGGGATTTGGGCGATTTTGGGTATTTTTGGGACATTTTGGGAATTTTTGGGAATTTTAAAAAAAATTTTACAGGGGTTTCTGGGGGATTTTTGGGGGATTTTTTATGGATTTTGGGGGGGTTTGGGAATTATTTTGGGATTTTTCAGGGTTTTTGGAGGGGTTTTGGCGAATTTTGGGGATTTTTGGGGGGATTTTGGGGGATTTTTGGGAGATTTTGGGGGAATATGGGAATTTTTGGGGAATTTGGGGGGGATTTCGGGATTTCTTGGGGGATTTTGGGGGGAAATTTGGGATTTTTTGGGGGGAATTCATGATTTTTTAGGGAATTTTGGGGGAATTTTGGAATTTTGGGGGGATCCCCTAAATTTTGGGATCCCGAATTTTGGGGACCGGGGGGAAATTTGGGGTTTTTGGGGGGATTTGGGGGGAATTTTGGGACTTTTTTGGGGCAAATTTTGGGATTTTTTTGGGAGGGAAATTTGGGATTTTTTTTTGATTTTTTTTTTTTTTTGCGGGGAAATTTGGGATTTTTGGGGGAAATTTGGGATTTTTTTGGGGTGAATTCTGGGGGAAATTTGGGATTTTTTGTGGGACTTTTTTTTTAATATTCATGGGGAAATTTTGAGATTTTTGGGTGGGAAATTTGGGAACTTTTGGGGGGATTTCCGGGGCAATTTTTTTGTTTTTGTGGAAAATTTGGGGGGAATTTTGGGGGATATTTGGAATTTTTCCGGGGGGAATTTTGGTGGAAATTTGGGATTTTTTGGGAGGAAAACTTGAAGGGAAAATTGGGATTTTGGGGGGGAAATTTGCGATTATTGAGGGAATTTTGGGGGGAAAATTGGGATTTTTGTGGGATTTTTAAAATTTTTGTGGGGAAATTTGGGGTTTTTGGGGTAAATTTAGGATTTTTTGGGGGATCCCGAATTTTGGGGATCCCCTAAATTTGGGGTGCAGGGTGGGGGGGGGAGGGCGAGGTCTGGGGGGAAATTTGGGTTAATTTTGAGGGGAAATTTGGGATTTTTATGGGATTTTTTTTATTTTCGTGGGGAAATTTGGGATTTTTGGGGTAAATTTAGGATTTTTTGGGGATCCCGAATTTTGGGGACCCCCTAAATTTGGGGTGCAGGGTGAGGGGGATGGGCGAGGTTGGAGGGGAAATTTGGGTTAATTTTGAGGAGAAATTTGGGATTTTTATGGGATTTTTCTTATTTTCGTGGGGAAATTTGGGATTTTTGGGGTAAATTTAGGAATTTTTGGGGATCCCGAATTTTGGGGTCCCCCTAAATTTGGGGTTCAGGGTACGTGAGGGGGATGGGCGAGTCCGGGGGGAAATTTGGGTTAATTTTGAGGGGAAATTTGGGATTTTTATGGGATTTTTTTTTATTTTTGGGGGGAATTTTGGGATTTTTGGGGTAAATTTGGGATTTTTTGGGGATCCCGAATTTTGGGGACCCCCAAATTTGGGGTTCAGGGTACGTGAGGGGGATGAACGAGCTCCTGGCCCCTCTCGCCGCCGTCTGCGCCGACGAGGCCGAAGCGTTTTGGGCCTTTTGCGCCGTCATGGAGATGGTGGTGAGCGAATTTGGGGGGAAAAAGGGAAAATTTGGGAAAATTCACAAATCTGGATTTTTTGGGGGGGAAATCACAAAAAAATTGGGGGGAAAATGGCAAAATTTGGGGGGTAAATGTCAAAATTTGGGGAGAAAATTTCAAAATTTGGGGGAAATCTGGAATTTTTGGGGGAAAATTTAACCAAAATTTGGGGGAAATTCGAAATTTTGGGGGAATCAAAAATTTTGGGGAGGAAATGTCAAAATTTGGGGGAAATCTGGAATTTTAGGGGGAAAATTTGACCAAAATTTGGGGGGAAATTCAAAATCTTGGGGGAAAATCTGGAATTTTGGGGAGGTAATTGACAAAAATTTGGGGGTGAAATGTGAAAATTTGGGGAAATTTATAAATTTGGGGAAAATATCAAAATTTGGGGGGGGAAATGTCAAAATTTGGGGAAAATCTGGAATTTTGGGGGGAAAATTTGTCCCAAATTTGGGGGAAATTCGAAATTTTGGGGGGAAATCACAAAAATTTGGGGGGAAGAATGTCAAAATTTTGGGGGGGGAAATCTGGAATTTTGGGGGGAAAATCGACCAAAATTTGGGGGAAATTCAAAAATTCCTGGGGGAAATGTGGAAATTTTGGGGGGAAAAATGGCAAAATTTGGGGAAATTGATAAATATGGGGAGATGTGGAATTTTTGGGGGGAAGATCACAAAAATTTGGGGGGTAAATGTCAAAATTTGGGGAGAAAATTTCAAAATTTGGGGGGAACCTGGAATTTTAGGGGGAAAATCAACCAAAATTTGGGGGAAAATTCAAAATTTTGGGGGGAATTTTGAAATTTTGGGGAGGAAATTGACAAAAATTTGGGGGAATTTTTATATTTTGGGGAGAAAATGTCAAAATTTTGGGGAGAAAATGTCAAAATTTGGGGGAAATCCGGAATTTTTGGGGGCAGTTTGGGGCAAATTTTTGGGGGTTTTTTTTTGGGGTATTTGGGGGGTTTTGGGGGGGAATTTTTGGGTTTTTTGGGGGAATTTTTGGGTTTTTAGGGGGTGAATTTGGGGTTTTCTGGGGGGGTTTGGGGGATATTTTTGGGTTTTTGGGGGATTTGGGGTCGAATTTTGGGGATTTTTTGGGGGTGAATTTGGGGTTTTTCTGGGTTTTTTGGGGGGGGATATTTTTGGGTTTTTGGGGGGATTTTTTGGGGTTTTCTGGGCATATTTTTGGTTTTTTGGGGGGATTTTTTGGGGGTTTTTGGGTGAATTTTAGGGGGTTTTGGGGGTGAATTTGGGGTTTTTCTGGGGTTTTTTTTGGGGGGGGATATTTTTGGTTTTTTGGGGATTTTGGGGTGAGTTTTTTGGTGTTTTGGGGGGGATTTTGGGTGAATTTTATGGGTTTTGGGGTATTTGGGGTTTTTTTTGGATATATTTTTGGGGCATATTTTTGGTTTTTTGGGGATTTTGAGGCAAATTTTGGGGTTTTCTTGGGATATTTTTGGTTTTTTGGGGAGGAATTTTTGGGTTTTTGTGGGTGAATTTAGGGTTTTTCTGGGTTTTTTTGGGGGGTATATTTTTGGTTTTTTGGGGGGATTTTGGGGGGAATTTTTGGGTTTTTTGGGTGTGAATTTGGGGTTTTTCTTGGGGTTTTTTGGGGGATATATTTGGTTTTTTGGGGATTTTGGGGGGGTTTTAAGGGTTTTTGGGGGGGTTTTTCTGGGGAGTTTTTGCGGGATATTTTTGGTTTTCTGGGGGATTTTGGGGCGAATTTTTTGGGTTTTTGGGGGGGAATTTTTGGGTTTTTTGGGGGAATTTTGGGGGTTTTTGGGTGGATATTTTGGTTTTTGGGGTCTTTGTGGTTTTTTGGGTGTGAATTTGGGTTTTTTCTGGGGGGGGTTTTGGGGGATATTTTTGGTTTTTAGGGAGGATTTTGGGGGGGAATTTTTGGGGGGTTTTGGGTGAATTTTTGGGGGTTTTGGGTGAATGTTTTGGGTTTTTTTGGGGGAATTTGGGTTTTTTTTGGGGGAATTTTTGGGTTTTTTGGGTGAATTTTTTGGGTTTTTTGGGTAAATTTTTGGGTGAATATTTTGGTTTTTGGGTTTTTTGGGTTTTTGTGGTTTTTTGGGATTTCCTCCCTTTTCCCCCCCCCAGGGTGAGAATTTCGGGCCGGGCCCGGAGGGGCTGCGCAGGAATTTGGGGCTTTTGGGGGCGCTGCTGGAGCAGCTGAACCCCGACCTCGTCCCGCTGCTGGGTGAGTGTCCCAAATGTCCCCAAATGTCCCCAAAATGTCCCCAAATGGCCCTAAAATGTTCCCAAATGTCCCCAAAATGTCCCCAAATATCCCAAAATGTCCCCAAATTTCCTAAAATGTTCCCAAATGTCCCCAAAATGTCCCCAAATGTCCCCATTGATGTCCCAGTGTCCCAAATCCCCCAATGTCCCCAAATGTCCCCGATGTCACCAGTATCCCCAATTCTCCCAAATTGTCCCTAAATTGTCCCCAAATGTCCCCAAATCCCCTCAAAACCACCCCAAAGCCACCCCAAAATGTCCCCAAAATGTCCCAAATGTCCCCAAAATGTCCCCACTGATGTCCCCACTGTCCCTGATGTCCCCAATGTCCCCAACCCCCCAAATTTCCAAATATCCCAAATGTCCCCCATGTCCCCAATGTCCCTAAAAGTCCCTAAATGTGCCCAATGTCCCCAATGTCCCTGATTACCCTGATGTCCCAAATGTCCCCAAATTGTCCTCAAATGTCCCCAAATCCCTTCAAAACCACCCCAAACCCACCCCAAAATGTTCCCAAATGTCCCCAATGTCACCCCAGTGTCCCCAAAATGTCCTCAAAACGTCCCAAATGTCCCCAAATCTCTCTCAATTGTCCCCAAATCCCCTCAAAACCACCCCAAAATGGCCCCATTAATGTCCCCAATGTCCCCAATGTCCCCAATGTCCCCAATGTCCCCCATGTCCCCAATTCCCCAAAATGTCCCCAATGTCCCCAAATTTCCCAAAATGTGCCTAAATGTCCTCAAATGTCCCCAAAATGTCCCCAATGTCACCGAAGTCCCCAATGTCCCAAATGTCCCGAAAATGTCCCCAAAATGTCCCTGATGTCCCCAAAATATCCCAAAATGTCCCCAAATTTCCCTAAAATGTTCCCAAAGTCCCCAAAATGTCCCAAACCCACCCCAAAATGTTCCCAAATTTCCCTATAATGTTCCCAAAATGTCCCCAAAATGTCCCTAAATGTCCCCAATGTCCCCAGTGTCCCTAAATGTCCCCAATGTCCCCAATGTCCCCAATCCCCCCAATGTCCCCAATGTCCCCCAATGTCCCCAATGTCCCCAATGTCCCCAATGTCCCCAATGTCCCCAATGTCCCCAATGTCCCCATTAATGTCCCCGTTAATGTCCCCAATGTCCCCAATGTCCCCAATGTCCCCCAATGTCCCCAATGTCCCCCAATGTCCCCAACCCCCCAATGTCCCCAATGTCCCCAATGTCCCCAATGTCCCCCAATGTCCCCAATGTCCCCACTGTCCCCAGCCCAGCGGTGGCCGCGCCGTTGCTGCTCTCGGTGGCTCCAGTTCCGTTTCCAGCGGCTGCTGGGACAGGAGGGGACAGAGCGGCTCTGGGAGGTACCGGGGACAGCGGGGACAGCGGGGACATTGGTGGGGACATCAATGGGGACACTGGGGACAGCGGGGACATTGGGGACATTGGGGACATCAATGGGGACATTGGGGACATTAATGGGGACATGGGGACACTGGGGAGATTGGGGACATTGGGGACATCGGGGACATCGGGGGGATTTGGGGACATTGGAGACATTGGGGGACATTGGGGACATTGGGGATATTGGGGACATTTGGGAACATTTTGGGGACATTTTGGGAGGTTTTTGGGACATTGGGGACATTTGGGACATTACGGGGACATTGGGGATATTGGGGACATTGGGGGCATTGGGGACATTTGGGACACTTTGGGGACATTTTGGGACATTTTGGGAGATTTGGGGACATTTTGGGGCATTGGGGACATTGGGGACATTTTGGGGAATTTGGGACATTGGGACATCAATGGGGACATTTTGGGGTGTCTTTGGGGTGGTTTTGAGGGGATTTGGGGACATTTGGGGACAATTTGGGGACAATTTGGGGGGATTGGGGACATTGGGGACATTGGAGACATTTGGGGACATTTTGGGTGGGTTTGGGGACCTTTTGGGGACATTTTGGGGACAATTTTGGGACATTTGGGGACATTTGGGACATTCAGGGCAGCTTTGAGGTGGTTTTGTGGGTATTTGGGGACTTTTGGGGACAATTTGGGGACATTAGGGGTGGCTTTGGGGTGGCTTTAAGGGGATTTGGGGACATTTGGGGACATTTGGGACATTCGGGGCGGCTTTGAGGTGGTTTTGAGGGGATTTGGGGACATTTTTGGGGCCCTTTGGGCGTGTTTGCCCCCAGAGGTGTCCCCAAAATGTCCCCAACTGTCCCCAAAATGTCCCCAAAATGTCCCCAACTGTCCCCAAGTGTCCCCAGAGGTGTCCCCAAATGTCCCCAAAATGTCCCCAAAATGTCCCCAGAAGTGTCCCCAAGTGTCCCCAATGTCCCCACTGTCCCCAGGTGCTGTGGACGGGGCGACCGTGCCCCAATTTCCATCTCCTGGTCACCTGCGCCGCGCTGGAGCTGCTCAGGGACACCTTTGGGGACACCTTTGGGGACACCTTTGGGGACACCTTTGGGGACACTTTTGGGGACAGTGACAGCGACGAGGACACGGACAGCGAGGACAGCGACGGGGACCAGGTGGGGACACCGGGGACACTGGGGTGGCACTGGGGTGGCACTGGTGACATTGGGGTGGCACTGGGATGGCACTGAGGTGGCACTGGGGACACCAGGGACATCAGGGTGGCACTGGGGACACAGGGGACATTGGGGTGGCACCGGGGACACGGGTGGGGTTGGGGACACTGGGGACATTGGGGTGGCACTGCGGACACAGGGATTGGGACACTGGGGTGGCACTGGGGACATCAGGGGTGGCACTGGTGACATCGGGGTGGCACTGGGGTGGCACTGGGGACATGGGGATGGCTTTGGGGACAGGGCTGGGGACACTGGGGTGGGGTTGGGGACAGTGGGTGGCACTGGGGTGGCACTGGGGACACCAAGGGTGGCACTGGGGACATCAGGGGTGGCACCAGGGTGGCACTGGGGTGGCCCTGGGGACACCGGGGGTGGCACCAGGATGGCACTGGGGACAGGGCTAGGGACACTGGGGTGGCACTGGGGACACAGGTGGGGACACTGGGGTGGCACTGGTGACATCGGGGTGGCACCAGGGACCCCAGGGTGGCACTGGGGACAGGGCTGGGGACACTGGGGTGGCACTGAGGTGGCACTGGGGACACCGGGGACATCAGGGTGGCACTGGGGACACAGCTGGGGACACTGGGGGTGGCACTGGGGTGGCACTGGGGACATCAGGGTGGCACCAGGGACCCCAGGGTGGCATTGGGGACATAGTGGGGGACATTGGGGGTGGCACTGGGGTGGGGTTGGGGACATCAGGATGGCACTGGGGACATCGGGGTGGCACTGGGGACACCAGAGTGGCACTGGGGACACTGGGGTTCAGGCACTGGGGACACCGGTGGGGACACTTGGGTGCCCCTGGGGACATTGGGGTGGCACTGGGGACATTGGGGTGGCACCGGGGTGGGGTTGGGGACACTGGGGACATCGGGGTGGCCCTGGGGACACGGGGTTTGGGACACCGGGGTGGCACTGGGGTGGCCCTGGGGACACTGGTGGGGACATTGGGGTGGCACTGAGGTGGGGTTGGGGACACTGGGGTGGCACCGGGGTGGCACTGGGGACACCGGGGACATCAGGGTGGCACTGGGGACACAGGTGGGGACACTGGGGACATCGGGGTGGCACTGGGGACACAGGTGGGGACATTGGGGACATCGGGGGTGGCACCGGGGTGGCACTGGGGACATGGGGATGGCTTTGGGGACAGGGCTGGGGACACCAGAGTGGCACTGGTGACATTGGGGTGGCACTGGGGACAGGGCTGGGACCACTGGGGTGGCCCTGGGGACATCAGGGTGGCACTGGGGACATAGTGGGGGACATTTGGGGTGGCACTGGGGTGGGGTTGGGGACATCAGGATGGCACTGGGGACACAGGTGGGGACACTGGGGTGGCACTGGTGACATCGGGGTGGCACCAGGGACCCCAGGGTGGCACTGGGGACAGGGCTGGGGACAGTGGGGTGGCACTGGGGACATCAGGGTGGCACTGGGGTGGCACTGGGGACGTTGGGGTGGCACTGGGGACACAGGTGGGGACACTGGGGTGGCACTGTCCCCTGTCCCTGTCCCCAGCTGTCCCCATGGGTGACACCAGGATAGGGCTGGTGACACTGTCCCTGTCCCAGCTGTCCCCGTTGGTGGCGGTGGGAGGCACAGGGACAGGGTTGGTGACACCAGGACAGGGTTGGTGGCACTGGGGTGGCACTGGGTGGCACAGGGACACTCTGGTGACACTGTCCCTTGTCCCCATGTCCCTTGTCCCCATGTCCCTTGTCCCCAGCTGTCCCCGTTGGTGGCGGTGGGTGACACAGGGACAGGGTTGGTGGCACAGGGACACGCTGGTGGCACTGGGGTGACACCAGGACAGGGTGGTGGCACTGTCCCCATGTCCCATGTCCCTTGTCCCCAGCTGTCCCCGGTGGTGGCAGTTCCGGAGCTGCTGCGTCGCGCTGAGGGACTCCTGCGGGTGGCGGCCACTCGGGTCAGTGACACACAACAATGTCACCAAATGTCACCAATGTCACCAATGTCACCAAATGTCCCAAAATGTCACCAAATGGCCCCAGAATGGCCCAAAATGTCACCAAAATGGCCCCAAAATGTCACCAGAATGTCCCCAGAATGTCCCCAAATGGCCCCAAAATGGCCCAAATGGCCCCAGATGTCCCCAAATGTCCCCAATGTCACCGATGTCACCAGAATGGCCCCAAATGTCTCCAGGTGTCCCCAAGTGTCAACAAGTGTCACCTGAGTGTCCCCAATGTCCCCAATGTCCCCAATGTCCCCAAATGTCCCCAATGCCCCAATGACCCCAAATGTCACTGGGTGTCCCCAGATGTCACCAATGTCCCCAAAATGTCCCCAAATGTCCCCAAAATGTCCCCTGAGTGTCCCCAGTGTCCCAGACTGGCACCAAATGACCCCTGGGTGACCCCAAATGACCCCTGGGTGACCCCAGGCTGACCCCAAAGTGACCCAAGTGACCCCAAAGTGACCCAAGGTGACCCCAAAGTGACCCCTGGATGACCCCAGTGACCCCTGGGTGACCCAAATGCCCCAAAAGTGACCTCAAATGACCCCAAAGTGACCCCTGGGTGACCCTGATGTGACCCCTGGATGACCTCAAAGGACCCTGAGTGGCCCCTGGGTGACCTCAGGTGACCCCAGTGACCCCCGAGTGACCCAAATGCCCCAAAAGTGACCTCAAATGACCCCGCCCCTCCCCCAGGCGCTGCCCCCGGACCTGCGGGAGCTGCTGGGACTGGGACAGACTGGGACGGACTGGGAGCAACTGGGACAAACTGGGACGGACCAGGAGCAACTGGGACAGACCGGGAGCCAAACTGGGACGGACTGGGAGCAACTGGGAGGGCCCCAACCCCCCCCAGAGCCGCCCCCGGGCACCGCCTGAGCCAAACTGGGACGGACTGGGATGAACTGGGAGGGACTGGGAGGGACTGGGAGGGAACTGGGTCACACTGAGAGCCAAACTGGGAGCACTGGGACAGACTGGGAGGGACTGGGAGGGACTGGGGCAAACTGGGAACCTGAACTGGGGCGCACTGGGAGCACTGGGAGCCCAAACTGGGAGCACTGGGAGCCCAAACTGGGAGCACTGGGAGCACAAACTGGGAGGGACTGGGAGCCCAAACTGGGATGAACTGGGAGCCCAAACTGGTTTTTCCTTTCTTTGTTCATTAAAAGCTTTTGGGAACCGCCGGATTTGGAATTTTGGGTTTTTTTGGGGATATTTTGGGGTTTTTTGGGGTTTTTTTGGGAATTTGGGGATTTTTTTGGGGAATTTTGAGGGGAATTTGGGGGATTTGGGGAATTTTTGGGTTTTTTGGTTTTTTTGGGAATTTGGGGGATTTTTGGGGAATTTTTGGGGGGAATTTGGGGGATTTTTGGGGGAATTTGGGGGATTTTGGGAATTTTTGGGGTTTTTATGGATTTTTGGGGTTTCTTAGGGTTTTCTTTGGGATATTTTGGAGTTTTTTGGGGGGTTTTGGGAATTTGGGGAATTTTTGGGGTTTTTTTGGGAATTTTGGGGGGGATTTTGGGGTTTTGGGGGATTTTGGGGTTTTTTTTTGATTTTTGAGGGGGTTGGGGTTTTTGGGGGAGTTTTGGAGGCTTTTGGGGAGTTTTTGGGAATTTTGGGGGGGTTTTGGAATTTTGGGGGTTTATTTGAGTTTTTTTGGGAATTTTGGGGGGATTTGGGGTTTTTTGGGAATTTTGGGCAGTTGGGGTTTTTTGGGTTTTTTTGGGGTTGGTTTTTTGGGTCTTTTTGAAGGTTTCTTTTTGGGGTTTTCTTTTTTGGGGGTTGGGGATTTTTAGGGATTTTTTTGGGGGTTCTTTGTGTTTTGGGGATTTTTTTTGAGTTTTTTTGATGATTTGGGATTTTTAGGGATTTTTGGGCGGTTTTTTGGTGCTTTTTGGCTGGTTTTGTTTGGGTTTTTTGGAGCTTTCTGGATTTTTCGGGATTTTTAGTGTTTGTTTCAACACATTTGGGATTTTTTGAGTATTTCGGGATTTTTTGGGGGGTTTTGGCTGGTTTTGTTCGGGTTTTTGGGGTTTTTTGGGGATTTCTGGATTTTTAGGATTTTTTTGGGGTTTGCTTCAAGTTTTTGGGGGTTTTTGGAGATTTTTGGGGATTTTTTGGGGTTTTGGCTGTTTTTTGGGGGGTTTTTTGGGGTTTTTTTGGGATTTTTTTTTTTGATTTCTGGATTTTTAGGGATTTTTTCGGGTTTTAACGTTTTTTGGGGTTTTTTTGGAATTTTTTTGGGATTTTTCGGTGTTTTGAGGATTTTTTGGGGGCGCTCCCCTCCCGTAATTACGGCGGTGCCGCTCCCGTAATTACCGCAGTAGAGGCGCACAAATCCCGTAATGCTCCGAAAAGCGGCACCGCCCGCAATTAATCCGCTAATTAATCAATAATTAATCCGTTCATTCATTAATGAGCGCGTTAATTGGCGATGGGCCCGGGGATGGACACGCGGACAGCAGTGGAAGTAATGCGTGATAATTAATTAATTAATTGATTAATTAATTAATATTGGAATATTAGCCCTGTATGAGCTGCACGTTGTACTCTGTAATTAATTAAATGTATGGTAATTATATGTAAATTATGCGC
The DNA here is from genome assembly GCF_003957565.2 of Taeniopygia guttata. Classification (NCBI taxonomy): domain Eukaryota; kingdom Metazoa; phylum Chordata; class Aves; order Passeriformes; family Estrildidae; genus Taeniopygia; species Taeniopygia guttata. The sequence continues at coordinate 1,309,204 of NC_054769.1, read as the reverse complement.
TGGGTAAGTTTATTTTAAATGAATTTGTTCTGGAAAAATGTATTTTATATTTCTATTTTTAAGCCATATATTTTAATATTAATATATTTTAATAGGAGCATTTTAATATTAATATATTTTATTAGTGAATTTTAATATTAATGTATTTAATATTCACCTATTTTAATATTCATATCTATTACTATTAATATATTTTAATATTTCTGTGTCTCAGTATTAATATACTTTATACTAATCTATTGCACTCACATATTTTAAATATTAATTGTCAATTTAATGTGTTAATTATAATATATTAAAATGTATTTTTAAATACATAAATTTGGTTTTGTAGATATAGAATGTGCGAATTATTTGGGAGCATTTTGGGGAAGATTTTGGGGAATTTTGGAGGATTTTTTGGGGGGATTTTGAGGGATTTTAGGGGGATTTTGGAGGGATTTTGGGGGATTTTAGGGAGATTTTGGGGGAATTTGGGAGGATTTTGGGAGGGTTCTGGGGTTTTTTGGGGGATTTTGGGGAGGATTTTTTGGGGATTTTGGGTGAATTTTTAAGGGGTTTGGGGGGAGATTTTGGGGAATTTTAGGAGGTTTTGGGCAGGGATTTTTTGGGGGGAATTTTGGAGGATTTGGGGAGGATTTTTTGGGGGGATTTTGGGAGGGTTCTGGGGGATTTTGGGGGGGATTTTGGAGAATTTTGGGGAATTTGGGGAGATATTGGGGAATTTGGGGGAGATTCTGGGGAGTTTAGGGAGATTTTGGGGGGATTTTTAGGGGGTCCTGGGTGTGGGTTTTGGGGTGGTTTTGGGGTGATTTTGGGGTGTTTTTGGGAGTGTCTCTGGGGTATTTTTGGCTGGTTTTGGGGTGGTTTTGGGTGTTTTTTAGGGTGTTTTTGGGGTGTTTTTTGGGGTGGTTTTGGGGTGTTTTTGGGGGTGTCTTTGGGGTATTTTTGGCTGCTTTTGGGGTGTTTTTGGGGTGGTTTTGGGGTGATTTTGGGGTGTTTTTGGGGGTGTCTTTGGGGTATTTCTGGCTGATTTTGGGGTGGTTTTGGGGTGTTTTTAGGACGGTTTTGGGGGTGATTTTGGGGTGTTTTTGGGGGTGTCTTTGGGGTATTTCTGGCTGGTTTTGGGGTGTTTTGGGGGCGGTTTTAGGGTGATTTTGGGGATGTTTTTTGGGGGTCCCAGGGAGGGGATTTGGGGGTGTCTCCCCTGCGTTCCAAAGCCGCTCCCGGAGCTGCTTTTGGGGTGGTTTTGTGCCGTTTTTTGGGGTGTTCTGGATGTTTTTTGGTGTTTTTTGGTATTTTCGGCAGCGCCACCTGGCGGCCGGAGGCGGCGGCAGAACCGCGCATGCGCAAAATGGCGGCGGCACGCCGCAAGATGGCGCTAAATGAGGCCACGCCCCCAGTCAGGCCACGCCCCCTCATTAAGCCACGCCTCCACATATAGAAAAGCCACGCCCACTCCAAATTAGGCAATGAGGTCCCGCCCCTTTTAGCCCCGCCCCCTTTCTTATGCTGTCTGAACCGTGGCCCCTCATTAATATTAATGAGGAGGTGGAGCCCACACAGACCTCCACTTCTTTATATAGGGCAGCTCTAATTGGAACACAAGGTATGAATATTAATGAGGGGCGTGATGGATGATGTAACAGCAGCGCATGGCTGAGTGTTGCTAATTAATGTTAATGAGGGGCGGGCTCATTAATATTCGCAGAGGGTGGGCAGTGATTGCGGTCAATCATTAATATTCATGAAGCAGAGGCTGCCAGGTACGTTAACATGGAGGAGACCTCGTTAATTAGCCTACTAATGAGATGGTACTCATTAATAGTCATTATAATTGACCTGCACTAATGTTAATGATATGGTAATCAGGCAGTCTGCTAATTACTATTCATTACCTGTGATAATTAGAAATTGTTGTCTTATTAATATTTATAATCAACCCACTGTCCACAACAGCATCATTATTAATAATGGCCAGGAACTCATTAATATTCATGAGGGTGGGGCTAGCCTCACCCCAGCCCCTCCCAGTTTCCACCATAAAAAGGGGGCGTGGCCAAGTCCAGGTGGGCGTAGCCGGAAGCTGGTCTGTGATTGGCTGTGGGTGTGGCTGTGGGTGTGGCCTGCCCTCACATGTGGGCGTGGTTTTCTTAGGTGGGCGTGGCTTCATTATACATTCAGGGCGTGTCCTCTACTGCTCGATGGGCGTGGCTTCGATTGGTGGGCGTGGCTTCGATTGGTGGGCGTGGCTTTGAATGGTGGGCGTGGTTTCCCTTCCATATTTGGGGCGTGTCCTCAGCTTTTCAGGGGGCGTGGCTTTGCAGGGTGGGCGTGGCTTTATGGGGTGGGCGTGTCTCTGTGACCCATTTGGGGCGTGGCTTTGCGGGGTGGGCGTGTCCTTGACCAACCGAGGGGCGTGGCTTTGTGGGGTGGGCGTGTCCTTTTCCAATAGGGGCGTGGCTTTGCGGTGGGCGTGTCCACAGCCCCATTTGGGGCGTGTCCTTCACCAGCCAGGTGGGAGGGGCGTGGCTTTCACAAACGGGGCGTGGCTTCCTGTGTGGGCGTGGCTTCCCGTGTGGGCGTGGCTTTCCGAAACGAGGCGTGGCTTCCTGTGTGGGCGTGGCTTTCCCAAACGGGGCGTGTCTTTCCCAAACGAGGCGTGGCTTCCCGCGTGGGCGTGGCTTTCTGTGTGGGCGTGGCTTTCCCAAACGGGGCGTGGCTTTCTTAAACGGGGCATGGCTTTTGTGTGGGCGTGGCTTCCATTGTGGGCGTGGCTTCCATTGTGGGCGTGGCTTCCCGCGTGGGCGTGGCCTCCCCTCCCCACCCCCTCCCCACATCTTCCCCCCATCCCCCTCCCCAATTTTCCGAGTGGGCGTGGCCAAAGGGCGTGCCGGGGGGGGCAATGGGGGGCAGGGCCGCTCCCATTGGCTGCGTGCGGCGGGGTGGGCGTAGCCAGGGGTGGGCGTGGCCCGCGGTGGGCGGGGCCAGCGCGGCCGTTCGCGCTCCGCCGCTCCTCGGCCGCCCCCGCCGCTCCGAGCCCGGCAGGTACCGGGGGGGGGGGGGAGGGGAGGGGTCCGCACACCTGAGGGGGGGGGAGGGGAGGGGGGTCCGCACATCTGGGGGGTGGGGGAGGGGTCCGCACATCTGGGGGGGGTCCGCACATCTGGGGAGGGGTCGCGCCACCTCCAGCGTGGGGGGATTTTGGGGGGTGGGGGAGGGGCGGGCGGCGGTTCGCGGGTGGATTTGGGGAGGGGGTGGGTGGGGGAGGGGCGGGGGTCGCGCGATGGGGCCGCGCTGGGTGGGGGAGGGGTGGGGGAGGGGTGGAACGGGGCCGTTTTTTGGGGGGGGGGAGGGGGTGAAAATGGGGGGTGGGCGTGAGGGGGGGTGGGGGAGGGTGGGGGAGGGGCGTGCGGAGAAGGGGGAGGGGCGCGCGGGTGAATTTTGGGGGGGGAGGGGTCGCTGCAGTGACACGTGGGGGGGGGATGGGCGCGCGCGCGGGGGGGGGGGCCACGCCCCCTTCCCCCCCTCCCCCCTCCCCCCCCCATTTCGGAGACCCCTCCCCAATTTGGCGACCCCTCCCCTCCCCCCCTCTCCTCATTAAGGACCCCTCCCCTAATTAAGGCCACGCCCCAATTTGGCGACCCCTCCCCCCCCCCATTAAGGACCCCTCCCCTAATTAAGGCCACGCCCCAATTTGGCGACCCCTTCCCTAATTAATGAGGCCGCGCTAATTAAAGGGCGCCGACCCCCCTTTTGTCGACCCCATCCCCAATTAGGAGACCCCGCCCCTCATTAAGGACCCTGCCCTAATTAGGGACCCCTCCCCTATTTAATGACCTCTCGCTAATTAAGAACCCCCTCCCTAATTAAGGACCCTGCCCTAATTAGGAGACCCCTCCCCTAATTAAGGACCCTGCCCTAATTAGGGACCCCTCCCCTATTTAATGACCCCTCCCTAATTAAGAAACCCCTCCCCAATTAGGAGCTGCCTCCCATATTAAGGACCCTGCCCTAATTAGGAGACCCCTCCCTAATTAAAGACCTCTGCCCTAATTAGGGACCCCTCCCCTATTAAAAGACCCCTCGCTAATTAAGAACCCCCACCCTAATTAAAGACCCTGCCCTAATTAGGGACCCCTTCCCTATTTAAGGACCCCTCCCTAATTAGGAGCCCCCTCCCCAATTAGGAGCCCCCTCCCTAATTAAAGACCTCTGCCCTAATTAGGGACCCCTCACCTGTTTAAAGACCCCTCACTAATTAGGAGCCCCTTCCCTAATTAAGGACCCTGCCCTAATTAGGACCCTTCCCAATTTAAGGCCCGTCCCAATTTCCTGACCCCCGCCCTAATTAAGAGACCCCTGCGTCATTAATGACCCTGCCCTAATTAGCGACCCTTCCCCTAATTAAGTGCCCTCTCCCTAATTAGGGACCCCTCCCCAATTAAACAACCCCTCTCTAATTAATAACCCTCCCCCAATTAAGGATCTCTCCCTAATTAAGCAAACCCCCCTCCCCAATTTAAGTCCTGTCCCTAATTAGGGCTCCCTCTCTAATTAAGGACCCCCCTAATTAAGGCCCCCTCCATAAATAAGGAGCCCTGTCTAATTAAGGACCCTCCTTAATTAATCACCCCCTCCCCAATTTTAGGACCTCTGCCTAATTAATGACCCCTCCCTAATTAAGCGGCCCCATCCCAGTTCATTGTCCCCTCCCTAATTAAGAGACCCCTCCCCAATTAAGGACCCATCCCAATTAAATGACCCCTCCCTAATTAAGCGACCCCTCCCTAATTAATGACCCCTCTCCAATTTAACACCCTCTCCCTAATTTAAGGCCTGACCTTAATTAATGACCCCTCTCTAATTAATGATCCCTTCCCTAATTAAGGACCACTCCCCAATTAAGGTTTCATCCTTAATTAAGCTCCCCCTCCCTAATTAATGACCCCTCCCCAATTAATGACCCCTCCCCAATTAATGACCCCCCAATTAATGACCCCTTCCTAATTAAGCACCCTCCTCCCTAATTAATGACCCACCCAATTAATGATCACCCCCGTTAATGACCCCTCTGTAATTAGTGATCCTGCTCTAATTAATGACTCCCCTAATTAATGACCTTCTCTAATTAATGACCCCCAAATTAAAGACCCCTCTCTAATTAATGGTCCCGCCCAATTAGTGACCCCCCCAATTAATGACCCCACCTATTGATGACCTCTAATTAGTGACCCACATAATTAATGACCCCTCTCTAATTATTCCCCCCAATTAATGACCCCTCTCTAATTAATGATCCGCCAATTCATGGCCCCCCAATTAATGACCCCGCCCCAATTAATGACCCCAAATTAATGCGCCCCCAAGTAATGATCTCCCCAATTAATGACCCCCCAATTAATGAACCTCCCAATTCATGACCCCCCAATTAGTGACTCCTGTCTAATTAATGACACCCCAATTAATGCCCTCTCTGTAATTAATGACCCCCCAATTAATGCCCCCTCTGTAATTAATGCCTCCCAATTAATGATCACCCCAATTAATGATCACCCCAATTAATGATCACCCCAATTCGTGGCCTCCCAATTAGTGATCTTTCTATAATTAATGCCCCCCCAATTAATGCCTCCCTAATTAGCGCCCCTGTCTAATTAATGACCCCCCCAATTAATGCCCTCTCTGTAATTAATGCCCCCTCAGTAATTAATGCCCCCCTATTTAATAACCCCCCACTTAATGATCACCCCAATTAGGGACCCCCCAATTAGCAACCCTTCTATAATTAATGACTCTCCCCCAATTAATGTCCCCTAATTAGCGCCCCTGTCTAATTAATGACCCCCACAATTAATAACCCCCCCAATTAACGCCCCCTCTGTAATTAATGCCCCCCAATCAACGATCACCCCAATTCGTGGTCCCCCAATTAGTGACCCTTCTATAATTAATGCCCCTCCCCCAATTAATGCCCCCTAATTAGCGCCCTGCCTAATTAGCGCCCCTCCCCCTCCGCCCCGCGGGAGCCGCGGCCTCGTTCTGGTCCCGATGGCCTCGATTTGGGCCCGGCCCCGCCCCCCCGGCCCGGGGACACCTTGGGGACACCTTGGGGTGACACTTTTGGGTGACAATTTTTGGGTGACACATTTTGGGTGACAATTTTTGGAGGTGACAATTTTTGGGTGACACTTTTGGGGTGACAGTTATTGGGGTGACACTTTTGGGGTGACATTTATTCGGGTGACACTTTCTGGGTGACAATTTTGGGGGTGACACTTTTTGGGGGTGACACTTTTGGGGGTGACAATTTTTGGGGGGTGACAATTTTTGGGTGACATTTATTGGGGGTGACAATTTTTGGGTGACACTTTTGGGACAGTTTTTGAGACATTTGGGGTGGTTACACTTTTTGGGTGACACTTTTGGGGTGACACTTTGTGGGTGACAATTTTTTGGGGTGACAATTTTTGGGTGACACTTTTGGGACAGTTTTTGTGTTCTGACACTTTTTGGGTGACACTTTTGGGTGACATTTATTGGGGTGACACTTTTGGGGTGACACTTTTAGGACAGTTTTTGGGGTTGTGACACTTTTTGGGTGACATTTTTGGGTGACACTTTGGGGGTGACAATTTTGAGGTGACACTTTTGGGACAGTTTTTGGTTTGTGACACTTTTTGGGTGACACTTTTGGGTGACTTTGAGGTGGCACTTGTTGGGTGACACTTTTGGGGTGACACTTTTGGGGTGGCACTTTTGGAGTGACACTTTTTGGGTGACACTTTTTGGGTGACATTTATTGGTGTGACACTTGGGGGTGACACTTTTGAGTGACATTTATTGGGTGACAATTTTTGGTTGACACTTTGGGGGTGACAATTTTTGGGGCTGACAATCTTTGGGTGACACTTTTGGGACAGTTTTTGGGGTTGTGACACTTTTTGTGTGACACTTTTTGGGTGACACTTTTGGGGTGACAATTTTGGGTGACATTTTTGGGACACTTTTTGGGGTGACATTTATTGGGGTGACAATTTGTGGGTGACAATTTTGGGGTGACAGTTTTTGGGTGACATCTACTGGGGTAACACTTTTGGGTGACATTTATTGGGGGTGACATTTTGGGTGACAATTTTTGGGGGGGACACTTTCTGGGTGACACTTTTGAGGTGACACTTTTTGGGTAACACTTTTGGTTGACACTTTTTGGGTGACATTTATTGGGGCGACACTTTTGGGACAGTTTTTGGGGTGGTGACACTATCTGGGTGGCACTTATGGGGTGACACTTTTGGGGGGTGACATTTATTGGAGGTGACACTTTCTGGGTGACAATTTTTGGGGGTGACAATTTTTGGGTGACACTTTTGGGGCAATTTTGGGGACATTTGGGGTGGTGACACTTTTAGGGTGACAATTTTTGGGGCGACAATTTTTGAGGTGACACTTTTGGGACAGTTTTTGGGGTTGTGACACTTTTTGGGTGACATTTATTGGGGTGACAATTTTTGGGTGACACTTTTTGGGTTTGTGACACTTTCTAGGTGACACTTTTTGGGTGACAATTTTTGGGGTGACACCTTGGGGGTGACACTTTTGGGGTGACAATTTTTGGGTGACAATTTTGGGGGGTGACATTTATTGGAGGTGACACTTTCTGGGTGACAATTTTTGGGGGTGACAATTTTTGGGTGACACTTTTGGGACAGTTTTTGGTGTTGTGACACTTTTTGGGTGACATTTTCTGGGTGACACTTTTGGGTGACATTTATTGGGGTGACACTTTTGGGACAGTTTTTGGGACAGTTTTTGGGGTTGTGACACTTTTTGGGTGACACTTTTGGGTGACATTTATTGGGGTGACACTTTTTGGGTGACACTTTTGAGGGTGACACTTTTTGGGTGACATTTGTTGGGGTGACACTTTTGGGACAGTTTTGAGGTGACAATTTTGGGTGACACTTTTTGAGGGTGACAAGTTTTGGGTGACAATTTTCGGGTGACAATTTTGGGCCGGCACTTTTGGGGTGACATTTATTGGGGAGACACTTCTGGTTGACAATTTTTGGGACGGTTTTTTGGGGTGACACTTTTGGGGTGACAATTTCCAGAGGGTGACATTCATTGGGTGACAATTTTGGGGTTGTGACACTTTCAGGTGACACTTTTTTTGGTGACACTTTTTTTGGGGGGGTGACATTTTTTGGGGTGACAATTTGGGGGGGGGGACACTTTTTGGGGTGACAATTTTGGGGGGGGTGACATTTTTTGGGTGACGCTTTTGGGGGGTGACACAAGAGGAGGCGGGGTCACCCCCGAGGTCCCAGTGCCACCTCAAAGGTCCCAGTGTCACCCCAGTGTCACCCCTGGTGTCACACCGGGTGTCACATGAGGGCCCCAGTGTCACCTCTGGTGTCACCTCAGTGCCACCCCCAGTGTCACCCCAGTGTCACCCCCGAGGTCCCAGTGCCACCCCCAGTGTCACCCCCGAGGTCCCAGTGCCACCCCCAGTGCCATCCCAAAGGTCCCAGTGTCACCCCAGTGTCACCCCCAATGTCACTCCCGGTGTCACACCGGGTGTCCCACGAGGGCCCCAGTGTCACCCCAGTGTCCCCCCTGGTGTCACCCCAGTGTCACCCCAGTGTCACCTTTATTGTCACCCCCAGTGCCACCCCAGTGTCACCCCCAGTGTCACCCCTGAGGTCCCAGTGCCACCCCAGTGTCACCTTTATTGTCACCCCCAGTGTCACCTCTGGGGTCCCAGTGTCACCCCAGTGCCACCTCTAGTGCCACCCTCAGTGCCACCCCTGGTGTCACCTATGGGGTCCCAGTGCCACCCCCAATGTCACCCCAGTGTCACCTCTGGTGTCACCTCAGTGCCAGCCCCAGTGTCACCCCAGTGCCACCGCAGTGCCACCCCTGGTGTCACCTCTGGGGTCCCAGTGCCACCTCTGGTGTCACACGAGGGTCCCAGTGCCACCCCAGTGTCACCTCTGGTGTCACCCCAATGCCACCCCCAGTGTCACCTCTGGTGTCCCAGTGTCACCCCAGTGTCACCCCAGTGTCACCCCAGTGTCACCTTTATTGTCACCTCCAAGGTCCCAGTACCACCCCCAGTGCCACCCCCAATGTCACCTCAGTGTCACCCCCAGTGCCACCCCCAGTGTCCCAGTGCCACCCCCAGTGCCACCTCTGGGGTCCCGGTGCCGCCCTCAATGTCACCCCCTGTGTCACCCCAGTGTCACCTCCAGGGTCCCAATGCCACCCCAATGTCACCCCAGTGTCACCTCCAGTGCCACCCCCAGTGCCACCCCAGTGTCACCTTTATTGTCACCTCCAGTGTCACCTCCGGGGTCCCGGTGCCGCCCTCAATGTCACCCCCAGTGCCACCCCCAGTGTCACCTTTATTGTCACCTCCAGTGCCACCCCCGGGGTCCCGGTGCCGCCCCCACCCCCAAATTTCCCGTTTTTCTCCCCAATTTTCCCTCCCCAACCTGGGCCAGTTTGGGCCATTTGGGGCCATTTTGGGGCATTTGGGGCATTTTGGGGCATTTTGGAGCATTTTGGGCCGTTTTGGGCCATTTTGGGAGATTTTGGGGCCATTTGGGGCCATATTGGGCCATTTTGGGCCATTTTGGGGCATTTTAGGGCATTTTGGGGCATTTTGAGGAAATTTGGGTCACTTTTAAGGAGATTTGGGAGGATTTTGAGGAGGTTTTTGGGGATTTTGGGGAAGTTTTGGGCATTTTGATGAGTTTTGGGTTGGTTTTAAGGAATTTTGGGTGATTCTGATGAGTTTTGGGTTGGTTTCCTGAATATTTGGGTGATTTTGATGAATTTCAGGTTGGTTTTAAGGAATTTTGGATAATTTTGATGAGCTTTGAGCTGATTTTAAGGAATTTTGGGTGATTTCGATGAGTTTTGGGTTGATTTTGTGAATATTTGGGTGATTTCGATGAATTTTAGGTTGGTTTAAGGAATTTTGGGTGATTTCAATGAATTTTAGGTTGGTTTTAAGGAATTTTGGGTGATTTTGATGAGTTTTAGGTTGATTTTAAGGAATTTTGGGTGATTTTGATGAGTTTTGAGCTGATTTTAAGGAATTTTGGGTGATTTCGATGAGTTTTGGGTTGGTTTCGTGACTATTTGGGTGATTTTGATGAGTTTTGAGTTGATTTTAAGGAATTTTGGATAATTTTGATGAGTTTTGGGCTGGTTTTAAGGAATTTTGGGTGATTCTGATGAGTTTTGGGTTGGTTTCATGACTATTTGGGTGATTTTAATGAGTTTTGGGTTGGTTTTAAGGAATTTTGGATAATTTTGATGAGTTTTGGGTTGGTTTCGTGACTATTTGGGTGATTTTAATGACTTTTGCTGCGTTTCCATCCCGTTTTTTGGGATTTCGATCCCATTTTTTTTGGATTTCGATCCCGTTTTTTGCGATTTCGATCCCGTTTTTTGAATTTCAATCCCGTTTTTTGCGATTTCCATCCCGTTTTTTGGATTTCCATCCCGTTTTTTGCGATTTCGATCCCATTTATTGCGATTTCCATCCCGTTTTTTGCGATTTTGATCCCGTTTTTTGCGATTTCCATCCCGTTTTTTGGATTTCGATCCCGTTTTTTGGGATTTCCATCCCGTTTTTGGGATTTTGATCCCGTTTTTTGGATTTCCATCCCGTTTTTTGGGATTTCCATCCCGTTTTTGGGATTTCGATCCCATTTATTGCGATTTCCATCCCGTTTTTTGCGATTTCCATCCCGTTGTTTGTGATTTCCATCCCGTTTTTTGCGATTTCCATCCCGTTTTTTGGGATTTCGATCCCATTTTTTGCGATTTCGATCCCGTTTTTTGCGATTTCGATCACGTTTTTTGCGATTTCGATCCCATTTATTGGGATTTCGATCCCGTTTTTTGCGATTTCGATCCCGTTTTTTGCGATTTCGATCCCGTTTTTTGGATTTCCATCCCGTTTTTTGCGATTTCCATCCCGTTTTTTGTGATTTCCATCCCATTTATTGCAATTTCGATCCCATTTTTTGGGATTTCGATCCCGTTTTTTGGGATTTTGATCCCGTTTTTTTTGATTTTTCCCCAATTTTTGGTATTTTTCCACTGATTTTCGTGTCTTTTTCCGTGACCCAAAATCGGGATTTTTCCCCCCAGCCTGGCATGGTGAGGCGATGCCGCCCCTCCCCCACCCAGCGCCGCTCTGGGGCCATTTTGGGCTGATTTTTTGCCATTTAGGGGTGATTTTGAGGAAATTTGGGTCGGTTTTAAGGATTTTGAGGAAGTTTGGGTGGATTTTGAGGAGGTTTTGGGCATTTTGAGGAGTTTTAGGCTGGTTTTAAGGAATTTTGGTTGTTTTTGATGAATTTTGGGTGATTTTGAGGAATTTTCGGTTGGTTTTAAGGAATTTTGGGTGATTTTGATGAGTTTTGTGTTGTTTTCCTGAATATTTCAGCGATTTCAATGAGTTTTGGGTTGGTTTTAAGGAATTTTGGGTGATTCTGATGAGTTTTGGGTTGGTTTCATGAATATTTTGGTGATTTTAATGACTTTTGCTGCATTTTGATCCCGTTTTTTTGTGATTTCGATCCCGTTTTTCGCGATTTCCATCCCCGTTTTTTGGATTTCCATCCCGTTTTTTTTAATTTTCGCCGATTTTTGTTATCCCCCCCAGCCTGGCATGGTGAGGCGATGCCGCGCACGCCGGCCTCCAGCGAGGAGGAGGAGGGGGGTCGGGGCTCCGAGTACCCCGAGGCCGATTCGGACTCGGGGAGTTCCCGCGAGGGCCCCCCCGGCCCCCCCCGCGCCCCCCGGGGCCCCCCCCGGCCGCCGCCCCCCGAGGAGGCGCAGTTCAGCATGATGGTGTTCCGCATCGGCATCCCCGACCTGCACCAGACGGTGAGCGAGAAACACCCCAAAATCACGGGAACGGGCCCCAAAATATTGGGGGGAGAGGCAAAACAAATTGGGGATTTGTATACAAAAAATTGGGTTTTTTTGAGGCATTTTAAGGACCTTTTGTGTCATTTCTCCCTTTTGGGCTCGCCTCATCCCGAACCCTTCGGGGTTTCAGTTTTGGGGTTCCCCTGATCTGACTCCCCAAATCCAAATTTTTGGGTCTTATCCCAGGGTTCTTTTTTGTGGGGTTTTTCGGGGGTTCTTTGAAGCATTTTGAGGCCATTTGAGGCAATTTCTCCACCCAGAGCTCCCCAAACCCGGGGACTTTTGGGGTCCCCACATCGGGGCAGAACTTTTGGGGTTCCCTTGACCTGACCCCCAAAATCTGCATTTTTGGGGCTCATCCCAAAGGAATTTTGGGGTGTTTTGGCATTTTTTGAGGCATTTTAAGGCGGTTTGGGGCAATTTCCTCACCCAGGGCTCCCCAAACCCGGGGACTTTTGGGGTCCCCACATCGGGGCTGAACTTTTGGGGTTCCCATGACCTGACCCCCAAAATCTGCATTTTTGAGGCTCATCCCAAAGGATTTTGGGTTTTTTGGGTTTTTTTTGAGGCATTTTAAGGACCTTTTGTGTCATTTCTCCACCCAGGGCTCCCCAAACTCGGGGATTTTTGGGCTCCCCTCACCCCGAACCCTTTGGGGTTTCAGTTTTGGGGTTCCCATGACCTGACCCCCAAAATCTGAATTTTTGGGGCTCATCAGAAAGGAATTTTTGGGTTTTTTGGGGTTTTTTGGGGGATTTTTTGGTGCATTTTAAGGTGGTTTGGGGCAATTTCCTCACCCAGAGCTCCCCAAACTCGGGGATTTTTGGGCTCCCCTCATCCCGAACCCTTCGGGGTTTCAGTTTTGGGGTTCCCATGACCTGACCCCCAAAATCTGAATTTTTGGGGCTCATCAGAAAGGAATTTTTGGGGTTTTTGGGGTTTTTTGGGTTTTTTGGGGGATTTTTTGGTGCATTTTAAGGTGGTTTGGGGCAATTTCCCCACCCAAAGCTCCTCAGTTTTGGGGATTTTTGGGCTCCCCTCATCCCAAACCCTTCGGGGTTTCATTTTTGGGGTTCCCATGACCTGACCCCCAAAATCTGCATTTTTGGGACTCATCCCAAACGAATTTTGGGGGTTTTGGGGTTTTTTTGAGGCATTTTAAGAAGGTTTGAGGCAATTTCCCCACCCAGAGCTCCCCAAACCCGGGGATTTTTGGGCTCACCTCATCCCAAACACTTCGGGGTTTCATTTTTGGGGTTCCCATGACCTGACCCCCAAAATCCACATTTTGGGGAGTTTTTGATGCATTTTAAGGCCGTTTGGGGCAATTTCTCCACCCAGGGCTCCCCAAACCCGGGGATTTCTGGGCTCCTCTCATCCCAAACCCTTCGGGGTTTCACTTTTGGGGTTCCCTTGACCTGACCCCCCCAGAATCTTTGGGGTTCCCATTTCTGGGACTCATCCCAGTGTTTTTTGGGGTGTTTGGGGGTTTTTTGAGGCATTTTGAGGCCATTTGAGGCAATTTCCTCACCCAGAGCTCCCCAAACCCGGGGATTTTTGGGCTCCCCTCATCGGGGCTGAACTTTTGGGGTTCCCATGACCTGACCCCCAAATCTGCATTTTTGGGGCTCATCCCAAGAGAATTTTGGGGGGTTTTGGTGCATTTTAAGGCGGTTTGGGGCAATTTCCTCACCCAGACCTCCCCAAACCCGGGGATTTCTGGGCTCCCTCATCCCAAACCCTTCGGGGTTTCACTTTTGGGGTTCCCATGATCTGACTCCCCAAATCCAAATTTTTGGGTCTTATCCCAAGGGAATTTTGGGGTTTTTTGGGTTTTTTTGGTGCATCTTAAGGTGGTTTGAGGCAATTTCCTCACCCAAAGCTCCTCAGTTTTGGGGATTTTTGGGCTCCCCTGATCCCAAACCCTTCGAGGTTTCAGTTTTGGGGTTCCCATGACCTGATGCCCCAAATCCAAATTTTTGGGTCTTATCCCAGGGTTCTTTTTTGGGTTTTTGGGGGATTTTTTGGTGCATTTTAAGGCGGTTTGTGTCATTTCTCCACCCAAAGCTCCCCAAACCCGGGGATTTCTGGGCTCCCCTCATCCCGAACCCTTCGGGGTTTCACTTTTGGGGTTCCCATGACCTGACCCCGCCCCCCAGAATCTTTGGGGTTCCCATTTTTAGGACTCATCCCAGGGGTTTTTTGGGATTTTTTTGGGTGTTTTCTGAGGCATTTTAAGGACCTTTTGTGTCATTTCTCCACCCAGAGCTCCCCAAACCCAGGGATTTTTGGGGTTCCCCTCATCGGGGCTGAACTTTTGGGGTTCCCATAATCTGCATTTTTGGGACTCATCCAAAAGGAATTTTTGGGGGTTTTTGGGGGTTTTTTGGGTGTTTTTTGGGTTTTCTGAGGCATTTTAAGGACATTTTGTGTCATTTCTCCACCCAGAGCTCCCCAAATTCGGGGATTTTTGGGCTCCCCTCACCCCTCACCCTTCGGGGTTTCACTTTTGGGTTTTTTCCCGTCCCCCCAGAAGTGCCTGCGCTTCGACCCGGCTGCGGCGGTGTGGGCGGCCAAGCAGCAGCTGCTGTGCGCGCTGACCGAGGGGCTCCACGACGGCCTCAACTACGGCCTCTTCCAGCCCGCCGCCGCCGGCCGCGACGCCAAGTTCCTGGACGAGGAGCGGCCGCTGCGCGACTACCCCCAGAGCTTCGACCAGGGCGTGCCCTACCTGGAGGTGGGCGTGGTCACGGGGGGCGTGGTCGTGGGGGTGGGCGTGGTCACGGGGGAGGCGTGGTGGGGATTTTGGGTGGGGTTGGTTACTCAGAATTTTGGCAAAAGTGGCAGATTTGGGGTGAGGTATATCGGCGATAATTTGGGTCAAAGTGGAGGATTTGTGGTTAAAATTATGCAAAGTGGGCGTGGTCAGGGTTTGGGCGTGGCACTGTGGGCGTGGTCACGGGGGCGTGGTCATAGAACGGGCGGAGTGATGGGGGAGGCGTGGTGGGGATTTTGGGTGGGATTGGTTACTCAGAATTTTGTCAAAAGTGTCGGATTTGGGGTTTAAATGGTGAAGAATGGGCGTGGCCAGGGGTTGGGTGTGGCCCTGTGGGCGTGGTCACGGGGGGCGTGGTCATTGGGGTGGGCGGGGTCACGGGGGAGGCGTGGTTTCAATTTGGGGTGGGGTATATTGATGAGAATTTGGGTAAAAGTGGAGGATTTGTGGTTAAAATTATGCAAAGTGGGCGTGGTCGGGGTTTGGGTGTGGCCATGTGGGCGTGGTCACAGTGGGCGGGGTCACAGTGGGCGGGGTCACAGTGGGCGGGGTCACAGGGGAGGCATGGTGTTGATTGTGGTTGGGTTAATTACAAGAAATTTTGACAAAAGTGGTAGAAATGGGGTTTATATTATGCAAAGTGGGCGTGGTCAGGGTTTGGGCGTGACCGTGTGGGCGTGGTCACGGTGGGCGTGGTCTCGGTGGGCGTGGCTGGCGGTGGGCGTGGTTTCCATTTTGGCAGGTGTTAATTCGGGAAACTTTTCTCCAAAAGCGTCAAATTTGGGGTCAAACGTTGGAGGGAGTGGGCGTGGTCAGGGTTTGGGTGTGGTCACGGGGGTGTGGTTTCAGTGGGCGTGGCTTTGGGGTGGGCGTGGCCTTTTGGTGGGCGTGGTCACAATTTGGGGAAGGGACAATGGGGCAGAATTTGGGTTAAAACGGCAAATTTGGGGTTAAAATGGCGCTGAGTGGGCGTGTCCAGTGGGGTGGGCGTGGCTTAGGGCCAGGGTGTGGTGTTTCCTTTTGGGTGGGCGTGGTCTGGGCGGGCTGGGGGCGTGTCCCCCGCTGGGGGGCGTGGCCCGGTGCTGACCCCGCCCCCAGTTCCGGTACAAGACGCGGGTGTACAAACAAACCAACCTGGACGAGAAACAACTGGCCAAGCTGCACACCAAGGTGGGTGGGACACGCCCCCTGCCCCAGGCCACGCCCCCTGCCCCAGGCCACGCCCCCTGCCCCCAGGCCACGCCCCCTCTCCCGTAGGCCACGCCCTAATTCGCTGGACACGCCTACCCCACACTTTGGCCACGCCCCTTGTTCCCAAAAACTCAGCAGTGGCCACGCCCCCTCAATCCCTGGACACGCCCCCTTTCCCTTGGCCACGCCCATGGCCACGCCCCCATACTTTGGCCACACCCCTCAGGTGACGGCCACACCCACCCTGACCACGCCCCCTTGAGCTGTGGCCACGCCCATTGTGCGATGACATCACCCCCTTTCCCTTGTGGCCACGCCCCTTTTCCCTGGCCACGCCCCCATTCTGCATGTCCCCAAATGTCCCCAATCCCCCCAATGTCCCCAAATGTCCCCAAATGTCCCCAAAGGTCCCCAAAGGTCCCCAAAATGTCCCCAAAACCTCCCAAAATGTCTCCAAAATGTCCCTAAAATGTCCCCAAAATGTCCCCAAATCTCCCCAAATGTCCCCAAATTGTCCCCAAATCCCCTCAAAGCCACCCCAAAGCCACCCCAAAATGTCCCCAAACGGCCCCATTGATGTCCCCAAAATGTCCCAAACCCACCCCCAAATGTCCCCAAATGTCCCCAATGTCCCCCCAATGTCCCAAATGTCCCCAAATGTCCCCAAACATCCCCAAATGTCCCAAATGTCCCCAACGTCCCCAATGTCCCCTCCTGTCCCCGATGTCCCA